>CM054058.1:75626084-75986349 GCA_028641055.1 Alopecurus myosuroides
CGTGCGGCAGCCTCCTCTTGGATGCACGTCGCGCCTCACCTCTCCAGGGACATCTCGTACCAGCCTTAAGGCTCTTACCTATCCTACCATGTTCATAACAGGCTCTCTTATGTGGTTTTATGAAATGTGTGCTTGTTTCAGTACCCTTTCGAGCTGAAGTGTAGTCACCATTTATGTGGTTATATGAAATGTGTGCCTGTGTCTCAGTACTCTAATCAGTTGCTTCAGAATATGAAAACTGTGAGCCACTAGGATAATATGTTTCAAAAATTTAGAAGTTGTTAAAGTACTCTAGATGCATTTGTCTGGATATGAAACCGGTGATCGATAGAAAAGTTTCCTCACCTGATATTGTAGTCCCTTCTCTTAGGTCCCGTGTGTTTGCTCACTGTTTGTTCGTTAGGCAAGAATAAAGCAGAGAATTCAGAATAGTAGGTGGAACACCGACCGTGTGGGTAAGAGTAGCAGATGGTGCAGGAATGGCAGTTGCACGCACAGCTATTAGTTCTCACTTCTCAGTGTACATGTATGAATTCTTCACCCCCAACTGCTGCATCAAGTATTGGTTTGTTCTCTGAAAAAATGATTGTGTCCTGGTTGAGTTATTGTGGAGTCGTGGTTAGCATTCACACTACTGGAAAATCGAATTTCGCCGGCTATCTCCGGCTTTGCCGAGTGCCAAAGCACGGGGTACTCGGCATAGCACCGTGTACGCCGACACCCTCCCAAATAACACTCGGCACAAGTGAACACTCGGCATACAGATTCTACGCCGAGTGTGCCCTGCATATGACACTCGGCAGAGACGAAACACTCGGCGTAGCACATGTATGCCGAGTATCCTCTGCACCAAACACTCGGCGTACAAATTGACGACGGCAAACCACCAAAAAACACTCGGCAAAGATAAACTACTCGGCATACGTTGTAGCCACGTGGCGCTACGTCCGTTACGACCGCGACGAAACGTTGCCGAGTGTTTGCCGAGTGTTTTCGTAACGGCAACTCGGCATATATTGGGTTTTTGCCGAGTGTCGTGCCGCAACACTCGGCAAAGTACGCGGTGAAAATTTCCCCCTTCGCGCCAACTCTTCCCGCGTACTATTTCAAATTTTTGCCGAGTGTCAAGATGTACCACTCGGCAAAGTACGCGGTGAAATTTCCCCTCCTTCGCGCCAACGTTTCCCGCGTAGTATTTCACATCTTTGCCGAGTTTCTCGTGATATGACACTCGGCAAAGAAGTTCAACAAGCACACAATCTGTGTGCCTATCTTTGATCCACCGGCTCACAATCACTTGAAAGATCCAACGACTCGGAAGAGCTCGAAGAAAACACACGATCCGTGTGCCTATCTTCGATCCACCGGCTCACATTCACTTGAAAGATCCAACGGCTCGGAAGACCTCGAAGAAAACACACGATCCGTGTGCTTCTTCCCTTCATTTCTCACTATATAAACACACATGCATCTAGCTCCTTAGCACATATCTACAACCCAGCACACTCTTCCATTTCTTCGCGACAACTCTTCCATGTCTTCCACCGTACCCACTTTAACCTACTCGGAGGCGGAGGAGCTCTGCGCCTCAAACTACCCCTGCCCTCCCGGGTACGGCGTCCCCGCCGGGTGGATGCTGAGCGTCGGAGGCGTGCCGGTCCCTCCTGTCCCTCGAGGTCTGGCGCGCCGGGCGGCCATCACGAACCACTACTACTTCGAGCTGACACCGGAGCAGCGGACGTATCCCCAATGGAATCCCAACTACCGCGCAGGTTGGGACGTCTTCTTCTTCAATCGGCGTGAGAGGGCGCTCGCCAGGTACGAGGAAGACGGCCCGCCTCCTTCGAACTTCAACGAGGCTGGTCGTCGGCTGTGGTGGCGCGGCCGGACTCTCCAGGGCGTCATGAACTACATAAGGAACGGCGATAACCCCCGCCTGCGCTACCCGCAGTCCAGGCGTGCTCCCCCATCGACATTTCAGCCCCCATCTGACGACAGCGACGACGGCGGCGGCGATTTCGACGACTACGAGTACATGTATTATACGCCTAGGCAGGAGTATGACTAGACCTGAGCCAGAAGATGGCTGGGACAATGTCCATGTATCCTAGAATGTTTAGATCCACGTACTGTCGTGTATCCCGCTTCCTTCGAATTTCAATCTAGTCGTAAAATTCAAAAATAATCGTAGTGGTGTGTGTTCAAGTGTCATGTTAGTCCCAAGGACACCCTTGACACATGGCATGGCAAAACATTGGTTTAGGTGGGATCCCGACGCTCCGGGTCCCCTCTCCGGAGATACCCTAGCCCCGGTGTAGAAAAAGACGGAACCGGCGTCTAGCCCCCTCTGCGTGAGCCGGAAGTGGGTAGCAAAGTGGAACTAGTTGGTTGGTTGTGTCATGGCGGGGGCGGCAGTGGCGACACGCGCGGCGCGACGATTGGCCGGCCAGGCTATAAAAATGGTGCCCGCCCCCTCCCCGTACGCACAGTCTCGACTCTCTCCTCGCCGTTCTTTCCCCACCCTCGAACCTCGCCGCAATGGAGAACCTCTGGGACGCGTGGCCCGAGAACGACGACGTCGAGCTGCCGCCAGCGCAGCAAGCGGCGCTGGAGCCGCAGGTGGTGGCGCCGGAGCCGGTGGCGCCGGAGCAGCCACCCGAGTACGACGAGGCGCGAGAAGCGCGGCGAGCCGCCCGCCACTGGAGACGCGAGGTGAGGAGGCAGCCAGTGTGGCCCGAGCAGCACGCCGGGCTGCACTCGTTCGAGACCTCGCAGAACGAGGAAGCGTACCGCGAGGTGCGCGGCGTCCTCGAGCAGGCCGCGGCGGCGGCGGAGGCGGCCGCCGTTCGTGCCTCCCTAGAGACGCACCAGCGGGAGGAGGCGGCGCGAGCGGTGCGCCGCCAGATGGCCCAGCGCGCTGCCTCGGTCGAGCAGGAGGGCATCATCGCCCTCTACGAGGCCGACCGGCAGGCTGCGCTGCAGAGTGAGCGGCGGCGCAACCGCCCGCCCTCCGAGCAGGCGCAACTGCACCGGCTGCGCCTGCAGGCCCGAGCGGAGCGGGCGGAGCAACGCCGTCTCGCCGCGGCGAGCCAGGACGAAGCCGGCCCCTCCAACCAGCACCGCCACGACGACGTCGCTGATGAAGACGACGATGCGTAGGCGTAGGGGCAGTCATCGAGTAGTTTAAATCTCCTATGTTTTTAGTTGAAATTTTTCGTACTAGTTTAAATTCGCGCCGAATATGTACGCACTTTCCGAATTTCAATAAAATTTCGCCTGTTTTCATTTTGCGTTTGTTTGGGCCGCTTAGTCCCAAGGAACACCCTTGACAATGGTAGGGCCCACCTACTTGCAAGATTCCCCCCGTTACGTCAGATCCGGGAGTTTCGGGGTGTGAGCAGTCCTGGAACCCGCGAGAGAGAATCCGACGTCGGTGAGGCCCCGGCACAGAGAGTGATGGTATCTTTGGCACCCAACACCCATGATACAATCTAACACACATGACATGGCAAAACATTGGTTTAGGTGGGATCCCGACGCTCCGGGTCCCCTCTCCGGAGATACACTAGCCCCGGTGTAGAAAAAGACGGAACCTGCGTCTAGCCCCCTCTGCGTGAGCCGGAAGTGGGTAGCAAAGTGGAACTAGTTGCTTGGTTGTGTCATGTTAGTCCAAAGGAACACCCTTGACAATGGTAGGGCCCACCTACTTGCAAGATTCCCCCCGTTACGTCAGATCCGGGAGTTTCAGGGTGTGAGCAGTCCTGGAACCCGCGAGAGAGAATCCGACGTCGGTGAGGCCCCGGCACAGAGAGTGATGCTATCTTTGGCACACAACACCCATGATACAATCTACCACACATGGCATGGCAAAACATTGGTTTAGGTGGGATCCCGACGCTCCGGGTCCCCTCTCCGGAGATACACTAGCCCCGGTGTAGAAAAAGACGGAACCTGCGTCTAGCCCCCTCTGCGTGAGCCGGAAGTGGGTAGCAAAGTGGAACTAGTTGCTTGGTTGTGTCATGTTAGTCCCAAAGAACACCCTTGACAATGGTAGGGCCCACCTACTTGCAAGATTCCCCCCGTTACGTCAGATCCGGGAGTTTCGGGGTGTGAGCAGTCCTGGAACCCGAGAGAGAGAATCCGACGTCGGTGAGGCCCCGGCACAGAGAGTGATGCTATCTTTGGCACACAACACCCATGATACAATATAACACACATGGCATGGCAAAACATTGGTTTAGGTGGGATCCCGACGCTCCGGGTCCCCTCTCCGGAGATACACTAGCCCCGGTGTAGAAAAAGACGGGACCTGCGTCCAGCCCCCTCTGCGTGAGCCGGAAGTGGGTAGAAAAGTGGAACTAGTTGCTTGGTTGTGTCATGTTAGTCCCAAGGAACACCCTTGACAATGGTAGGGCCCACCTACTTGCAAGATTCCCCCCGTTACGTCAGATCCGGGAGTATCGGGGTGTGAGCAGTCCTGGAACCCGCGAGAGAGAATCCGACGTCGGTGAGGCCCCGGCACAGAGAGTGATGCTATCTTTGGCACACAACACCCATGATACAATCTAGCACACATGGCATGGAAACACATTGGTTTAGGTAGGATCCCGACGCTCCGGGTCCCCTCTCCGGAGATACACTAGCCCCGGTGTAGAAAAAGACGGAACCTGCGTCTAGCCCCCTCTGCGTGAGCCGGAAGTGGGTAGAAAAGTGGAACTAGTTGCTTGGTTGTGTCATGTTAGTCCCAAGGAACACCCTTGACAATGGTAGGGCCCACCTACTTGCAAGATTCCCCCCGTTACGTCAGATCCGGGAGTTTCGGGGTGTGAGCAGTCTTGGAACCCGCGAGAGAGAATCCGACGTCGGTGAGGCCCCGGAACACAGAGAGTGATGGTATCTTTGGCACACAACACCCATGATACAATCTAGCACACATGGCATGGCAAAACATTGGTTTAGGTGGGATCCCGACGCTCCGGGTCCCCTCTCCGGAGATACACTATCCCCGGTGTAGAAAAAGACGGAACCTGCGTCCAGCCCCCTCTGCGTGAGCCGGAAGTGGGTAGCAAAGTGGAACTAGTTGCTTGGTTGTGTCATGTTAGTCCCAAGGAACACCCTTGACAATGGTAGGGCCCACCTACTTGCAAGATTCCCCCCGTTACGTCAGATCCGGGAGTTTCGGGGTGTGAGCAGTCCTGGAACCCGCGAGAGAGAATCCGACGTCGGTGAGGCCCCGGCACAGAGAGTGATGCTATCTTTGGCACACAACACCCATGATACAATCTAGCACACATGGCATGGCAACACATTGGTTTAGGTGGGATCCCGACGCTCCGGGTCCCCTCTCCGGAGATACACTATCCCCGGTGTAGAAAAAGACGGGACCTGCGTCTAGCCCCCTCTGCGTGAGCCGGAAGTGGGTAGCAAAGTGGAACTAGTTGCTTGGTTGTGTCATGTTAGTCCCAAGGAACACCCTTGACAATGGTAGGGCCCACCTACTTGCAAGATTCCCCCCATTACGTCAGATCCGGGAGTTTCGGGGTGTGAGCAGTCCTGGAACCCGCGAGAGAGAATCCGACGTCGGTGAGGCCCCGGCACAGAGAGTGATGGTATCTTTGGCACCCAACACCCATGATACAATCTAGCACACATGGCATGGCAACACATTGGTTTAGGTGGGATCCCGACGCTCCGGGTCCCCTCTCCGGAGATACACTAGCCCCGGTGTAGAAAAAGATGGAACCTGCGTCTAGCCCCCTCTGCGTGAGCCGGAAGTGGGTAGCAAAGTGGAAATGGTTGCTTGGTTGTGTCATGTTAGGCCCAAGGAACACCATTGACAATGGTAGGGCCCACCTACTTGCAAGATTCCTCCCGTTACGTCAGATCCGGGAGTTTCGGGGTGTGAGCAGTCCTGGAACCCGCGAGAGAGAATCCGACGTCGGTGAGGGCCCCGACACAGAGAGTGATGCTATCTTTGGCACCCAACACCCATGATACAATGTAACACACCATGGCATGGCAAAACATTGGTTTAGGTGGGATCACCGACGCTCCGGGTCCCCTCTCCGAGATACACTAGCCCCAGTGTAGAAAAGACGGAACCGGCGTCTAGCCCCCTCCGCGTGAGCCGGAAGTGGGTAGCAAAGTGGACTAGTTGCTTGGTTGTGTCATGTTAGTCCCAAGGAACACCCTTGACAATGGTAGGGCCCACCTACTTGCAAGATTCCCCCCGTTACGTCAGATCCGGGAGTTTCGGGGTGTGAGCAGTCCTGGAACCCGAGAGAGAGAATCCGACGTCGGTGAGGCCCCGGCACAGAGAGTGATGCTATCTTTGGCACACAACACCCATGATACAATATAACACACATGGCATGGCAAAACATTGGTTTAGGTGGGATCCCGACGCTCCGGGTCCCCTCTCCGGAGATACACTAGCCCCGGTGTAGAAAAAGACGGGACCTGCGTCCAGCCCCCTCTGCGTGAGCCGGAAGTGGGTAGAAAAGTGGAACTAGTTGCTTGGTTGTGTCATGTTAGTCCCCAAGGAACACCCTTGACAATGGTAGGGCCCACCTACTTGCAAGATTCCCCCCGTTACGTCAGATCCGGAGTATCGGGGTGTGAGCAGTCCTGGAACCCGCGAGAGAGAATCCGACGTCGGTGAGGCCCCGGCACAGAGAGTGATGCTATCTTTGGCACACAACACCCATGATACAATATAACACACATGGCATGGCAAAACATTGGTTTAGGTGGGATCCCGACGCTCCGGGTCCCCTCTCCGGAGATACACTAGCCCCGGTGTAGAAAAAGACGGGACCTGCGTCCAGCCCCCTCTGCGTGAGCCGGAAGTGGGTAGAAAAGTGGAACTAGTTGCTTGGTTGTGTCATGTTCGTCCCAAGGAACACCCTTGACAATGGTAGGGCCCACCTACTTGCAAGATTCCCCCCGTTACGTCAGATCCGGGAGTTTCGGGGTGTGAGCAGTCCTGGAACCCGCGAGAGAGAATCCGACGTCGGTGAGGCCCCGGCACAGAGAGTGATGGTATCTTTGGCACCCAACACCCATGATACAATCTAGCACACATGGCATGGCAACACATTGGTTTAGGTGGGATCCCGACGCTCCGGGTCCCCTCTCCGGAGATACACTAGCCCCGGTGTAGAAAAAGACAGAACCTGCGTCTAGCCCCCTCTGCGTGAGCCGGAAGTGGGTATGTCGAAGTTCTGACTCCACAAATCCCTCAGGTGACCCTATCGGGTTTCGACTAGAGGAAGTCATGAGCGCTGGTGAAATCGTCGGCTTGACAGGAGGCGAGATTTACCCAGGTTCGGGGCCCTCGTAGAGGTAAAACCCTTACTCCTGCCTTCTGTCGATCTGTATTGGATGATTGATCGGTTACAGGTGCTCGAATCGAGAATAGATCTCGAGTTTCAAGGCTTTTGTGGTCGTGCGGTATTGCTTGGTCCTTTCTTTGGGGGCTCTCCTGGCCTTATATAGGCAGCCAGGTCTCGAGTCCTACCCGGAGAGGATCCGAACCCTAGATTAGGTCGGTTACAGGTTTCCTAACTTTACCCGCAAGTCTAATGCGGATGGGCTTCAGGTGGGCCTTCTGGAGCCTTCCAAGGGCGTCTCTTCTTGGGCCTTGTCTTGGGCCTGAGAAGGGGCGTCCTTACCCGCAGGGTCCAGGATCCATGCCTTCGTCAGTAGCCCCCGAGCGTGTGCTCGACTGGGATTTTTCAGTCGAGTAGACGGTCAAACTGTTCTTAGCCTTTCCTTGAAGGTCCACCTTATCAGTTGTAGTCTTTGAAGGGTGTGTTCCCTGCATGATGAGCCATAAGTCTCGAGTATCGAGTAGCATAAGCGCCTGTTTTAACGGCATTTTTCACAGAAGGATGTGGCACAGTAGCTTGGCTCTCCCGAGAGATCAGGGCCAATTAATTGCGACTAGGGCAAAAACATTCCTGGCCTACACAGATTCGAGACCTCCGACTCGAACCCGATGAGGTGATTGTTACGACTGGGCCGTTGTGGTCTTATCGAGTCGAACTTAACCTAAGAGGGTACCCGGCGCGTCCGCTAGGATTTTTCTTCGTGTTGTTGACACGGAACTATGCCGGAAGACGCAGCTTTCGAGTGCGATTCCAGGCCCAAAAGAGAGATCTTTTTGGGTCTTACCTTCATATTCGAAGAATATGGCATCCGGATGTGCCTAGTCGGCTGTACAATCCAGGTTTTTGTGATGTATAAATATCACGTATGAGGTAGGTTTCTTCTACCCGATCAGATTGATATAAGATCTGTACGAAAAAGGTTTCGTGTAGGAAATGTTAGTTCTTTGTATGAAAGAGTTTTCATGTGTATAAAAATGAGCCCATACGAAAGAATTTTCGTGTGTAGGGTATCTTTCTCTTATTCGAAGAGGCTTTGATCCATAAATTTCTTGATAGAAAATTGTGTCTTATCCGAAGGAATGCGAAGATAATATCGCGTTTGAGCTTCCATTCGAAAAAACTTCTCTTTTGGATGACGAATGCCATGACGTCAAGGCGTGCTCCTCTTCTCCCGATGGGACGTGACGGAGTGGCAGTAGAAGTTGGCCCACCTTGTCAGCTTTTTGACCGGGAAACGAGACGTCGTTCCCGGTTTTTACGCGAAACGTGCAGTAAATGCGCACGATCTTCTGTTAAGATCGTGGCACGAAACAGCATTAGGCCGCCGCTTCGTTTCATCTTCACGCGTGGCAGCCGCGACGGGTGCCACGTAGCACATCGTACGGTTGAGGTCGCTTCGCTCTGTGTATAAGTACAGGTGCTAGCGCTGCGGTAAAACTTTCCTCGCTCTCCGTCTTTGTCTTCCACCTCGCGCTCGTCTTCTTCCTCGCGCTCGTCTTCAACTTCCTCGCGCTCAAGCTTTCGCTGTGAACGATGGCCGGCGGGAAGAAACGCGGCGCTGGAACTTCGGCGTCAGGCGAACCCTCTGCGCCACTCGCCGCTCGCGCCGGCGACTGGCGCACTCCCAACACCACCGCCAAGAGCATCAAGGAGATGCAGCGGGAGGGTCTTCTGCCGGCGGAGGCGGACAAACGTGTTCGCCTCGGGAAGAGGGAAGAGGTACCAAACCCTCAGTCGAACGAGCGCGTGGTCTTTGTGGACCACGTGACTCGAGGCCTCTCCTTCCCCCTTCATCCTTTCTTTATCGGGTTGCTGTGTGCCTACGGCATACAGCTTCACGATCTTCCCCCAAACGCGGTGCAGCACATCTCGTGCTTCATCGCGCTATGCGAATGCTACCTTGGCATTCGCCCGCACTGGGCGCTCTGGAAGGCGCTGTTCAAGATCCGGATCTTCCGCGAAAAATCGCGGGTGGAGTCCGAACCCGGCGAGCCGCTTCGTACGGGTGGCTTCGGGATCCAGGCGCGCCAGGAGAGCGCGTACTTCAACATGCACTTCATCGACTCCGCGCAAGGCTGGCGGAAGAAATGGTTCTACGTCGCCGACAACAGTTCGGGCGGACTTGTCGAGTTCCACCCACTCGCAGTTCTGACAAGGCGCAAGTCGTGGAACCACAAGATGACAGCCGAGGAGACTCAGACGGTCGCGCCCCTGCTCGCAAGAATTACTGCTCTTCGAGACCAAACCTCGGGAGTAGTGCTCAACGGGCTTCACCTGGCCGGCCTTTTCTTGAAGCGTAGGATCCAGCCGCTGCAGCAGAGGCCTTCCACCATGTGGGAGTATCAAGGTGCAGAAGATCCCAGTCGAGTGAGCCGCGAAGAACTTTCGAATGTAGAATTCGAGAAGAAGATTGCTGCCATCACTCGACTGAAAGTTGGGGAGCAATACCCTGATTGCTCAGTCGAGGCTTATTCTGCTTCAAATCCTCCTCCAGCTGCGGTTAGTTTTTCTGTCTTTATTTTTTACTTCCATCTTTGGAATTTTGTTGCCGATAAGATCTTCTTTGTCTTCTTTTTTCTGCAGAGCCTAGCTGTAGCAAATTGCTATCCGCCCGTTGCTGGTGACGATGCCTCATGCCTCCAGTCGAGCCACCAGGACGGTGCGGTCGACACTAGCGTGGCCAACGCTTCCTCGAGTTCTGATCATGATTCTTCGGATGATGTTGAAGACTCGAGTGGCGCCCCTCCAAAGCGCCGTCGGGTGAACGAAGACGAGGTCACTTCCAAAGATAAGTCTTTGGAGGCGTCACCTCCAATTTCCGCGACTCCGATTCGATCACTTCCTCCTCCGGCTCCGTTCGCAACCGCTTGGAATGCGGATGACTTGGATGAAGACGATGAGGATGACGAGTAAGTATTTTTCCATATTTCAATTCGAATAATCTTTATTTGTCCATGCTGACGCTTCTTTGTCTCTCAATACAGCCTGCAGGCGATCAGCCCGCGTAGGTTTGCCGCCGCTATTCCTCCCGAAAAGAGGAATAAGGCAACAGACGCGGATGAGACCCCTACCGCGGGCACCGTCCAGAACTCTCCCAAGGCAGCGCCTGATGCTGCGACTGTGGGGCGGGAGGTTCCTAGCTCCGCCGCCAGAACTTCGGTCTCGAAAGAGGCGACGGACAGCTCTGCAGATCCACTCTCCCGCGCCACCGGACAGGTAATCTTCTATCTCTTTGATCTGCTCAGAAAAATTTTATCGGGTGCACGGCAGTGCTCCCGATGGGAGTAGCCCCCGAGGCTGTAGTCGATTGTAAATAATCGGGTACAGGCTCAAAAGTTTCTTTCTTCACTTCTCTGTTATTTTGTCTTCTTCGGGTGCACGGCAGTGCTCCCGATGGGAGTAGCCCCCGAGGCTGTAGTCGATTGTAAGCAATCGGGTACAGGCTCAAGTCTAATTACTCTAAATCTTCTATCTTTCTTGCTTCCGCAGTCGCTCGTTGATTCCCTTGCGGCAGTTGGTCGCCGCGTTGTCCTGGCCGAAGCGGATTGCGATTTGCTTCGGTTAGAAGTCAACCGACTCAAATCTGAGAACGACCTTCTAAAAGGTAAATTCCATTATCTTCTTGGTTTTAGTGTACCATCCATTCTCGATTTCTGATAAATATACCCTTTGCAGCTCAAGTTGAATTCGCGGAGTCTGAAAAGATCAAGCTTTCAGAGCAGGCAACTGCCCGGGAAGCTGATCTAACGACTACCCGACAAGAGCTGGAAACTTCCCGCAAGCACTCGGAGAATCTTGGTGCACAGCTCGCGGAGGCGCGGAAAACCGTGAAGGATTTGGAAGAGGGCAGCAGTAAGGCTGACAGCGACACTGTCGCCTTTCTTCGTCCCCTCGCCGAACGCTTTGCGGGTACGTGTCTTGAGTTTTTGACTTTTCCACTCTGCTGATTTTTGCTAAGTTTTAATTTCTTTGTTTGTAGGTCTTCTGAGTGTTCCTCTGGAGATTCCCGGGCTTCAGCGAGTGGATGTGCTAACCGACACTCTCGCGCAGCTCAGGAGACATTCTGATGGAGTTCTTTCCCTGGTCAAGGAAGCCTCCCGAGCATTGTCGCGAGTGCACAACCGCCTTGTTCCCAGCGATACTCCTGCGCCTGCGCTGATCGAGCTTGTGAAGATCTTCTCGGAAGGCAATCTCCTGGAAGCCTTTGCGGTTGCTCAATCGGAAGCTGGCGCAAAGACTGCAATTCAGTTTGCTCTGGCGAACGGAGTTGATGGCCTGGAAGAAGCCTATTCGTCCATGCCGGTTGACCCTTCCACGGGCAAGAAGGTACGGCTATCTCGTTTTTCCGAGCAAGCCACTGTTCTTGCTCGGAAATTATCTGAGATGTTTGCTCGGAAGAAGGGAGGGTCGACTGCCGCTAGTGGCAGCACCAACGTGGCTTCGTAGACTCTTTTTCTTTTGTTTCTGTTGATTGGATGTAATGAATTTTGGGATGCATTCCCGTACCTTTGTTGATCTTTAATCGAAGCGTTTTTCCGTATAGAATTCATCCTTGTTGTGTATACTTTGGCTCCCGATGGGAGTAGCCCCCGAGCGAGTAGTCAAATGTGCGGCTAGAAATAACTCGAGTAGGGCGTCTCACTTCTTTTCCGTGTACTCCTTCCAGGCGACTGTGTCTGCCGCTGAATCTTCGAGTGGACGTGGTAATCCAGTAAATCCACTTGTGGCTGCCGTGGGCACTTTAGCTGGTCTTCGTGATAAGGTGCAGGAAGGCGAGCGTAAGCTGAAAGCACTGCGCGGAGTCGCTGACGTGGCGATTTCCAAGCAGAAATTGGCGGCTGAGCGCGAGCAATTTCTGATTGGTGAATTGTCTTCGATTGCAAGGGACTTACTATGTAAGTAGTGTAGCCCCCTATGCCTTTTCCTCTGCTGTGTTTGTGATCTTACTAAGTGCGTTTGCTTCTTAGTTGTGAGACCAGATGACAGGGAAGAAAAGCAGTGGGTGGAAAACCACATTCACCAAGGGGCTAACAACACAAATCCTCATGCGAGTAACTTCTGGTCTGATCGCAGTCGAGGTTTTGTAATGGCCACCTTGAAGTTTCGAGTCCGCCAGGCGAGAATTCTCGTGGGTTCTTTCCACGAAGCCTTGATTGCGGTGAATGCTGCTTTTTATCCACTCGAGAGGGGTCCCGAAGACTGGAGTTATCTTATCAGGTTATTTGGACGAGAAGGAGAGGTTCGCGCGTGCGTTCGCAATCAGATGACCTGCGGCGCGGTTGTTGCTCTCTCATTTGTCCGAATATGGCAACCAGAGATAGACTTGAACTCCGTAGCTCGGCGTCCAGATTATGCAATCGAAGATATTGCGCCGTACTATGATGCTGTCCGTCCTGCGGCCGAGAAGATTATCCAAATGACCTCTGAAGAAGTGGATAGGGTCTTGGCGGCTAAGAATGCCCAGCGTTTCGACTGATTTGATCGGATGTAAATATCCTGTATGTTTGTCTTGAGTTTGTAGGAACTGTATTTAAGGTGTGCCACCTTGTATTCTATAATTTTTTCCGTGATGCATAGTTGTAGGTGTAGCCCCCGTGTATTTTATGGGGTGTTTGTACCTGTAACTTTTTAGCATGTAGTAAACTGTGAAAGCTGTCGGGTAAATATGATGAGGGGGAATCATGTCTTTATTGCTATGACTGAGAAGTCATGTGTTCGAGCTACAAGATTGGCTAGTATAGCCTTATTGTTGCAAAATAAACCTAGGGGTAGAATTTGCGCAGTTGCGCGATATTCCACGGATTGGAATATATGCCTCCAGTCTCTGGATTCTTCAGTCGATAGGCTCCTCCTGGGATCACTTCGTGTATGATGAAGGGTCCTTCCCAAGGAGGTTCGAGCTTGTGTCCTTCTTTTTGCTTCAGCCGCAACACCAAGTCGCCAACCACAAATGATCTATGGCGTATGCGGCGACTGTGATAATTGCGCAGTGATTGTTGGTAGACTGCGGATCTTGCGAGTGCGATGTCCCGGATTTCGTCGAGTGCATCCATATCTTCTGCGAGAGCTTTGTTGGAGGTTTCTTCGCTGTAGGCTACAACTCGTGGGGCGCTGAATCGAACCTCTTCGGGGAGGACGGCTTCTGCCCCGTATACCATGAAAAATGGTGTATATTGCGTTGACCTATTGGGAGTTGTTCGGAGACTCCAAAGTACGGAGGGTAGCTCCTCTGCCCAATGTCCTGCAGCGGGATGTAGCCGATCCAGCAATCTCTTTTTGATTCCAGCTGAAACTAAGCCGTTGGATCTCTCGACTTGGCCATTAGTTTGCGGGTGGGCGACTGAAGCGAACTTCAGATTGATTCCTTTCTTCTCACAGAACTGTTGTGTCTCCTTTGCGGTGAAGTTCGTACCATTGTCTGTGATGATGTCGTGTGGTACCCCGAATCTGCATACTATGGAGTCGAGGAACTTGATTGCGCATTGGGCGCTAGCCGAGGTTACTGGCATAGCCTCGATCCATTTAGTAAATTTATCGACTGCAACCAGCAAATGTGTGTAGCCTCCAGGTGTAGATTTGCGTAGTGGGCCAACCATGTCTAGCCCCCATTGTGCAAAGGGCCAGGCGATTGGTATCATGTGCAACTCGGTGGCGGGCGCGTGCGGCTTGGGTGAGAATCGCTGGCAGGCGTCGCATCTGTCGACCAGGTTTTTTGCGTCGTTGGCTGCTGTTAGCCAGTAGAATCCTGCTCGAAAGGCTTTTCCCAGTATCGCTCTCCAGCTGGCATGATGTCCGCAATCGCCCTGATGTATGTCTCGGAGTAGTTCTTTGCCATCTTCGGGTGCTATGCACCGCTGAAGGATGCCCGAGATGCTCTGTTTGTATAACTCTCCGTTGATCACTCGAAAGGATTTGCTGCGCCTGATTAACTGTCGAGCTTCGCGTAGATCGGCTGGGAGCTGTTTGTTGAGCAGGTAGTCGAGATATTTCTGCGTCCAGAGTGGCTCGACCAGAAAGACCTGCCGTGATATGTTATGAGTAAGCTCGAGAAGCGCGATCTGCGGGCTGACCTCTGTTTCTCGTGACGCTGGTGCCTCTGCGGCTTTCTTCATTTTGACTGATCTTTTAATCATCCGCTCGAAATATATCCCTGGCGGTATGGGTGTATTCGTGGAACCCATGTTGGCCAGTCTATCTGCCTCTTCGTTGCTGGATCTTGCAATGTGCTTCAGCTCGCATCCTTTGAAGCTTCCTTCGAGTAGATTGTACATGTCGCGATATGCGATCATGTTTTCAGCAATGGCGTCACATTCCTTCATTGTCTGTTGCACTATGAGATTGGAGTCTCCATAAATCATCAGTCGGGTGGCTCCACAGGCAATCGCCATCTTCATCCCGTGCAAAAGTGCTTCATATTCTGCGTCGTTGTTTGAAGCTGGATCATCTGGTGGAAAATCTAATCGCAGGACGTATTGCAACTTGTCTCCACGAGGTGAAATAAGGACAACTCCAGCTCCTGCTCCTTCGTTTCTCTTGGACCCGTCAAAGTACATGATCCAATTGCTTGTATACTCGGGTGGCCCGGGTGTTTGTAGCTCTGTCCATTCGCTGATGAATTCCACGAGAACCTGAGATTTGACTGCGTTGCGTCCTGCATAGGTGATGTCCCAAGCGCCCAACTCGATGCTCCACTTTGCTATTTGTCGCACCCTGGGTTTCTAGAGGATACTCTCCGCACGAACTGGAAGTCAGGTGCTTGGATTATGGGGCAAACATGCTCCCACGTCCCAGCTTCCTGGTAGGCCTGCGCTTATGCGCGACAACACAAGCCCTGCTTCCACCGTCGAAGTAAACTATCCGCTAGTAACCTAAAGGCACTACTGTCGACGTACTTCATAACAAACACGCACGGTACGTCAACAGTTTGGTACGAATGATAACACAGAATGTCCCTAAGACACAAAAGAATGAAATAAGGGCAACTGGCCTTCACTAAGGCAGAAAATATCGAATACAGTCATCCAGAGGACACATGTCCCAACATATCATCCATTACAACAGCGGAAGCAATCAAAGGGGTCTGAGTACAGACAAATCCATGGCTTAAGAAGCCTGAGAACATAAAGGAAAACGAAGCCCATCCACGAAGGTCTGGATCCTGCCCTGGTCCAGCTAACTACTCGTCTGCAGCGTCGTCGAACTCCACAAAGTAGCCATCCTGGGAAGCATCGTAGTCGTAGTAGTACTCTGCGTAAACCACAGCCCCAACGGGGTCAGTACATCCAAGTACTGGCAAGCAAGACTCACAGTTCATCAAGGAGTTACCCGTCAACACAAGCATAGATGCTTGGGACCAACGGAAGAAAGGGGTGATATAAAGGTTGCTGCTGGCTGCACTAACCAACTACAGAAATATCTACAAGTTCCGGCTAACAGAAAAGATAAGATCGAGGATTGTAACCAACTGAAAGATAACCTCAACCAAACCCATCCTGGATCTCGCCCCTTATCCAAAGAAGCAATCCGAGGATAACTCACACAGTTATGATAAGGTGAATCAAATTATTGTGTGAATAACCTATTACTAGTCAGGTTATTAAGCATTGGGTGAAACATGATTGATCATTATGTTGAAGTTGTCCTGAGTACTTGTTAGACAGTACTTTCACCAAGTAATCCATAACCGCGGAAAACACGGCTTCTCGAGAAGATTATCCCTGCAGGGTTGCACCAATTTGGCCGTACACTCATGAATAACCCGCCAGATGGAAAGGCCCTTCCACCAAGCGGGGTACTCAACACAACCAACCATTCTTCGCATCAAGCCCAAAGCACCTTGGGCGCACGGCTAATCGAGCCCAGAAGAAAATGGACCCTCATAGCACTCTAAGAACGTGTCCCCCTATATGCCGACTACAAAAGTTCCACCCTGCGCTGGGCTCGCAAAAACATGCATGCGGCAAATGGAAAACACGAACTAAATGAGGCGATTTGGACGAGATGCGAATCAGGTCAAGTTGAGGGGGGCGCCCATACTCGCTTCCCAAATGCGGGTAGTGCGCTCATCATGGATCAGTAGACAAGACCCTTTTCCTATTAGGGTCGACACTAGCAGGCTCCAAAACCACTCATGGGCCTCCTGCCGGTGCCTTATCATCAAATTATTATTACCATTAGCAATTACCAGGATTGATTGATTAATAACGAGCCCCGGTACAAGATAATAAGATAGTAACAGCAGTAACCGACAACAGACTCGAGTAAAAGCAACCCTAAGCATGCTAGATAATACTAAGGCACAAGCAAAGGCTGTAGGTATGGAGATGCTGGCAATATCATGGCTCAAGGTATCATGTGATGGGTTCGGAGAACAAGCAACGATACATAGGGCTAGCAATAGTAGACAACAGATAGTATCGACAGCAGGTGTGGAAAGGAACTCGATGATTCATGTGAGTGATAACTTGCCTGGCAGCTCAGCCTCGTACTGGGCTAGGTCCTGAGTAGTGGTGTCGTAAGGCTCGTCGGTACCAACGTCGTCGTCTAACCGGGAAGAAGCAAAACAACAACGAAGGAAGACGGGCAATCAATACATGGCATAAGTGCACACACATTGGATGATGCATGTCATGTTTAATAGATGCAACAAAATAACTTGCTTGACATGAAACACATGTTTAAATGGATTCCACATGCAAAAGGATGCATATGGAAGCCCATGCTTGGAGTTGAATTAATTGTTCTATCACTAAGCATTAGGTGTAGTTGAATTAGTATGATGCATGCATGAAGAGGAACAATAACATAACAATTTAAATGCAATTGGAATGTTAGGCAATAATCTAGAAAGCATTTATTAAATTGGAATTTTGTTACTTAAACATGGTACTCAAAACAATTATTGTTTTCATCAAGTTAGGGTGTGCAAAACAATTTGCAAATTTTATATTTGAAAAGTTTATCAAATTTTAGTTGGATTACATGTTTCACAATTTGAAATTGGACTTTGGATTAATTAGTTATGAATTAAACAATATTAAGCAATTTTTAATTGAATTAAACAAGATTTAAATAGTTTAGGCAATTTAAATTGTTCAAACCAGAAAACAAAATTTATATTTGAATAGAGTATTCAAAAAGGTGTGAAAAACATATTTTATTTGAATTATTTGAAAGCAGAATGAATTAGTTATGAATTATTTCAATTTGCATTTGAATTATTTGAATTTGAATTTAGAATGCATTTTGAAATTTCAAAACAGAACACAAATTGCATATTTGGAAAGATTATGAAATTTAGATCAAGTTTCATATAAAGTTTGTATTCATTGCATTTGTGAATTAAAAGATATTGAATTTAGAAGTTTCTATTTCAAATCTGTTATTAAAAAAAGAATTTGATTTGTGCTGAAAACATTTGTTACGCACTGGAGGTGTACACCAGCCACTGCCCTGTGGCCCCTGCGGACAGCGTGGCGTGTGCGCGTACGCGTGGCACCGAGGGAGGCTGACTGGTGGGACCGCACACCACGGAAATAAACGCAAAAATGTGTTGCGGCCTAGGGGACTCGAACCCTGCCCGCTGCGCAACGAGAGAAAGGAACAGCGCCACTGCGCTGCTGCGAAAGTTTTGACAGATAGCAGGAGGCGAACAAGATATTCTTCAGAAGGAAAGTTAACTGAACTTTTGTTCAGACAACTGAACCGAGACGCGGCGATCGCCGGCCGGCGACGAACGCGTGCAGGACTACGCGGCGGTGGTGCACTACGTTGCAAGCGAACGACCGCACGATCTACTCGGGATGCGCAAGTGACAGGAGAGGGTAGGGGTACTGGAATCCAGGCGCTCACCGGCGGGTGGCGGCAGACAGCGTCCGACGACGGCGGCGTTGTCGCGGATGGCGGGGACGGCGTGGGTGATCTCCCGTCGAGCTCCCGGGACCAAACGGTAGAGGGGACGGAGGGCTTTCGGTTCCCGTGATCGTCTAGTGGAGAGGGTGGCTACGGAGGTGGAGCCATCGGAAGGTTCAGAGGAGGGGACTCCGGTGAGGTAGCTAGCTGGGAGGAGGAGGCGACAGAGAGAAGGAAGATGGCGGCGCGGCGCGGGGAGCGAGGTCCTAGGGGCTAGGGTTCGACGCTGAACCCTAGGGCTCGCTTTATAGAGGCAGAGGGGCGCGGACGGCCGTCGGTGGCGTTCTCCTGCCGCCGTGGCAGTCCCCGATGGACGCCGTACTGCGAGGAGAAGGAGATCCTGCGAGCGCACGGATCTTGAAGCAGCCGAAGCGGTAAGTTGCTCTGCTGGGCGGGCTGGGCTGCGCGCGTTAGTGCTTAGGTGGGCTTGGGCCAGCTAGCTGCCGCGCGCGCAGCGAGTTGGCTTGCTTTTATTCTTTTCTGTTTTATTATTTTTTTGCTGAAATGGTTTTGGAAGAAAGTTGTTAAGGCTTTATTTGAGAAAAATTCTGAAAAAATTTAAGTTAAGTTATTTAGACAATTAGAAACCACACTGTAAACTTGGATTTCAAAAATTTGAATTTAAAATTATAGTTGGTGTTTGAATTCAAATAAGGGAGATTTGAGTTAAATAAAATCTTGATAAAACATGTATAAAAAAAATAGGGTTACCCCTAGGGTTTTAGAATGGTTTGGAGGGAAGAAATGTTTGTGATTTTTATGGTTCCCACAAGGTACTGATTTGAACTTGGTTTGGGAATTTAAAAGGTGATTTTAGAATTATTGATTGAATTATTGGTTGGATTTAAAGCAACAATTTTATAAGTGCAAACAAGGAATAAAAGGGTTGTTTTTATTTGTTATTTTGGTTCCAAAGGTTGTAACAGAGCAAGTATGAAACCATGTTTGAAAAAGGTTTGAATTTGAGTTGTGAAAACAGAATAAAACAGATGGAAAACAAATGCAAACAATAAGTAAACATGATGGCATGATGCATTGCTTGAAATAAAACAAGGAACAAAGCATTCTAGGGGTATTTTCATACTTGGGATGTTACAAAACGCCCCCCCTTGAAGGAATCGCGCCCCGAGATTCCCTACTGAGAAATGAACAAGTCCGGATACTTCTTGCGAAGATCCTCTTCGGTCTCCCACGTTGCCTCTTTATCAGAATGATGCGACCATTGGACTTTCAAGAACTTGGTGCTCTTGTTGCGAGTCTTACGCTCGGTCTCATCGAGAATACGAATAGGGTGCTCCTCATAAGATAGATCATCTTGCAGCTCAATGGAATCATGATCAACTGCACGATCTGGATCTTTGAAACACTTCTTGAGTTGTGACACGTGGAACACATCGTGCACTTTGGAAAGTTTTTCTGGAAGTTGAAGACGATAAGCATTCTCTGCACGTCTTGAGAGGATGTTGAAAGGGCCAATGTATCTTGGTGCAAGCTTTCCTTTCACACCAAAACGATGAGTGCCTCTGAGGGGAGTTACACGGAGATATGCCTTATCACCAGGTGCATAGACCATATCCCTGTGCTTGCTATCATAATAGCTCTTCTGACGAGACTGAGCAATCCTGAGATTGCCACGAATGATACGAACTTTCTCCTCGGCTTCCTTAACAATGTCAGGGCCTAGAAGTGAACGTTCACCAGCTCCAGACCAATTGATTGGACTCCTGCATCTGCGACCATACAGTGCCTCAAATGGTGCCATGCCTAGGCTTGCCTGGTAGCTGTTGTTGTAGGAGAATTCAGCATATGGAAGGCAATCCTCCCATTTCATGCCAAAGGAGAGACCACATGCTCTGAGCATATCCTCGAGAATCTGATTGACTCTTTCGACTTGCCCCTGAGACTGAGGGTGGTAAGCTGTGCTGAACAGAAGTTTAGTGCCCAATGCTTCTTGAAAGCTTTTCCAGAAATGAGAAGTGAAGATACTTCCACGGTCTGAGCTTATTTCCAATGGAACACCATGAAGGGGAACAACCTTTGCTGTGTAGAGCTCTGCTAACTGGCTAGCTGAGATAGTTTCCTTTACAGCATAGAAGTGAGCAACCTTAGTGAGACGATCAATAACAACGAAGATTGCATCGTTGCCCTTTTTGGACTTTGGAAACCCAGTAACGAAGTCCATTTCAATCATGTCCCACTTCCACTCAGGAATTTTCAGAGGTTGGAGTAGACCTGCTGTCTTCTGATGGACTGCCTTAACACGTTGACAAACGTCGCATTCAGAAACGTATTGAGCAATTTCACGTTTCATGCCAGGCCACCAATACAGAGTCTTGAGATCCTGGTACATCTTTGTACTTCCAGGGTGAATGGATAGAGGAGTTTCATGAGCCTCCTTGAGAATGATATCCTTGAGACTTTGAATCTGAGGGACTGCAATGCGTCCTTCGAAGAACACAGTTCCCTTGTCATCAATTGAGAAGGACTTGAACTTATCATTGCCCTCCTTGATGTGATCCACAATCTTCTTGATTTCATTATCACGAAGTTGTTCAGAACGAATCTTGTCCTCGAGAGTTGGACTGGCTGTCAAGCTAGCAAGGTATCCTTCAGGAACAAGACCAAGATTCAGCTTCTGGAATTCTTCATGAAGTGGAGGTTGGCTTTCCATGATCATGAGATTATTGCAATAGGATTTGCGACTGAGAGCATCGGCCATAACATTAGCCTTGCCTGGAGTGTAAGAAATGGTGAGATCAAAGTCTTTAATCTTCTCAATCCATCTCCTTTGCCTGAGGTTCAGATCTGGCTGAGTAAAGATGTATTTCAGACTCTTGTGATCGGAAAAGATTTCAGTTTTGTTACCCAACAAGTATTGTCTCCATTTCTTGAGGGCAAACACAACTGCTGCAAGTTCAAGATCATGAGTGGGATAGTTTTGCTCATGTGGGTTCAACTGACGTGAAGCATAAGCGACAACTTGACGTTCTTGCATAAGAACTGCTCCTAGGCCTTGGAGAGATGCATCACAGAATATCTGGAAAGGTTTGGTGGTGTCGGGGCCAACTAGAACTGGTGTGGAAGTGAGTTTAGTCTTCAGGAGGTTGAAACTCTCATCACATTGTGGAGTCCAAACGAACTTTTTGTCCTTCTTTGTGAGATCAGTGAGAGGTTTGGCAATCTTGGAAAAGTTTTGGACGAAACGACGGCAATAGCTAGCCAAGCCAAGAAAACTTCTGACTTGCTTCACCGTCTTAGGGGGTTTCCAGTCAACAATTGCCTTAACCTTTTCAGGATCAATGGCAATGCCTTTGGCAGAGATGATATGACCAAGATATGCAACTTCTGGAATCCAGAACTCACATTTGGAAAACTTGGCATACAGACGATGCTCGCGAAGTTTCATGAGAGTGAGACGAAGGTGTTCTCCATGCTCTTCCTCGGATTTTGAGTAGACTAGAATGTCATCAAGATATACCACAACGAACTTGTCGAGGTATTCATGGAAGACAGAATTCATGAGTCTTGAGAAGGTCGCCGGTGCATTGGTGAGACCAAAGGACATGACGGTGTATTCATATAGACCGTACCTTGTGGTGAAAGCTGTCTTAGGAATATCTTCCTTTCTGATCTTTATCTGATGGTAACCCATCCTCAAGTCCAACTTTGAGAATATTGAGGCTCCAGCAAGTTGATCAAAAAGATCATCGATACGAGGAAGTGGATACTTGTTCTTGATGGTTTTCTCGTTGAGAGGACGATAGTCAACCACGAGTCTCTTTGTTTGATCCTTCTTGGCAACAAACAGAGTTGGGCAACCCCAAGCGGAGGAACTAGGCTGAATGAAACCTTTGTCCATATACATATCGATTTGCTCCTTCAACAATTTCAGTTCAGGAGGAGCTATCTTATATGGATGCTTAGAGATTGGAGCAGTACCTGGCTCAAGCTCGATCACGAACTCAACTGCTCTGTCCGGAGGCATCCCTGGCAACTCTTCTGGAAAGACGTCAGGGAACTCACAAACCACCGGAACATTTTCAATTGCCGGAAGGGGTTTGGCATCAAGGCTGAACAGCTGAGCAGAAGTTGATCCATATGGAGAATAGACTATCTGGCCTGAAGTGTGGGAGAGAGTTATTGACTTTTGAGCACAGTCAATTTTAGCTTTGTGGGTCTTCAACCAATCCATACCCAGAATGACATCAATGTCAGAATTTCCCAGCAACATGAGTGAAGCAAGGAATATGCGACCTCCAATTAGGATCTCATTGTCCATGCTTATCTTGGAAGTCAACATTTGCGGTCCCGGAGAGTGAACAGTCATTTGATTGCTTAGCGGAACCAGAACTAGGTTGTATGCTTTTGCAAAAATCTTTGACACAAATGAATGCGATGCTCCAGTATCAAACAACACTTTAGCTGGAATAGAGTTTACGGGTAATATACCGAGAACGACGTCAGCAGCCTCTTCGGCTTTGTCGGCCTTGATATGGTTCACCCTCGCGTTCCTCCCGACAGGCCTATTGTTGGAGTTGAAGGCTTTAGCCGGAGGAGCACGAACCATAGCCTGGTTGGTGTTGGTGCGAGGAGGTAGGGGTAGCTGCTTCTGAGTGCACTTATCAGCATAATGTCCAGTATCCTTGCACTTGTAGCAAGTGACGATACGAGAAGGACCCGGCCTTGGCTGCCCCATCGGGAACCTCTGACCCTGCATCTGAGATGGGTTGGGTGGGCGGGGACCAAAGCCTGGAGAAGCTTGGGCATTTGGAGCCCGAGTGACAGCACCATTTGGCACCCAGATGCGGCGCTTCTGCGGAGGGGTGGTCATGTTGGAGGAGGAACCACCCTCACGCGAGTGCTTGCGGGACTCTTCGAACGCCTTGCGCCCATTCTCCTCATTGAGCGCGGTGTTCACAAGCTCGACGAAGTCCTTGCACTTGATGTTTGTGAGAGCGTACTTCAGTTCCGGGTTAAAACCTCGGCGGAACCTCGCCATCTTCTTGGCTTCGGTGGACACTTCGTCACCAGCGTACCGAGCGAGACGATTGAACTCGTTCTGGTAGCCGAGAACGTCCAGCTTGCCCTGTCTGAGAGAGCAGAATTCCTCACGCATCTTTTCCATGAGACCATCCGGGATGTGGTGCTTCAGGAAGGCATCTCTGAAACATCCCCAGTTGATAGGAAAGCCAGCCCTCATGGCCTGGTAGTTCTCCCACCAAGTAGCTGCCTGACCCTTCAGTAGGTAGGTGGCGTACTTGACCTTATCCTCTTCAGCAACATGAGCTATCTCCAGAGCTCTTGCTACGTCACGGATCCAGTCATCAGCATCCAGGGGCTCACGTGTTGCCACGAAAGCTTTTGGGCCCAAGCTGAGGAAGTCCTTGATGGTGACCCTTGGAGCATTCTGGTTGTGTTGCTGGTTAGCCTGGATCTGGGCCATCTGTGTCACCACTTGGGTCATCTGAGCCAACAGCTCCCCCATTGGTGGTGGCGGTGGCGGGTTGTTCCTGGTTGGAGGCATCCTGAACAGAAATTCATTTTAGCACAACAACAGAAAAAGGATAGACTTGGTACCCGAAAGATAGATTATTCCGACGCATGAATAGATAACCAACAGGTACATCATCACATGTTCAAATACATCAGAATATCCAACAGACCAAATACATGGTTCGAAAACGAAAGGATAAACTAGACACAGCTAGTAATGGATACAACGGTACTCCCATGCTCATCACGCAGGACGGCGGTGAGTAGTACGACGAGAGATACGGTGAGGAGGAATCCCTCGGAAGTAGGTATCACGACGATCCATGTAGATAGGAACTGCTCTGAGAGCAACTCTCGGTGTGGTGAAGTGGAAAGCGTCGTATCCCTGTGCTCCATAGCGGGGAATCCCTGTGTAACCAGCTCCGAGATCGAGAAGTGGACCTCTGATCGGCTCGTAACCTCCAGCATCTGGCAACGGAAGACCAGCTGGCTGAACGACACGTGCGAAGCGCTCGTCTCCAACAAAGTCTGTGGTGTACGTCGCCAGACGAGTGAGAGCAAGGCGGAGCTGCTCCCTGACTGAGGCTAACTCCTGAGAAAGTGCAGAAGCCACGGCATCACTGTGACTAGCGAACTGGGCAGTGACCTGAAGCCTGGAGCTATCAGTCTCGTAGGTATCCATGTCGCGGTGGATAGTGAAGTGAGCTCCTGCTGCCGTGATGTAACCACGGGGGATGTGACGAAAACTGGACTTATCAAACCCCCAGTAGTCAGCACGGAGAACGGTGACACTCACGTACGCTGCCTGCTGTACTGCCATATCCACTGTGGACCCTACTGCCTCGTACTGGTGTGCAATGCTCCTGCCATCATCCGACAGAATGTAGACGATAGCCCGGTAGCAAGTCTGGTCACACTCTCGCTGGTGCTCGTAGACCTGGTACTCTGGTGCCCAATGGAACCCCAGAAAGGTAACCATGTCTCTCAGCAACTCCGGAAAACCGGCGGTGCTCTCACAGCGAGTCATGCGAACCACCTGCGGATAGTAGTTGAGACCCATCTGCAGATTATTTGGAAGGTTTTGATTAGACTCCGGTAGATGAAAAAAAAGGATGTGGAAAACAACAACAAGGTTGAACGGACGAAAGGATGTTGAAAAGAACATGATATTGAAGCAACATCGGGAAAACGAGACCAAAATCCTGAGGTACTACAGAGAACCCAAAACACGTGAAATCCTAACTTGAAAATTTAGGTGAGAACAGAAAACAACGTTGCACTTCCTTACCAGAAAAGGGTGGGTGGGTGGGGAAAGAAGAAAAATGGCAGAATTCCTACTCTCACGTTTCATTTTTCCTATATAGCTACAAAATAGTTTCTAGACTCAACTGCGACCAGTAAAAGGGATCCTACAGGCAGACAGGCTCTGATACCATTTGTCGCACCCTGGGTTTCTAGAGGATACTCTCCGCACGAACTGGAAGTCAGGTGCTTGGATTATGGGGCAAACATGCTCCCACGTCCAAGCTTCCTGGTAGGCCTGCGCTTATGCGCGACAACACAAGCCCTGCTTCCACCGTCGAAGTAAACTATCCGCTAGTAACCTAAAGGCACTACTGTCGACGTACTTCATAACAAACACGCACGGTACGTCAACAGTTTGGTACGAATGATAACACAGAATGTCCCTAAGACACAAAAGAATGAAATAAGGGCAACTGGCCTTCACTAAGGCAGAAAATATCGAATACAGTCATCCAGAGGACACATGTCCCAACATATCATCCATTACAACAGCGGAAGCAATCAAAGGGGTCTGAGTACAGACAAATCCATGGCTTAAGAAGCCTGAGAACATAAAGGAAAACGAAGCCCATCCACGAAGGTCTGGATCCTGCCCTGGTCCAGCTAACTACTCGTCTGCAGCGTCGTCGAACTCCACAAAGTAGCCATCCTGGGAAGCATCGTAGTCGTAGTAGTACTCTGCGTAAACCACAGCCCCAACGGGGTCAGTACATCCAAGTACTGGCAAGCAAGACTCACAGTTCATCAAGGAGTTACCCGTCAACACAAGCATAGATGCTTGGGACCAACGGAAGAAAGGGGTGATATAAAGGTTGCTGCTGGCTGCACTAACCAACTACAGAAATATCTACAAGTTCCGGCTAACAGAAAAGATAAGATCGAGGATTGTAACCAACTGAAAGATAACCTCAACCAAACCCATCCTGGATCTCGCCCCTTATCCAAAGAAGCAATCCGAGGATAACTCACACAGTTATGATAAGGTGAATCAAATTATTGTGTGAATAACCTATTACTAGTCAGGTTATTAAGCATTGGGTGAAACATGATTGATCATTATGTTGAAGTTGTCCTGAGTACTTGTTAGCCAGTACTTTCACCAAGTAATCCATAACCGCGGAAAACACGGCTTCTCGAGAAGATTATCCCTGCAGGGTTGCACCAATTTGGCCGTACACTCATGAATAACCCGCCAGATGGAAAGGCCCTTCCACCAAGCGGGGTACTCAACACAACCAACCATTCTTCGCATCAAGCCCAAAGCACCTTGGGCGCACGGCTAATCGAGCCCAGAAGAAAATGGACCCTCATAGCACTCTAAGAACGTGTCCCCCTATATGCCGACTACAAAAGTTCCACCCTGCGCTGGGCTCGCAAAAACATGCATGCGGCAAATGGAAAACACGAACTAAATGAGGCGATTTGGACGAGATGCGAATCAGGTCAAGTTGAGGGGGGCGCCCATACTCGCTTCCCAAATGCGGGTAGTGCGCTCATCATGGATCAGTAGACAAGACCCTTTTCCTATTAGGGTCGACACTAGCAGGCTCCAAAACCACTCATGGGCCTCCTGCCGGTGCCTTATCATCAAATTATTATTACCATTAGCAATTACCAGGATTGATTGATTAATAACGAGCCCCGGTACAAGATAATAAGATAGTAACAGCAGTAACCGACAACAGACTCGAGTAAAAGCAACCCTAAGCATGCTAGATAATACTAAGGCACAAGCAAAGGCTGTAGGTATGGAGATGCTGGCAATATCATGGCTCAAGGTATCATGTGATGGGTTCGGAGAACAAGCAACGATACATAGGGCTAGCAATAGTAGACAACAGATAGTATCGACAGCAGGTGTGGAAAGGAACTCGATGATTCATGTGAGTGATAACTTGCCTGGCAGCTCAGCCTCGTACTGGGCTAGGTCCTTAGTAGTGGTGTCGTAAGGCTCGTCGGTACCAACGTCGTCGTCTAACCGGGAAGAAGCAAAACAACAACGAAGGAAGACGGGCAATCAATACATGGCATAAGTGCACACACATTGGATGATGCATGTCATGTTTAATAGATGCAACAAAATAACTTGCTTGACATGAAACACATGTTTAAATGGATTCCACATGCAAAAGGATGCATATGGAAGCCCATGCTTGGAGTTGAATTAATTGTTCTATCACTAAGCATTAGGTGTAGTTGAATTAGTATGATGCATGCATGAAGAGGAACAATAACATAACAATTTAAATGCAATTGGAATGTTAGGCAATAATCTAGAAAGCATTTATTAAATTGGAATTTTGTTACTTAAACATGGTACTCAAAACAATTATTGTTTTCATCAAGTTAGGGTGTGCAAAACAATTTGCAAATTTTATATTTGAAAAGTTTATCAAATTTTAGTTGGATTACATGTTTCACAATTTGAAATTGGACTTTGGATTAATTAGTTATGAATTAAACAATATTAAGCAATTTTTAATTGAATTAAACAAGATTTAAATAGTTTAGGCAATTTAAATTGTTCAAACCAGAAAACAAAATTTATATTTGAATAGAGTATTCAAAAAGGTGTGAAAAACATATTTTATTTGAATTATTTGAAAGCAGAATGAATTAGTTATGAATTATTTCAATTTGCATTTGAATTATTTGAATTTGAATTTAGAATGCATTTTGAAATTTCAAAACAGAACACAAATTGCATATTTGGAAAGATTATGAAATTTAGATCAAGTTTCATATAAAGTTTGTATTCATTGCATTTGTGAATTAAAAGATATTGAATTTAGAAGTTTCTATTTCAAATCTGTTATTAAAAAAAGAATTTGATTTGTGCTGAAAACATTTGTTACGCACTGGAGGTGTACACCAGCCACTGCCCTGTGGCCCCTGCGGACAGCGTGGCGTGTGCGCGTACGCGTGGCACCGAGGGAGGCTGACTGGTGGGACCGCACACCACGGAAATAAACGCAAAAATGTGTTGCGGCCTAGGGGACTCGAACCCTGCCCGCTGCGCAACGAGAGAAAGGAACAGCGCCACTGCGCTGCTGCGAAAGTTTTGACAGATAGCAGGAGGCGAACAAGATATTCTTCAGAAGGAAAGTTAACTGAACTTTTGTTCAGACAACTGAACCGAGACGCGGCGATCGCCGGCCGGCGACGAACGCGTGCAGGACTACGCGGCGGTGGTGCACTACGTTGCAAGCGAACGACCGCACGATCTACTCGGGATGCGCAAGTGACAGGAGAGGGTAGGGGTACTGGAATCCAGGCGCTCACCGGCGGGTGGCGGCAGACAGCGTCCGACGACGGCGGCGTTGTCGCGGATGGCGGGGACGGCGTGGGTGATCTCCCGTCGAGCTCCCGGGACCAAACGGTAGAGGGGACGGAGGGCTTTCGGTTCCCGTGATCGTCTAGTGGAGAGGGTGGCTACGGAGGTGGAGCCATCGGAAGGTTCAGAGGAGGGGACTCCGGTGAGGTAGCTAGCTGGGAGGAGGAGGCGACAGAGAGAAGGAAGATGGCGGCGCGGCGCGGGGAGCGAGGTCCTAGGGGCTAGGGTTCGACGCTGAACCCTAGGGCTCGCTTTATAGAGGCAGAGGGGCGCGGACGGCCGTCGGTGGCGTTCTCCTGCCGCCGTGGCAGTCCCCGATGGACGCCGTACTGCGAGGAGAAGGAGATCCTGCGAGCGCACGGATCTTGAAGCAGCCGAAGCGGTAAGTTGCTCTGCTGGGCGGGCTGGGCTGCGCGCGTTAGTGCTTAGGTGGGCTTGGGCCAGCTAGCTGCCGCGCGCGCAGCGAGTTGGCTTGCTTTTATTCTTTTCTGTTTTATTATTTTTTTGCTGAAATGGTTTTGGAAGAAAGTTGTTAAGGCTTTATTTGAGAAAAATTCTGAAAAAATTTAAGTTAAGTTATTTAGACAATTAGAAACCACACTGTAAACTTGGATTTCAAAAATTTGAATTTAAAATTATAGTTGGTGTTTGAATTCAAATAAGGGAGATTTGAGTTAAATAAAATCTTGATAAAACATGTATAAAAAAAATAGGGTTACCCCTAGGGTTTTAGAATGGTTTGGAGGGAAGAAATGTTTGTGATTTTTATGGTTCCCACAAGGTACTGATTTGAACTTGGTTTGGGAATTTAAAAGGTGATTTTAGAATTATTGATTGAATTATTGGTTGGATTTAAAGCAACAATTTTATAAGTGCAAACAAGGAATAAAAGGGTTGTTTTTATTTGTTATTTTGGTTCCAAAGGTTGTAACAGAGCAAGTATGAAACCATGTTTGAAAAAGGTTTGAATTTGAGTTGTGAAAACAGAATAAAACAGATGGAAAACAAATGCAAACAATAAGTAAACATGATGACATGATGCATTGCTTGAAATAAAACAAGGAACAAAGCATTCTAGGGGTATTTTCATACTTGGGATGTTACACTATTCTTCCGGATGCCATAGGGTTGTTCATGATTGTCCCGAGTGACGCATCATTAACCACTGTGATGGCGTGTTCCTGGAAGTAATGTTTGAGCTTTCGGGCTGTGAGGACAACTCCATATGCGAGCTTCTGGTAATGAGGGTATCGCTGCTTGCATGGCGAGAGTACTTCGCTGATGTAATATATTGGGCGTTGGACTCCATATGCCTTGCCATCTTCAGGTCGTTCGACTACAATTGCAGTGCTGATGACCTGGTTTGTGGCGGCTAAGTAAAGAAAGAGTGGCTCCTTTTCTTGCGGTGTTGCGAGAACGCGCCTGCTCTGCAGTGATCGTTTCAAGTCTGCGAACGCCTGTTTGGCTTCAGGTGTCCACTCGAATTTGTCTGTTTTCTTCAGTAACTTGTAGAAGGGTAACGCCTGCTCTCCCAATCGTGCGATGAATCTGCTTAGGGCGGCTAATCGCCCTGCGAGCTGCTGAACTCCGCGTAGATTGGTGGGCTCCTTCATGGTGAGGATAGCTTGTATTTTCTCCGGATTGGCTTCGATGCCTCTGGCGGAAACCAGGTATCCGAGAAGTTTTCCTGCAGGGACGCCGAAAACGCATTTTGTCGGGTTGAGCTTGATCCGGTATGCGTTAAGGGCGTCGAATGTTTCTTTGATGTCCTCGAGGAGTGTGTCCTCTACTCGAGTTTTAATGACGATGTCGTCGACGTATACTTGTACATTCTTGCCAATGAGATTGGCAAGGCATCTCTGCATGCAACGTTGATATGTTGCGCCTGCGTTCTTCAGCCCGAAGGGCATTGTCGTGTAGCAGTATACACCGTGTGGTGTGATGAATGCCGTCTTCTCTTCATCTTCCTTTTTCATTCGGATCTGATTATACCCCGAATAGGCGTCCAGGAAGGAGAGACGTTGGCAACCTGCCGTAGAGTCCACTATCTGGTCGATTCGTGGTAAAGGGAAGTTGTCCTTAGGGCAGTGCTTATTGAGCGACGTGTAGTCGATGCACACCCGAAGGATATCCGTGTTCTTTTTGGGGACCAGCACCGGGTTTGCCAGCCAGGTGGATATCTTGATCTCCCTAATGAAGTTGGCGGCTAGCAACCTATTCACTTCTTCTCCAAGCGCCTTTTGCTTGGGTTCTGAGAATCTTCGAGTCGTCTGTTTGATGGGTTTAGCATCGGGAAAGACTTCGAGTGAGTGCTCGGCAAACTCCCTGGGTATACCTGGCATATCTGAAGGCTGCCAGGCAAAAATCTCCCAGTACTCACGGAGGAGCTTGACGAGCGCGCTTTCCTATGCTGGCGAGAGGGTCGAGGAGACCATCGCGGTCTTGGCGGAATCTGTCGGGTGCACTTGATGTTTGCGAGTGTCGCTGTTGGCACTGAATTCCAGCTCAGGTGCATTTTTCTTCGTGAGGGGCATAACGGAGTGGTCCGTTGTTTTTGCCAGCTCCTGAAGTTCTTCCTGCATCCCGAAAGATTTCGCGATTTCGTTGAATTCTATGTCGCACTTGTCTGACTTCTGGAAGTCGCCGTCGATGGTGATAACACCGTATTCGCCAGGTAGCTTGAGCTTCAGGTACGCGTAATGTGGTACTGCCATGAATCTGGCGAACGCAGTTCGACCCAGTATGGCGTGGTACTGTGAGGGCCAGTCGACAACTTCGAAGTCGAGGAATTCCCTTCTGTAATTGCTTGGAGAGCCCAGCACAACTTCTAGGTTGATTGTTCCGAGTGGACGAACTGCTTTGCCTGGAACTATCCCGTGAAAGGATGTTTCTGATTCCGTTAGGCCGTCTAAGTTCTTGTTCATTCGGCGGAGTGTATCCGCGTAGATGATGTTGATTCCGCTGCCGCCGTCCATGAATACGCGGGCCAGGTCGTAGTTTCCGATCTGCGCTTGGATAACTAAGGCGGCGTGCCCTGGTCGATAGACTTGTGGCGGGTGGTCTTGTTTCGAGAACGTGATTGGCTGATCTGCCATCTTCAGGTACTCGATCTTTGTAGGCGGAGTCTGCACTGCCATGCATAGTTTTCTGGTGTTAGTCTTTTGAGCTCGGCGAGAAGGGCATACCTTCTGTATCATCCCGAGGATCTGTCCATGTGGGGTCGGGTATGCGTTGGCTCCGGCGTTTTGTGGCGCCGGCACAGGTAGTGCGGCTAGCGCCGTGCTTGGATTTGCTGGTGGAGGTGGTGGCGGTGGCGGCGGTTGGAATTGTTGTCCTCCTCCTGGTAGCGGCGGGTAGTTTTGGGTGGCTAGGAATCTTTTCCTGGCGAGTGCGTCCGAGATGTCGTGGAACTTTCGGCAATCCTTGAGAAGGTGTGTTGCCTTAGTCTTGCCTGTGCGTTTATCTGTGAATAGATGTAGCGAGCAGTATGCATCAAGGTCTTCTTCGGGAGACTTTTCTTCTGGCTTCGGTTTCCATTCGCGGCTTCCCCGACGACCGGAGTCGCGACTCCGCGTGAATTCTGCCGCCACCAACTCCTCTCTGTCCTCGTGATCGTAGTATTTTCTCCTCTTTTTCCGCCCGTGGCGGTCTTCCTCTTGTGCGGGTGATGACCCTCTTTCATTGCGTACCGCATCTTCTCCATTAGCCCATTTGTCGGCTATAATCATTAGTTCTCCGATAGTTTTAGGCGCAGTTCTGCCTAGTTCTTCCCGGAACGCGGTTCTCCTTGCTCCCTTGGCGAAGGCTTCAATCGCCACTTCTTCTGAGATGGTTCCTGCGGTGTTTCTGAGAGTGGTCCACCGCTGGATGTATTCTCGTGTGGATTCGCCACTTTTCTGTTTACATGCTCGTAATTCTTCGATTGTGGCAGGCCTCTTGTATGTCGATTGGAAGTTTTTGCAAAAGTCGTGGTGCAAGTCGTCCCATGATGCATAGCAAGATTTTGGCCTTCTCTCCAACCAGCTGCGGGCCGCGCCCGTAAGGTGCAAATTGAGGTATTGCATGGCCGTGTTCTTGTTCCCACGTTGGCATTTTACTGCCGTGAGGTAGTCGCTTAACCACTGGGAGGGCTCGAGTGAGCCGTCGTATTTTGTCACCTCCGTGCTGAGCTTAAACCTCTTGGGTAGGGGTGCTTCGCGGATGCTGCGAGCGAAACAGAGCGCTCCGCAAGTTTCGTCATCTAAAGACCCGGATGAAGAGCGCTCGCGATGTCGTGAGGCCCTTGCTTTGTCCACCTTCTTTTGGGCGAGATCGGATCGCGCGTCGTGTCCGGACCGGTCGCGGTCGTTATCTTTCCTTGGTTCTTTGCTTTGCTTTCTCGAGCGGCTGCTATGGTGCCGCGAGTCTTTGTCTCGTGGGCTATCATCGCTGCTGCTTCGACTATCATCGCGGCGGCGGGCTTCCTTTCCTCGTCCGCGGCGTGGTGATCTGTCCTTTCTTGGAGAGGAGCTCCTGTGCCTGCGGGGCGTATCCTTATCCTTGTCCTTCTCTCGTCGCTCCTTCTCCTGCTGTTCTTTGCGATCGTGTGAGGCGAGCTTCGCGGCTGCCAGCCCTAGACCTTTGCGGATATGCTTGTATTGTTCCACCCGAGGATCGCTATCCGTCGGCTGGTTCATCTGCATGTAGGTTGCCGCGGCTAGGATTGCAGCGGCTGGAGTTTGCGGGTAGACGTTGCCGTCGTCGTCGACTCGCATGAAAGAGGACGTGGTGGACCTGTTGGTCCCTGCCATGGATTCGTAATCCCTTGTTGACGCCGCGGGTCCCTTTTTCCCAGCTCGGGGACCGACAGAAGGCGTAACGGATTGCTCGGCTCGGCGTAGGCTTGATTCGTCCGCCGCTCTCCTACGGCGGGCTAGATCTGCCCGAGCGTCTTTGATGTTTGTAGCCGCTCTCACTAGGTGATAGTGGTAGGCGGTTAGTTCTTCGTGTGTCGCTCCCGCCGCGGGTGGCTGACTTGTCCGCATGGACTCTTTGGCTTTCTTCCAAGCTGCCCGAGAGACAGCGATTATGTTGCGCTCTGTTGCGCTGAATTTGGTCTCCGATGGTTGGTCTGATCCTGCCATGCAGACTTGAGCCAGTCGCGGCCCGTGCGTCCTAGGTGCGGAACAGAAGGCTTCTCGCACCCGAGAAGGTTCCTCTGTCGAGAGGGTGTGGTAATCGGTTGCGTTGTAGAGGATGGACTCGCCACTCTTTCCTGCAGGAAGGCGCGAGTTGACGGCCCCAGATTCAGTCTCAGATTCGTCCGAGAAGTGGAGGATTCCGTCTCTATTCGCCAAGAAATCGAAACTGCCGAACGTCAGGGTGACGCTCCGTTCCAGATTCTCGAACGCCGGGCGTGATTCCGGCGAGTGAGGCGTGACCACGATAGATCCGATCCGTATAGGATTGTACGGATCCGTAGTCGATGGTTTCCAACGAGAGTTGGAGGTCGATGAGGCCGATGACGTCGGTGATCCAGCGCCCGCGGTCCCCACGGTCGGCGCCAATTGTCGAAGTTCTGACTCCACAAATCCCTCAGGTGACCCTATCGGGTTTCGACTAGAGGAAGTCATGAGCGCTGGTGAAATCGTCGGCTTGACAGGAGGCGAGATTTACCCAGGTTCGGGGCCCTCGTAGAGGTAAAACCCTTACTCCTGCCTTCTGTCGATCTGTATTGGATGATTGATCGGTTACAGGTGCTCGAATCGAGAGTAGATCTCGAGTTTCAAGGCTTTTGTGGTCGTGCGGTATTGCTTGGTCCTCTCTTTGGGGGCTCTCCTGGCCTTATATAGGCAGCCAGGTCTCGAGTCCTACCCGGAGAGGATCCGAACCCTAGATTAGGTCGGTTACAGGTTTCCTAACTTTACCCGCAAGTCTAATGCGGATGGGCTTCAGGTGGGCCTTCTGGAGCCTTCCAAGGGCGTCTCTTCTTGGGCCTTGTCTTGGGCCTGAGAAGGGGCGTCCTTACCCGCAGGGTCCAGGATCCATGCCTTCGTCAGGGTAGCAAAGTGGAAATGGTTGCTTGGTTGTGTCATGTTAGGCCCAAGGAACACCATTGACAATGGTAGGGCCCACCTACTTGCAAGATTCCTCCCGTTACGTCAGATCCGGGAGTTTCGGGGTGTGAGCAGTCCTGGAACCCGCGAGAGAGAATCCGACGTCGGTGAGGCCACGGCACAGAGAGTGATGCTATCTTTGGCACCCAACACCCATGATACAATCTAACACACATGGCATGGCAAAACATTGGTTTAGGTGGGATCCCGACGCTCCGGGTCCCCTCTCCGGAGATACACTAGCCCCGGTGTAGAAAAAGACGGAACCGGCGTCTAGCCCCCTCCGCGTGAGCCGGAAGTGGGTAGCAAAGTGGGACTAGTTGCTTGGTTGTGTCATGTTAGGCCCAAGGAACACCCTTGACAATGGTAGGGCCCACCTACTTGCAAGATTCCCCCCGTTACATCAGATCCGGGAGTTTCGAGGTGTGAGCAGTATTGATAGGTTTATTACCTAGATTTTTGATGTTCTTATGTTGAGTCTAGTACCATTTTAGTACTGTTTAGATGCACCCTATTATTTTCACTAGTATGTGTAGATTTGTGATGGTTGTGTAGTGGAATGTTATTTTTCCACAAGTGCAACCAGAGGCATTGTGACCTTCAAATGCCTTGTAAGACTAGTGGAACACCCACTGGTCCCATTTCATTTTGGTGAAAAATACAATTTCTCCACCATAGGAATATTCCTAGTAGTCGAGTTTTTGATTATGTGTGTTGTTTGCACTATTAGAAATATCTCATAGTGTTGAGGATTATGTGTGGATAGAATTTCCATTGAATGGCTTAATTCATAAAGTGTTGTTTGAGCATAAGTAGAGTTCTTAGCTACTGGTTTTATAGCATGTCACTTTGATGCTTGTTCTTTGGTTGTTAGAAAAGCACGATTAATTGGACTTGGTTGGTTTCTTGTTGATTAATTGTTTTCATAAAATTAATTTAGATATAATTATTGACTAGCATGTGTAAAGTGTATAATTATGTTATTTAGATGTTCATAAGCATGTGTTGCTTGTTAAGGAAAAATGCATTCTTGAAGTGTTGATAACTTCTCTAGTATTGTATTAGTGTTACCAAGGTAAAACTAATTAAAGTTTGCACTTTGCCGAGTGTCCCGACAGTTGACACTCGGCAAAGCGTCGTACCGGCAATAACATCCATAGACTTTGCCGAGTGTCCCGACAATTGACACTCGGCAAAGCGTCGTACCGGGCAGAAAACTGGCGGGCACAACCTTATCCTTCATCTTTTTCCTCTCCCCTCTCGATCTACTTCTCCTCTCCCCGTCGCCAGCCGCCACTCCCTCTCTCCGACGCCGCCGCCCACCCAGCCGCCGCCGCCCAGCTTCCTCCCCGCCGGCAGTCTCCGCTCCTCCCCGCCCCCTCATCCTGCCTCCCTCATCGAGGTGTATTCCTTCAGTCGCCAGCGCCACCGCCTCCACCCCCGTCGACGTCGCCGGGAGACGTCGCCTCCTCCCCCGTCGTTGGGCGCCGCTGCCTCCTCCCATAGCCAGCGTGACACTGGCCTTCTCCCCGGTACGCCTCCTCTCCCCCTCCTCTCCCCCTCCACTCTCTCTGCGATTTTCCTTGGCGTGCCTGGATCTTGGTTGCGTACGAGAAGCAATTGCTTACTGTTGATGCCGATTTCGGATCCCGAAAATACAGTATACAGTTAGTTTGCAGCACATATTTTTTCTATGTCTGCTTTTGAAATGCTTCCCCAATTTATGCATCTGTTACCATCAGTGAGAGAGATGCGTGCCAGCCTGCATAGTGACATAGACCTTGCTGATGGATTTGTTGGTTGTTAGCCCACTTCAATCGAGGCTAGGTATTCAACAACTCTTACTGTCATTTTGTTAGCATTGGTAGAGAGAAACGCTTGCCTGAATGAAGACATACGCCTTGCTGATGATTTTCCAGGTTCTGTTGGCTGCTAGCCCACTTCAACTGATTCGACAAGTCCTTCTCTGGTCTTGCTAATGCCATGGTCTAGTCGAGATCGAGTCCGATAAACTAATTGTAGCAAGTGTCGATTCGTGGTCGTCGTGAGGAACAAGCAGAGTTGCCAGACATGTTGAAAGGCTGGACAACTAGTCCAGATATCTCAGTCGAGCTGGAGTTCAATCAGCTAAGCCTCGAACTAGAGTTAGGCGAAATAGGTTGCAGTATTTTTATGCCCGTCACACTGTTTCGTCTGAGGAAAAATGCAGTAAAACTAGGATCTCTACCTTAGAATAGATTTAGACTAAAAAAACTTGAATACTTATCAGCTATATTCCCATAAAAGCAGGAAGTGTGTAATGTCATCATCATGTTTACAAAGGAAAACATATATAGTACTGTTACAATCCGTCCAGATGATTCCCTCATACAACCAGTACCAGGGCTGTGTTACATCATATCTGGAGTTGCTGAACATAGCATGCCAATTATTTTTGAATAATAAATAAACACGGGAAACAATCAATATGTTACATGCTGGGCAATGAGAGGAAACTTAACAATATGAGTAGCACGGTACGATTAAGGGAAAGGTACCAGCTTCGATCAATACGATAGACTCTTGATTTTGAAAATGGGGTTGTTTGGATTCTTAGCAAGCTGGGTTCGCAAGTCTTCCCTCAAATCTTCCGAGGCTTGTCTGACCACGACTTCTTTGAGGCTTGGCAGAGATGGTAGCCCAGAAAACACCGCATGTTTGTTACCGGAAAAATACAGAGGGTACTCCACCTGCAGCAGCGCAAGCTTATTGGTCGCTGCCGTGTCTTCAAACTTGACCGACTCCATGGTAAGATGAAGAACCAGTGCCAACACCTTGAGGCTCCGGAATGCCTCCTCATGAAAGCTGAAACACAGCTCTTGACCCTCTACGGACCCCTCCTGCAGGCGCAAGATGGCCAGGTTTGGTAGCTTGCCAAGGACCTGTATTGTGGCACTGACCTTCTCCGCGGGTATGCAGCTGTTCCGTAGCTCCATCTTCACGAGATTTGTGAGCTTCTGGATCCATTCTGGCAGTTCAACGAGGTTGTCGTACAGTTTGAGGCTTTGAAGGTTGTTTGGAGGCTCAGACAGGCCATCCAAGCAGCCAGATAGACCTAATTATACCTAATTATCAATGGTGAAAGATCGCATGATAAAAACTTTCAGAATTGAGTTTAGTAGCATTTGTAATGGTCAGTGTAATGAAATCTAATCATCAAATGGTTCATCCTCTTAACGAAGGTAGCACATCCAGTGGTGGCGGCAGGAATTATATCTCGTGTATTCATTGCAAAAAAATGCATGCACTAGCAATATGTACAGCGAAGCGAGCTAGCTAGTACATATATAGACCATATGTATGCACTGTTGCCTAGGGAATTTTTTAAAGCTACATCCAGATAGTAAAATTAGTCGTAGCAGGCAGATGATGAGTAGTGCTACTCTGCTCCTGGCTGCACCTGCTCGGGGGCTCTAGTACATCACGTGATATGCTTCTTGCAGAAGCTAGCCAAGATTAGTGGCCACTGAAACATATAGTATCAATTGTTCGGGGCAAATCATGGGTCTAGCAACGACAATATGTAACAGTAGCAGAAGAAGAAAAGGAATATGACCTGCCACTGCTATAGTGTCCAATTTGTACTTTTATTGGTGTGTAAGGCATGTAACATTTTTCGTTTTCATCTTTATTTTTTTCCACTGCTATAGTGGCGTATATATGTTGTTTATTAACACTACCTCTTCCCTTTTGCAGGACATGGATCGAGGTTGAGGATCGAGGCCAGGAGCGTCGGCGCAGGTGGGGATTTGCTGAGGAGGGTCGCCGCAGGCCGGGAGCGTCTGCGATCATCTTCGTCGACAGCCGGCCACGCTTTGAGGGTAAAAACCTCCCCCTCGGCCATCACTCCTTTTCTCCCTATATTGTTTTTTGTAGATCACCAAACTAGTCGCGTTACCCTAGGCGTCTCCCGTTCGGAAGAGTTGTAGTTATAAAAATAGAACTCTTTGTATATATTTATATACAAAGATCTATATTTTTATAACCGCGACTGTTTCGAATTGTCCACGTTTTTGGACAGCTCGTGGATGTGTAGCTGTGTTTGTTTTCCATGTTCTACTCCTATCCGAGACAGATTTCGGTGGCGCCTCTCTGTTGTTCTCCGAGTACACATTCTCTCGACCCCCGTGGTCGAGACGTGTATTAGGAGAACAGCGGGGAGGTGCTGCCGAAATTTGTCTCGGATAGGAGTAGACATGGAAAACAAACACAAGCTACACATCCACGGGTGGGATTAGGACCTATCTTTACCTAGTAGGCATGTAGGATTGCATTCAAAGCGTAAAACTTGCAGTATGTTGTAGATAATTTAAACAAACTTGTTAAATTTTAAACACATGTTAATATGTCTGAGCATTCATCAGCGTGGAAATGGAGGAACGCGAGTGGATGTACAGTGGCCGACCGAGTGTGAAGGATATGACAAGGATTGGGTTACAAAGACCAACCAGTTCTTGGATTTTGCATTTGCTAGAGTTGACGATTCGTCTGATGTATGGTGCCCCTGTAGTCGTTGTCGTAACATGACAGAGAAACCGAGGATAGTCATTTCTGATCACCTTGGGAAGTACGGGTTTATGCCAAACTATTACCGTTGGGTGTACCATGGCGAGTCTGCCGATCCCGTACGCCGTAGAAAGAAGAAGAAGAAGAAGGTGGCACCTAGCACTGAGGATGCATCGACCGATTTTGATACCGGTATTGACAGGATGTTAGATGATTTCACTACTGCACATGCACCTGAAAATCCAACCGGTGAGGGAGATGCCCCCGAGTATGCGGAGGAGAGCACGAAAGAGTTCTATGACACATTGTTTGAGACACAAAAACCATTGCACGAGCATACACGAGTTTCTCAACTTGATGCCATCGGCCGGCTTATGGCGGTCAAAAGCCAGCACAATGTAAGCATAGCCGCCTTTGATGCATTTCTGACCGTTATTTCCACCCTCTTGCCGGCGGAACACCTTCTTCCAAAGAACATGTACGAGTCAAAAAAAATCCTCGGTTCCCTTAAGATGCCGTATGAAAAGATAGATTGTTGTCCGAAGAGTTGCATGTTGTTCAGGAAAGAGCATGAGAAGACAAAGTACTGTGTCAAATGCGGGGCCTCTAGGTTTCTGGAGGTGGACTCCGGTAATGGTCAGAAGACGCAGCTAACGGTCGCCAAAAAGATCCTTCGATATCTTCCATTCATACCGTGGATCCAAAGGCTTTTTATGACCGAGGAATCTGCGAAACAGATGAGATGGCCGTCAGACGGGAAGAGGTACCGTCCTCATAAGATGATACATCCGTCTGATGGTGAAGCATGGAAGGACTTCGTTGGCAAACATAAGAAGAAAGCGGGTGACCCCAGGAGTATAGCCGTTGCGTTATCAACCGATGGTTTCAACCCATATGGTATGACGTCTGCCTCATACAGTTGTTGGCCGATGTTTGTTATCCCGATGAACCTCCCCCCCGGCGTGTGCATGCAACGGCAGAACATGTTCCTGTCGCTGATAATTCCAGGGCCTGAGTATCCAGGGAAGAATATGTCCGTGTTCATGGAGCCGCTGGTAGATGATCTCATCATTGCTTGGAACACCGGGGTACGGACATACGACGCCGCAGAAAAGAACCACTTTGATATGTATGTTTGGTACTTCACTTCCCTGCATGACCTTCCGGCTCGCGCGATATTCTGCGGCTGGTGCACTCATGGGAAGTGGCCTTGTCCGGTGTGCTACCAGGCTGTGACTTTCCTTTGGCTCAAAAAGGGTGGAAAATACTCATGCTTTGACCAACATCGTCAGTTCCTTCGTCTTGGTCACAAATACCGGCGAAATAAAAAGAAGTGGACGAAAGATGTAGCTGTCGATGCTCCACGACCAACTTTGATGACCGGTGTAGACGTGAAGGCTCAGCTAGAAAGTCTGGAGCTCAATGCCGAGGGGACTGGCTTTCTGGGATATGGAGAGTGGCACCAGTGGACTCACATCTCATGCCTGTGGAAGCTCCCTTACATGCAGGATCTTCTTCTTCCACATAACATTGATGTCATGCACACGGAAAAAAATATCGCCGAGGCCCTTTGGGCAACACTTATGGATCTTGAGAAGACGAAGGATAACGTTAAGGCAAGAGTCGATCAAGAGGAGCTATGTGACAGGAAACATTTAAACATGAAGCCTCCCACCAAAACCAAAAAAACCTGGACGAAGCCACCGGCCCCTTTCTGCCTGACTAGGGCCCAAAGGAAAGAAGTTCTCCAGTGGATCTTGGACTGTCTCTTCTTCCCTGATGGGTACGCAGCTAATATAATGAGGGGAGTGAATCTTGCAGGGCTTCGGATAACAGGGCTCAAGAGTCATGACTACCACGTATGGATTGAGCGGATCATGCCTGTCATGATTCGAGGATACGTTGATGAGGAAATTTGGCTAGTGCTAGCCAAGTTGAGTTTTTTCTTTCGCCAGCTTTGTGCCAAGGAATTAGACCGAGCTGTGGTTGCTAAGTTGGAGGAACAGGTTGCCGGCTTACTGGTGGACCTAGAGGCGATCTTTCCCCCCGACTTCTTTAATCCGATGCAACACTTGCTCTTGCATCTCGCTGAAGAGGCACGATTGGGTGGCCCTGTGCAGTACCGCTGGATGTTTTCAACCGAGAGAGAGCAGAAGAAACTTAGAGAGAAAAGCACGAACAAATGTCGCATCGAAGCATCCATATGTGAGGCAACCCTCAACGAGGAGGTGGCAAACTTTACGACAAAATACTATCATGAAAGTCTTCCCACTCGTCATAATCCAGTTTCTCGGTACAATAATGACCCCAACTCCGCGGATGCACCCGAGCTTAGCATACTTGCAGGGCTTGGTGGCAGATCAAGTGGCGCGAAGCAAGAGCAAGTAGACTCACATGAACAATGGACGGCTATTCTCTCGTGTGTCCTGAAGAACACGGCGGAAGTAAAGCCCTACATTGAGTAAGTGCTCAACACCTTCTTTTCACAAGCTTTCATTCCCATAGTTTGTGTCTAACTCCGATTTTTGTCATTCCGCACCTAGGTTATTTGAGAAAGAAACCTGGAAACATCATTCCCGAGAACCTACCTACGACGAGAAGACTACTATTTTTAAGAAGGGTGGCAAAGGAGGCGGCGGTTTCATTAGTTGGTTCGCCACAAAAGTAACACTCTATCTTACATGGTTTCTAGTGAGACATATTTTACGCCGATCTTAGCTTTAAGTAACACTCCTATTGACCTTGTAGGCTTTAACCGACAAGGAAATGAGTCCCGAGTTGCGGCAACTTGCCCGCGGGTTCACCTACTCCCTCAAGACATTCACATCTTACGATGTGAATGGGTATCGCTTCCATACCCGTTCTTACGATGAGAAACGGCCGAACCGGAAGACAAATAATTTCGGGGTCTTCACGAATGCCGGTGGTGATTACTTCGGCATCGTCGAGGGAATTTATGAGCTCGATTTCCATTTCGGCAAGAAGAACCCGGTTGTATTCAAATGCCATTGGTTCGATCCAACTAGAGTGAGACGAAATCCTGAAATTGGATTGATCGAAATTGAACGAGCATCTGTCTATGGGGGAGATGATGTCTACATCATTGCACAACATGCCACCCAAGTATTCTATCTCCCCTACCCATGCAAAACTATGAAACGTCTCCAGGGGTGGGATGTGGTGATCACGGTGCCACCGCGTAATAGACCACCTCCTCCAAACGATGAAGATTACCACCAGCGCATAAACCCCATCACCTATGAGGGAGAGTTCTATCAAGAGGACGCCGATGGGCTCACCGGCCGGTTCAGCATCGACTTGCCCACAATTGACGAAATGGTAGAAGACGACGGTGATGATGGCATGGGCGCCGAGAGTGAGCAAGACGACGATCCAGCTGTTCTTAACTCTAAGGACGTGGAACTACTTGAACGTCTCCACATACCCGATGTTGAGGAGCCGAGCAGTCCACCATCGAACTACATGGAAGAGTGGTGGTACACCCGTGATAGCGACGACGATGATGATCCCGGTCCAAGTTATGATCCCAAGGATGTAGACAATGGGTTCTGAACCATTTGTGTTCCAACTATGTAACCGTCAATGTATAATTAGCATTTAGTTTTCACTATTTGTGTGTCACTTCGAAACTTATAGGTTGTAATATTTTTCTATTCCGAACTTCTTATTGCTATTACATTACTTGCGCTTAAAATCCTGACGTTTGTCATGGTTCTTAGAGTCTCCAAGCACTTACGATTTTGTGCTCAAAATCTCCTCCCATATGAGCTTGAAGAATCTGATCTTGCTCACATCCATGTGCTCCCAGTAGTAGTGCTCTTGCCACTCCCTACGCTGTTATTTTGGTCACCAAAATATCGGTGCAGGGAGTGGCAAGAGCACTACTTCTGGGAGCACATGGCCGTGAACAAGATCAGGTTCTTCAAGCTCACGGGAGGAGATTTTCAGCAGAAAATCGTGCACATGACAAATGTCAGGATTTATTTTTCTATTTCGAACTTCTTATTGCTATTACATTACTTGCGCTTAAAATCCTGACGTTTGTCATGGTTCTTAGAGTCTCCAAGCACTTACGATTTTGTGCTCAAAATCTCCTCCCATATGAGCTGGAAGAATCTGATCTTGTTCACATCCATGTGCTCCCAGTAGTAGTGCTCTTGCCACTCCCTACGCTGTTATTTTGGTCACCAAAATATCGGTGCAGGGAGTGGCAAGAGCACTACTTCTGGGAGCACATGGCCGTGAACAAGATCAGGTTCTTCAAGCTCATGGGAGGAGATTTTCAGCAGAAAATCGTGCACATGACAAATGTCAGGATTTTAAGCAGCCCGTGGTTACGATGAGCGCTTCTGCTAGTTTATATTTAGACATTTAAGTACAGAAAAGGTGAAATTGTGACACTTTACTATTTTAATTGCGCTTTAATTTATTTTTGCATGTACATAATATGCTTTGTATGAATTACTCTTTGTTTATTTAACTTTTTAACATTTGTTATCACCTGTACTAATCGGGTTCCCTCTTGTGTCATAACAGGTGAAACATGGCAGGTTCCAAGGCCCCCAAGGGGGTAAAGCGCACCGCCACCAAGAAGGCCCATGTGACGGGCTTGTACGCCAGATCTGAGGATGGCGCGCGCACACTGATAGGGCGACGACGGGTTGCGACGCCCGGCGCGGGCACGGAGGAGACCTCTAGCTCACGGAGAGCCCCGGCCCGTCGCCCAGGGGGGCGTGGTTCGCATCGGGCTGCTCGCTCACAGAGCCCCTTGCCCGAGGTTACTTCTTCTGACTCGGAGGAGGAGCAGGAGGATGAGGAGCAGCAAGAGGAGGAGGAGCACGAGCAGGAGGGGTCAGACGCCGAGGACGGGTCTGACCGGGACGAGGAGGAGGAGCAGCAGCCCTCGGACCCGGAGTCCGAGGAGGACGAGGACTTGTTCGCACACCCGCTCCCCCAGCTAGGGAAAGTGTGGCCCGCGGACAAGAAACCTTTTCTGCGCGGGCCCACGCGGCTACCTGAGCCGCCATACCCCCACCGGCACCACTTGGTCAGACCGGACGGCGACACGTAAGTGATTGTTAATCATTGTTGCTACATTTTTGCTATATTAATTTTTCATCAAAACATAACTAACTAGCTTGTTTTTCTTTTGTGCACGTGCAGGTCCTTGGCGTATGTGGGGCCCAGGCCACCACGGCCCATGAGCGGCATCCTTGGGCTTCTTTGCAAGAAGCATTTCCCAGGCTTGGTCACCCTGGATGGCAAGGAGGAGCCAGCTGCTTCCTGGAAGCACTACGAGCAGGTGCCCGATGTGGCGGACAAGTGGGGCCGGGTGTACGACCACTTAGGCACCCGGGTGATTACAGATTTCTGGGTTAGTATATTTTCCAATGCTAAATGGTTTTAGGGCAATATCTTTCGTGAAATATATATATATCGTGCTAATGTATTCAATTTCTGCAATGGTTGTAGGACTACTTCACCTGCGTCGAGGGGGAAGAGGGTAGGGCCACGGCTGTGCTGATCAAGATGGCCAAGAAGCTTATCCGTGACATGCACTACGAGGCGCGTGTGCTGTGCGTGGTTAAGTTCTACGCCAAATACTTGAACACCACGTTGTCCAAGAAGGACGCCCGACAGATTCACATGTCGGAGGTCCAATACTTGAAGGTAAGGACATAGTCTTTAAAGTTATTCGTATATGGCCGCCGGGTGGTCTCACGTGGCTCTAATTTTTTCAAACAGGTGGTGCCTCAGTGGCTGGCCAACAAGCTGCCTTGCTATAAGGTGATGGTCGCGAAGTGGGTGAGCGACGGGTACAAGGCGGAACACGCCGCGTGCCGGGCCCGACGTCTTCTGCTAGGCGAGGGACACCGTCAGGGCGGCCTCACCCTCACCGGCATCGTCCAGAGAGAGGTAAATAACCGTTTCAATGCAATGTTCTTTGTAACTTTATAGGTTTTTGCTAATATAATTCTGCTTTCAATTGTAGGCCGAGAAGGGCAATGAGATCACTCGCATGCAGGCCTTCCGTAGGACCCGGACCCCCAAGGTGCTGAAACCTGATGTACCGGCTGATCAGCAGTGGATCAACTCGCAAACCGGCAAGAAGTGGGACAAGTACGTCGAGAAGATGAAGGAGAAGCACGGCCCTGAGTGTGACCCCTTCACGGCCCCCTATGATCCACAGGTTGCTATGGTTGCGGGAGAGGGTCGAAGGAACGGCAGATTTGCCTTCGCCAATGGCGCCTTCGATACCACAGGTACACCCACACTCTCCCAGATTCGTGCGAGGTCGGTCAGCTCATCGCCCTCTATCGAGCGCCGCCCACGGCCAGGACTAGATGCCATCGCCGCTATGCAGGTACAATCATTCTTCAGCACCCGTATATCTTGTTTCCGTTGCACAATTGTTGACATTAAACATCCCGTAGGATGAAGTTGATGAAAACAAGCGGATCGTGAGGGAGTCCCAAGAGAAGGTCCAAAGAATGGAGGAGCAGATGAGTAGCCAGCATGCATGGATGCAGGCAATGATGCAGGTATTATTTTCACCCCTTTTAGTTCCATTCATCATTATATGCGTGTAAACTCACCGGTCTATCTCTTTTCATCTTTGCAGATGGTCAGCGCTCTTCCACGGGATCCATCAGCTCCCCCTCTACCTCCTCTACCGCCGTTTAACCTGAACTTGGTAAGTTGGTTTGCAGCTTGTTAGCTGATTCATTTTTTCAGCTTAGTCGACTAATATGGATCTTTATAGGGAAATGCTTCATCATCGGGAACCCAGAACGACATGGACCAGGACGGCGATCGAGCTGGCGGTGACGAGTCGGCTCCGTAGACCTCGGTGCATAGTTGATTTGGATATCGTCGTTCTTGTGTGGCAACAAACATGAACTTGTCGACTTTTGAACTACTTAGGAAGCTTCTACGATGATGCTTAAACATTTGTGACATGTGTTATATGCTTATGGAGATATTTGGTGTATTTGTGATTTGATGTTATGCCTTTTGGTGCAAACATGTGTTATATTGTTCCTATTTGGTGCAATTATGAGTGTTTTGATTGTTCTGATACTTCTATTGTGAAAGAAATAGATTTTGTAATCTGATTGCAGGGATTGAAGCAAATGCAGCAAGCTGCTGTCAAATTTGCAACCTCTTTGCCGAGTGTTGCACTCGGCAAAGACCCAAATGGTCACGATGCCGAGTGTTACACTCGGCAAAGAGGTTGCCCAGGCGACCAAATGGCACCTGGGAGCAAGTCTTTGCCGAGTGGCCCCCAAAACACTCGGCAAAGTTTGCTCCCAGGTGCCATTTGGTCGCCTGGGCAACCTCTGTGCCGAGTGCGACACTCGGCAAACTCCTGCTCGGCGTACACGGAGGGGACTATGCCGAGTGTCACGACACTCGGCGTAGACCTCACTCGGTGGAGTGAGCCCGCTCGGCGAAGCGACACTCGGCAAAGGAAAACACTCGGCGTATCGTTTCTGGACTTTGCCGAGTGTCCTCGACACTCGGCGTACCGTCCACTCGGCTGAGGTCGACGTGCTCGGCGACATGACACTCGGCAAAGAGGTTGCTCGGCGAACAGGGCCTGCCTCTTTGCCGAGTGTCTCGACACTCGGCGTACAGGACACGTGGCACCACCATGGACGCCTTGTGTCAGGCTCTTTGCCGAGTGTTACACTCGGCACAGCGTGACACGTGGCGCTACCGTGGACGCCTGGTCCCAGGATCTTTGCCGAGTGTTACACTCGGCAAAGTGTCGAGCACCGTTCCGTTATGGGACTAAGGAACGGAACCTGTCCCAGGATACTTTGCCGAGTGTACACCAAATATACTCGGCAAAAAGTTCGCCGAGCACCCCGTGGTCTGACACTCGGCGAAGTTTCGATTGCCGAGATAGACGACGCCGAGTGATGTGTGCCGAGTGTGGCACTCGGCAAAGAGGTTGCCGAGTATTTTTCGCCCTTCGCCGAGTCTTTCTGATACACGGCGAAGTGCAGGAATCCAGTAGTGTCAGCATCACCTTCTGTTGGCGGAATGGATCCACATGGACCGTGGTTTGGTGGCTTTTTCAAATCCTGGTAAGTTGAATCCTTTGGTAACTAATTCTACCTTATACTTTGCACCTGTGCACTGAAATCATCAGTTCATTCAGTTAACATCTCAAAAAAAAGTGTCAATTCATAGTTAGATAACTAGTGGTGCAGCCTTCAGGGGTCACCTAAATCGAAGTGCAACATATTAGTCATTTAGCTTTCTTTGTGTGATTCTCTGAAATCTGAATTCTGGTCGAATGCTTCTTTTGCAGCTTCTACATCTGCTATTGTTGCCTGTCCCAAGATTTCTGTGGCCCGTTTGTCAGGTACCGAGGAACTAGGCAGCCAAGCGCTGCCCTTTTGACAGAGTGCCGAACAGATCGACTGCAGTAGATGATCGATCGGATTACAATTCATGACCAACATGTTGGCATAATCCCTTGCTACTGAATATACAATTATATATACTAGTGAAAGCATTCTTCTTGTATCTCTTGGTGACTAAGTTCTGTTCTAGCTGACGATTAAATGTGAAAGATTATCCTCTCACTTTGTTCACTTGCTACCAGCCAACATTACACGAAGTTTTTGCTCTAGTTAAAAGGCGAGGCTTAATTTGTTTGTGACCAGGGGGGTGTACAGTACATAAGTATGGTCAAGCACTATAACTTAAGAATAGATGGAATTCCGCTCCTTTCATTTTCTATAACTGAAGCATAACAAGGAAATTCGCATGTGGTCAAACGTGGAACAATGCTTGGAGACGACAGAAAGAACTTCGATAGTACTACTTGTTTGCACTGGATGCATGCCTAGTCATCTTGGACATGTCCATCTTTGGTAGTTCTGACCAATTATCGAGACTGAGAAAAAGAGAAAAGAACATATTAAGAGGGTAGATGCTTCTGGTTGCCGCCAAACGGAAGCTTCAAGGAGAAAAAAAGGGCGGTATGGTGCATGAACATATATTGAACAAATGAGCGATGAAGGTTCATCTGAAATCCATATTTTTTGCAAGGACATAAATAATTTATAAAGGTTTACAAGAAGTACAAAGCACCACAAATCTTTACCGAATAATAAAAGCGTTAAGACTTCACTGGTTGGTTACTTGGTCGGTCGGTCCGTCACTAAAACTGCCTCCAAAGTTGACATTAATTACCTACCCTGCCACCAATAATAAGGTTTCTTACCCCCTAAGTTTTTTTGTCCGTTCAAGTCGGTTCGTTTTAGTCCAACGCTCGGTGACCTATATGTGTACGTGCAACCATCGATCCTTACCTCAGGTTTAATCGATATCTAATTTGTCTTTATCATCTTGGGCGCAAAGGCAGCCCAACATTGCCCATAGCCCAACTTTTGGTCATATACCCTATTGATTATGTGATGGGTACGTGCATAATCCTAGAGTACGTGCAGGATCCTACCATCGCCACGAAACGGAATTTGAACCTGACTGGATCACATATACAAGCTCACGGCTGTGTATTGTAGACGGTCCATCCATATATATTCTACACGATCCAGATCAAATCGCACAGAGCCCGGTTGTTGAACGGAAAGATTGAAACACAAGGCCAGCCACATCGACTCAAATTGCACCTCGCCGCCACAGGGACAATTCTTATCCGACCGGATGGTGCAGTGCCGCAGCAACTCCTATGGCCATGATTGAGGACGATCCCACATGTCAGATCTTCCCTTCGATCTAGATCTTAGCCTCCCCGCACTCGTTTTTAGGCAGAAACTGGCGTGGTGGAGAGAGCAAAGGCGATTTTGTTTTGAAGGTTTTCTGAAAATTTTGGTATTGGCGAGGCAGCCGCCATTGTCGTCTCTCAAACTCTCACCTTGGCCATGATGGCGACAATCAACGAGGAGAATCGGGGCTCGTTCGGCCGAGTTAGCGCCGTCATCTTGCGGCGAGCGAGCCATGGCGTGTCACATGCAGACGGTTAAGCCAAGCATCCACGACACTCTACGTACATGCATTTGCATAGGTATATGCATGAACGTGGGCAACGATTAGATGCATGCATGTTACTCAAAATTAATACTCCCTCCGTATCGAAATGTAAGATGTTTTAGCATTTCTTAGACAAAACGAATCTAGACATGTTTTTAGTGTAAGATGCATATGAATCTATACACTAAAGCATGTCTAGGTACCTTTTATCTATAAAATGCTAAAACATCTTATATTGTGATACGGAGGGAGTATATGATAAAGGCGAGCAGGCAGCTTCACGACTCCATGCCTCAGTTTTCATCGACGCTCCTGTTGTTGCCCGTTGGGACGCGAGTGTGTCCTGCCGACACTTTCCTTTAGGTGTACCGCAACATGTATACGCTCTCTGAAATCGATACAGCAGGCGCGTGTCGCTAGAATCAAATCAGTTTTGCATGCGTCTGTGCAAGAAGTAGTAACCAAATAAATTGGATTGACTAGGCAAGCTTGGCAATACATGTGTATCTCCTCGGACTGAAACTTAATTATACGTACAGATAAAATCTAATCATCTTCTTCTTTCTAATCAATGACAAATTCATACAACATAGAGAACTCTCATGCAGACAAGCAACTTGGAACACAATCTCCAACTTTGGATGCCAAGGAGCAAAGAAGGGAAAAGGATAGAGATCGATATGACCGGATGACCAATGAAGAAAAACAAGAATAATTGAAATGCCGTTGTGAAACCTATCAGCAAAACAAAACAATTAAAGATTCAACTCGGTTGCAAAAAAAATGCACACATAGGAGGAAGAAATATGCTGACTTACAACCAGATTAGAAGACAAAAATATGCGCGAGACAAGCACAAATATTCAACTATGCAGCCGGAACGAAAAAAGCTAGAATAGAACAAATTATGGCTAATCATGAGTTTAGACGCGACACCCCCATGCAAAGAATCAATTGCGATGGTGAACTCTGCATATGTTGTAACAGAAGATGAAATATGTATGAGATAATTGACAGAGATAAGAACGTATCAACATATTTTTTTCGCCCATCGAGTTATTTTATTGTTGTGTTAACTTAGCCCGACCAATCCACTTTGTGGTAAATTTGGGTTGTGCCAACGGTTTTAACGAAAGTTGTTCTTCATTCCGTAGCAACGCACGGGCATGTTTTGCTAGTATAATAAATAATACATCAAGATCACTTCACCACCTAGCGACCATTAACGCGGCAAGAGTAAGCTGCCGACATATTGCCATCTCGGCAGCTCTATTTCACCAAGCAAACATTTAGAGCACAAACTTGTGTACAAATTAAATCTGAAACCAAATTATTCGAATACTATAATAAATGATCTAATTAATCATTATACTATTGGCCGTAATAGCAGTATCATATAAAACATAAATAATTATTTTTGTGGCCATGAAATAGTTATTCCTGATTTTTAATTTGAAACTAAGGGAATTAATTTGAAAATTACTAGACTAATTCGATAATGTATAGATCAGCAGCCCTAAAATTGGACAATAAACTTGGTTCTCACACTAGACATGCTCATTTGGTGAACTAATATTGCTCCCACCTTTACATAGTGTATATGTATTTAGAGGTTCCATTTTGACAACCAAGCGTGCCATAAAAGTTGAAGTATCTAATTCGCACTTGAAACATCTTTCCAATGGTAATAAATGTATGGGACATTTGTCACATATCTGTCAAATTCATGATCAAATTAGATGTTTGATCAAAATTAGATCGCAAAACTAATACATCATGTATATAGAGGGGTGGATATCGAGCTAGCTCGACTCAACTCGACTCGACTCGTAAATACTCGTTAGTTAACGAGTTTGCTCGACTCGACTCATTAAATTAACGAGCGAAAAACCTTAGCTTGGCTCGACTCGATAAATACTCGAGTTGGCTCGATAAGCTCATTAAGAAACTGAAAAACAATATCAATTCATTATGGAGCAACATTATAAGAAGGCTGATTAATCTTTCATGCCCCGCACCGTAGATTTTGGATGTTTTAATTTGAATGTTCATATATTTTGTTCTAAAGGTCTTGGATTTTATTTCATGTTGACTAATCTTTGAGTTAGCGTATCAATATAAGGACATTAACGAGCTTATCGAGTACTTGCAACTCGACTCGTTAAACTCGTTTTATTAACGAGCTACAAAAGCCAACTCGGCTTGGCTCATTAGTATCCGAGTTCGAGTTGATTCGAGCCGAGTTTTCGAGGGGATGGAGAAAGTACTATTCTATGACTACAGCTGTGTACTTCTTTGTGCAATGATTTTCTATTACAAGTTCCAAGGGGAAGTGGCTGCCTAACAAATCTCCCTGAGAAGTGGTTATGTGGGCTTCCAGGAAGGTCATCCGAACATGTGACACATGCTTAGGTAAATGCAAAACTTCAGAGTGAAAACTGACATATAAAACCAACAACTTGCATGTATGACTACACATGTATGCTATAATAGACACTGGTAATTTTGATAATTGAGATGGGAATGAGGTAAGCACAAAAACAAATACAGCCATGCTTAGACGCCAGACAATGGATTAAGAACATTGTTGCCATCACCAGAATAACATATGATCAACCTGCCCGTTAATTGCTAATTCGTATATACTCCCTCCGTCTCAAAATACTTGTCTCAAAGTTGGACAAAAATGGATGTATCTTACACTAGAGTATGTCTAGATACATCCACTTTTGTCCAACTTTGTGACAATTATTTTGAGACGGAGGGAGTAGTACTATATGTCACCACTACACATTATACTTTTTATTTTTATTTTAAGAAGAGTAAATTCCACTTTTTACCCCCTAGTTTGTTTTTTCGGACACCAATTACCCCTTTTAGCTCGTTTTTTATCCAAATTACCTGTCGTGGTGTTGTCACGGCAAGTGTCCTCATGCGAGAACTAGATTGCGAGACCATTGCTACTAAGCGAAACTTCGAAAGGGTTAAGGTGGAAACGAGAGATGCGAGTTTACCCAGATTCGGCCCCTCTATTGAGGGTAAAACCTACTCCTGTTTTCTTACTATCAGGGAACAAGGTCTCGATTACAAAGGGAGATTCCGGCTCTCGGTGTCTCGAGTTACTTTGCTATCAGGGAGAAGCAAGATGCAAGTGAACTGGTGCAAGTCCGAGATGACCCAAGGCCGGCTCACAGAGATGGAAGACTCTGGGCTACTACGCAAAGGTTTATCTTGGCGAGCTCCGGGAAATGAGATCCAGCCCGATCCTGGGCCGGGCGAGGTAATAATTTTTTAAGCCCATATTCTCCGCGGGTTTTGGCCACCCGGTTCTCTCTTTTTTCGCCGTCTCTTGAGTTATTATGGCCTCCATCCTCAAGACTTCCACCAAATTTCATTTGAAATGTTAGCAACTTCGTAGTCCTCTGTGAGGACTACCTCCAAGTAGAGCCAAACTTAGACCTTTTTCTCGGACACTTCTATTGCAACAAGCACCCAGAGGTAGCTGGGGGTGAACTCATACACTGTGGGGGGTCTCGTTCCAGAGACGAAAGGATATTGCCTACCCGGGTATTCCTCTGGCCAGTCACCCCAAACTGTGGCAGAAACCCTACTTCTTCATTAAAAGCACCACTCCTGAAGGTGAACCGGCTCTTCCGGGTTACCGTCCTGAACGCTTAGTCTACACCAGCACCATGAATTCCTATGTCGTGTCTGCTAATCGAATCAAGATCCGGCCTCTCCTGAAACGCGTAACCTCGCTGATAGTTCACGGGCTTACGGGTTTAGATATAACCAAAACCTGGGTAGATTGGCGTATCCAACCTCTCAGTATCAGGGACCGGTTATTCCATGAGTATACCGTTTCAACAGATTCCATGCGATATTCTGAGTCTATAGTTTCTAAGTCTGAGATGACAACCTCCTTGAAACTCCTGGTTGGAGTGAAGCAAGATAAGTTCTTCGATGTTGGTCTAGAGCCCTTTAGCTCCTCTAACCCGGCTCCTCCCGTAAGTCTCCATATCTTTTATATTATAAGTAACTTTCATTCCTTTGACTGCGCAAGTTCTAACCTCGACGTTGTTCCGGTTCACATGCTATAGACCCCTTCGGGGTTACCATAGAAGAACCGGCTTCTCCACCTGAAGATGAAGAATCAGAAGAGGAAAGCGATGACGAGGAAGAGGTTTCTGAATTTGATTCCCTCGGTCAATTGCACAACCAATTTCCTGACGCTGATTACTCGCAGGACGAACAGGCAGAACAGGAAGTTGCCGGATTAGGCGGCGGACAAGCTGGTGAGGAAGAAACGGGTCATGAAGTTCCGGATCAGACCATGCGCGGTCTCAACCCCTCTACCCCCATCACCGGTTCCAACCTGGTGACTGAGAAGGAGTTCCCCGCAGGCCAGAAGAGGACCCGGCAGGCCATTCCAAAGGTGTCTATTTCTAGACTGTCAGAAATCCTTTGAAACCATCCTCACACACAGAGAAAACGCAGGATGAGGAGGAGGGCAGCAAGAGAAGAAGGACCTGGAGCTCTGGCTCAAGAGAGTTAGAAACAGATTTGCCTGAGAAAACTCCTCTTCGCCGGGTCTCCAAAGTCCGGGTTTCACCCACTGCTTCACACCCCTTAGCCGGACAAATGAGGCCCGAACTGAGTCGTCCTTTTCATTCAGATTCTCCGAACTCAGACTTGTCCCATTTCAGCGGGGCTAGTTAATTTTCCATCAACTCTGGGTAAGTTAACTTGCCTTCCATAGTTTTTCCACTGCTAATATCTTAACTTTTGCAATATAACTTAGAGTTTTTCCTTTTATCACAGAGCTCAGGCTGTACTGAAAGTAAATCCTGTTTCCTCTGCTGCTCCCTCCGTAAACGTTGAAGAGAAAACCCTTGGGGAAGAGGACGATGAATCGGCTGCTCCATCGCCGCGTCATATGGATTTTATGACTGAAGAGCATGAAGAAGAGGTGAACCCGGTTAATGATATCCCGGGTAATGATCCTCCGGTTGAAGAGACGAATGTTCAGGACCCGGATGTAGTCATAACCGGATCTCAGGCTGTCGAGGCTACTGGACCATCCACCGTGCTCTCCGAAGTCACTGAAAATCTGAAAGTGAAGCCGGAAGACAAGAGAGCTACTCCTAGCCTGAACATTGAAAGTCAGAGCTTTGACACGCTTGCTCAAGAACTCTCTGAGAACCGGCGCCGCGTTGATGGTATTATAGAGTTTCTGAAACAGAAATATGAGGTAACCTCGATATTCATAACCTGTAGACCTTAATCTTCTAGTTTATATTCGTAATATATACTTGGAGATTTGTTACTGAATAGCTGTAGACCGAATAGCTGTAACCTGAATAATTGTAACCTGAATAGCTGTAACCTGAATAGTTGTAACCTAATTAGTTGTAGCCCCCAAGGGCCGGTTTATAATGGAATTATAAACCGGGACTTACTATGCTTTTGTTCTCAATTATTTTAAGTAAGATTGAAATGATGTAGCCCTCAAGTGCCGGGTTGCAAGCCTGCAGCTAGCCGGGACTTAGACATAGGTTATAACCCAATGCTTCAAACTGAAATACTGTATCCCTCAAGTGCCGGGTTGCAAGCTTGCAGCTACTCGGGACTTAACTTTTTATTGAAACTACAATAAGTTCACCAGTTTCCGGGTTATGATATTATAAGCCGGATATTTATCAAGTTACGACTAAATCTTTGAATAACTTGAATCTTTTGTGAACAATGAACTCGCAGAGTCTTGAATATTCCTCGCAAAAGGAGGTTTCAAATTTGAAGAACCTGCTCGCCCAAGAGGCTAAGAAAACTGAGGAAGCCAGGACCCGGCAGAAAGAGCTGGAAGATCAAATAACTGAAGCGGCCAAGACTTGGTCTGTTCTGCAGCAGGACTTTGAAAACCGGGAGAAGGCTCTTGTAACTAGAGCAGAGGTTGCCGAGAAGGAGCTAGAGGAAACCCGGACCAGCTTTACCAAGGTCACAGATCTGCTGAGAGATATCACTTGCAGTGTTTTTGGTAAGTTTATCCAGTTTATTATCCCATGTCAATGTAGTGCGTTTCCAATGCTGCATTTCCTTTGCCTTATTACCAAATATCTTGGTTCTGATCAGAAATAACTTTTTGTAACCTGTAGGCAGAATGCATGGCAATAACCTGAAACTTCCAGACCTGAAACTTAAGGCCTTGTTCACCCTGATCCGGCAGCTATACATTGGAGGTGGAGAATGTATTAAATCTGTCCGGAACTGGGACACTCCTCCTAAAAGGCTTAGTGAAATGCTTGTGGAGCTAACTCAGGTCCTTCAGTGGATAGAGGAGCATAAGCTATCATCCTGCCGCCGTGGAGCCATCAAGGTCATGTCCCTGGCGAAAGCCTATCACCCGGAATTGAATCCGGATCTTCTGGCGGGAGGCTTCCCTGAGTATAAATCAGATATGTCAAAGTATGACAAAAAGGACTTCGCCAGGATAGAGAGGGAGTGCCGGTTTCAGGCTTGCACCATTGCTGAAAAGGTCAAGCGGAAGGACATGTGCCCGGGTTATACTTCGTCGGGTGAGCGTAAAATGCCCTTTACTCCTCTAGCTATGGATGCTGTTCGCCAAGCCCCGCCAAAGAGCCGGCTCTCTATAGCCTCTTCATCAGGTGCGCCTAATCTGTCACTCCGTCTGTTTCTGCACCACCTCGCCCATTATATGAACCGGAGAATGTTACTGGTGCTCTGGCTCAGCTAGAGTGGAAGTACATCCCTGCTGATGAGGTGGAAGAAGCTACCCAAGCCACTCATAAGCCGGAGATTCAAGACCTGGCACCTCAAGATCCGGCAACTCAGGACCCGTCCCAGCAGAAAGGAAAATCTGCTGCAGAGTAAAAACGTTTGGTTCGTGCAAAAAACAATAAGTCAACCCGGATGGGTTTGTAATAGGTTAGATAAAATGCTTTATTTCTAGCTCTATGTTTTGAAAGTGCGCAGTGTGCACTTATGCTACAATTTGGTCTGTAATAACCCGGCTTTCCTTCAATTTTTATGCGAAAAATTTCCGGGTTACATGCTTCTGCATCACCTTTTATTTGTATCCTAAGTTTTTCTTGACTTGGTTTTTCTTTACTTTCTAGCTCAGATGGTTTTTCGCATGACATATTCTAGTGTTATAACTCTGGTGAGTTCAGGTCATAGTAACCCAGTTTTGTCAGGTTATATCATGATTGACTCATCTAGGTTTAAACATCTAGGTCATAAAAGTGCGTGTAACCACTGACTAGCAGGAAAGTATAACCAATATATTTTGGCTTATGCCAGATTCTTAAGATATAGACTGTGCTCTAGCATCAGCCCCCAAGTAATCATGTAGAAAAAATATTGTAACTTCTTGTCATAATGATATGAAAACAAATCTCAATAACTCAAATGTTGTTGACAATGCTTCTTATTGCCAAAATAACATAGTGATTACAATGATCCTATGTATAATATGGCCTCAGCTGGGCTATGTCCATGGTCTTCCAGTTTCTTCCTCAGATGTTCGTGATTTATCGGCATCACGCATATCAATGAGGTAATAAGATCCATTGTGTAGTTTTTTAATTACCACAAATGATCCTTACCATGGACGACTTAGCTTGTGCATCCCGTCCTTTTTCTGAATTAGTCTCAAAACCAGGTCTCCTTCCTGGAAACTTCGAGTTTTAACTCTGCGGCTATGATAGCAACGCGGGTTCTGCTGATATATAGCATACATGGAAGCTGCAAGGTCACGTGGTTCCTCTAAAGCATCTAGCCAATCTTGAGGAGCTATCTCATTCTGAGTTTTCACATAAGCAGTCACTCGTTGTGAATCTTGACAAATATCACTTGGCAAAACTGCCTCTGCTCCATAGACCAGAAAGAAGGGTGTATAACCTGTTGACCTATTTGGGGTAGTTCTTATACTCCATAAAACAGCAGGCAACTCTTCGACCCGGCAACCAGCAGTTTTCTCCAATGGAACCTGGAGTCTAGGTTTGATACCTTTAAGTAATTCCTGGTTAGCCCGCTCTGCCTATCCATTAGACTGTGGATGGGCCACAGAAGCAAGGTCTAGCCGTATATGGTTCCGTTCACAAAACTTCTGCATTGCTCCTTCTGACAAATTCGTCCCATTATCTGTAATAATGCTATGTGGGTAGCCAAATCTGAAAATCAGATTTTTTTTAAGAACTTGACTGCTGTAACCGCGTCACATTTACTGATTGGTTCCGCTTCTACCCACTTTGTAAACTTGTCAACTGCCACCAGTAGATGAGTCTTTCTATCAGTTGACCTTTTGAAAGGTCCCACCATGTCAAGTCCCCAAACTGCAAAAGGCCAGGTAATGGGAATCATAGGTAAATCCTGAGCTGGCACGTGATCCTGCCTTGCATATCTTTGACATCCTTCACATGTTTTCACTATATGTTCTGCATCAACATTCGTGGTTAACCAGAAAAATCCATGTCTAGAAGCTTTATTGACCAAAGATCTAGAACTTGCATGTTGGCCGCAATCTCCGGAATGGATTTCTCTTAGAATTTGACATCCTTCTTCTGGAGAAACACATCTTTGAAAAATTCCAGTCGCACTTCTCTTGTGTAACTCACCATTTATAATTGTATATGACTTGGATCTTCTTGTAACTTGGCGAGCGATAACCTCGTCCCGCGGGAGCTCGCCTCTCATAAGGTATGCCAAATATGGCTAAGTCCACTCTGGGATTATATGTAGGGCAGCTACTAACTCTGATTCTCGATCTGGACTTGCTAGGTCTTCCTCTGTTGGGATTTTAACAGATGGGCTATGAATTTCATCCAGAAAAACATTTGGTGGAACTTGCTTTTTCTGGGAACCTAGACGAGCCAGTGCATCAGCTGCTTCATTGAGACGTCGATCGATATGATCCACCTGATAACCTTGAAAATGTCCAGCCAGCTGGGTAACCGCCCATCTATAAGCTGCCATAACTGGGTCTTTAGAATCCCCAGGTTCCTCTAACTTGCTGAGATACCAGATCAGAATCACCCAGACATCGGATCCGGGTTATGCTCATTTCTTTCGCAATTCGGAGCCCATGGAGCAAAGCTTCATACTCTACTGCATTATTAGTGCATTTGAATGAAATTTGCTAGACATAGTGAAACTTATCTCCTCGTTTGGATGTTAACACCACACCAGCTTCTGAACCTTCCAGTTTTCGAGACCCATCGAAATGCATAGTCCAATATTTAGTATCTGGTTTATTCGGTGGAACCTGTAACTGTGTCCAGTCATTTATAAACTCAATCAAGGCTTGGGATTTTATTGCGGTCCTTGCCTCATATTTGATATGATAAGGCCCCATCTCAGTAGCCCACTTGGCAACTCTTCTTGTTGCTTCTCTGTTTTGAATAATATAAGACAAAGGTGCTGAACTAACCACGGTGATAGGATGTTCCTGAAAATAATGTTTCAGTTTACGCCTGGCCATGAATACCCCCAAAACCAACTTCTGCCAATATGGGTAACGTTGTTTAGACTCTGTCAAGACCTCGCTTACGTAGTGAACTGGCCATTGAACAAGACCTTCTTTATCTTCCTGCTTACGCTCCACACCTACCACCACACTCACTGCCCTATTATTTGCCGCTATGTATAGTAACATGGGTTTTTTCTTCTCAGGCGCAGCTAATATAGGTGCGTTGGAAAGTTGTTTTTCAAGGCCTCCAATGCCTCATCAGCCTCTTGATTCCACACGAAGGTGTCAGTTTTCTTCAACATTCGGTATAAGGGTATAGCCTTTTCGCCTAGTCTGCTTATAAACCGGCTCAAGGCAACAACACAACCTGTTAGCTTCTGAACGTCCTTCAGGCAAACCGGCTTTTTCAGGTTATGTATGGCCTGATTTTTTTCCGGGTTTGCTTCAATGCCTCTCACTGAGATAATGAAACCCAATAATTTGCTAGCTGGTACGCCAAAGACACACTTTGTTGGGTTAAGCTTCATTTGGTACTTGCGCAAATTGGCGAACGTCTCTTCCAAGTCTGAGATCAAAGTGCCGCCTTTTTGGGATTTGACTACTATGTCATCCACATAAGCGTGCACGTTTCGCCCAGTCTAACTCTCCAAGCAATTCTGGATACACCTTTGATAACTTGCCTCTGCATTTTTCAAACCGAAAGGCATTGACGTATAACAAAATGCTCCAAAGGAAGTAATGAATCATGTCTTCTCTTGATCCTCTTCCTTCATTTTGATTTGATGATAACCTGAGTAGGCATCCAAAAATCATAGCAGTTCACAACCAGCCATGGAGTCTATAATCTGGTCAATACGGGGTAACGCGAACGGGTCTTTAGGACATGCTTTGTTCAAATCTGTGTAGTCTATACACATTCTCCAGGTTCCGTTTTTCTTGAGAACGAGAACTAGATTAGCTAACCACTTTGGATGAAACACTTCTACTATAAACCTTGTTGCAAGCAACCTGGCAATCTCTTCTCCAATTGCTTTCCTTCTCTCATCATTGAAGCGACGGAGGAACTGACGAATAGGTTTCAGTTTAGGATCCACATTTAAACTGTGCTCAGCAAGTTCCCTTGGGACACCTGGCATGTCAGAAGGTTTCCATGCAAAGATATCCCAATTCTCACGGAAGAACTTGATGAGCGCACTTTCCTATTTTTGATCATGTGAGCCCCACGCTGAACTGTTTAGATGAGTCACCGGGGGTAAAGTCTACCAGCTTGGTGTCTAGAGCAGACTTAAATTTTAACTTGGACTCAGCTGATGGCTTTTTGAGCGAGGTCATGTCTTCCGGATCAACTTGTAATTTATACAACTTCAACTCCTCTTCTGCACAAGCAGTCTCTACATAGGTTGCATCACCTTCCTCACATTCCAAAGCTATGTCTTTGTCACCATTGACAGTAATATTTCCATTAGGACCTGTCATCTTCAGCTTGAGGTAAACATAGCAGGGTCTGGCCATGAATTTGGCATAAGCTGGCCGTCCGAATAGAGCATGGTATGGACTTTTGAAGTTGACCACTTCAAATGCTAGCATCTCTGTCGTGTAATTTTCAAATACCCCAAAAGCAACTTCAAGGAATATTTTTCCGATAGGTTGTGCAGACTTACCGAGTACGATCCCATGAAACACAGTCGATTATGGCTGAAGCTGTTTCTCTTGCAGGTTCATCCTTTTGAACGTGTCGTAGTAAAGTATGTTTATACTACTTCCTCCATCCATCAGTACTTTGTCTAACTTATATCCTCCAACTTGTGGAGCCACGACCAGAGCCACTCCCCCTGGATTATCAACTCGCGAAGGATGATCAGCCCGACTCTAGGTTATGGGTTGTTCTGACCAGTTAAGCCATCTAGGAACAGCGCGAGCCACGGCACTGGAAGCACGCTTGTGTACCTTGCGCTCTCTCCTGAATGAACTGGTGGTGAATACATGATATTGGTCTAAGCTTAACTGCTTCGGATTTGTTTGAAAACCGGAATTTCATCCTTGGTGACTATTGCCTAGGTTAGTTCCCTAGTGACCCTGACTGTGATGACCCGGATTATGATTGCCGGGTCCCGAGCTGTCAGGTCCCGGATGTCCACCTCCCATATTTCCTGGGCTGCCTCCTCCGCTATTTCCTGGTCCATAGTTATTACTTCCGCTAGGGCTAAAACCCTGCATGATGAAACAATTTTCCCAAGAATGATTTGCTAACTTCCCATTTTTGCTATGTCGAGGGCATGGACCCTTCAGGGCCTGCTGAGCCTGTGCAAAGCTGTTTGGCCGAAAATTTTGATTTCCCCTGAAATTGTTGCCCTGAAGTTGGTTTCTGTAACCTGTATTTGTGTTTGCCACCAAATCCAAAGTCCCATCTCCGTTTTTACGCTTGTTATTGTTCTGGTTCTGAGGGTTGTTGTTGCTCTGACTGTGATTCTGGCTACCCTTTGTTCCAGCTTTCTTTCCCTTTGCGGACTTCTCATCATCTGAGTCTGCATCCTTTGTTTTGTCCGACTCCGCATATTTGGTCATAGCATCCATCAACTCGCTCATATCACTTATGTATCGCTTAATGCGTCCCAGCTTATGCTTAAAAGGGTCAAACCTGCAATTTCTTTCCAATGCTATCACTACTTGTTGGGCGGTGAGTCCGACAGATGAATGTATGATCTCTGCAACGCGTCGAGACCAATGTTGGGCAGACTCCCCTTCTTCCTTCTGAACACATTTTTCTAGGTCTGTAATAGTCGTCGGTCGCTTACATGTTCCCTGAATTTTTTTCATAAACTGGTCCTTCAACTCGTGCCAGCTATTGATTGAGTTTGCGGGCAAGTTTTTCAACCAAGACTTCGCCGGTCCTTCTAACATCATGCCCAGGTACCGTGCACATACAGCGTCGCTTACTTCCAGTATTTCCATTGCTATCTCATAACCTTCTATCCAATCGGCGGGCTCCATGCATGTCTGGCGTATAGTTTACAACTCTACGTGGTCCTTTGAAATCAGTTGGTATTCTCTGAATGCCAATCCTACGAGACCCGGTTGGGGGAAGAGTAGAAGCTATGTTTTGAACTGTTGGTTGAATATGACTTAGATTCCTATTTTCTGGTTCCGCGACTCTATGTCTTGTATTTATAACTCCAGGTGCGTAAGATACAGTTGGCCTGGGTGGGTTTGGTTGCTGTCAGTTTGCATTGCTAGAGCCGGCCGGAACTAGTGAATTTCCATGATGACTTCTCAGCAAGGAATTCCTGCTGTTGTAAGGGGTTGAGTGTATCATGTCCTGATTACTGTAATTCATCTGCTGGACCACCGTTGTTTGTAACCTCTCGATTGCCCTCCGAGCCTCAATACCAATGGGGTCATTGGGGTTGACTGGAATCCATACCAGACTGTTTGTTGCCGCCCAAATGTTATCCATTGGGTTGTTGAAATGACCTAGCGGTGTATGGAAACTTTCCTGGATAGGTTTTTAGGGACCGGGGCAGGGTTCGGGGTACCATGCAGCTGGATAGGCGGCTGAAAACGTGTCGGATGAACTGGAACTAGAGCAACCGGCAGGTTCATGGCGTGAACCGGCTGGGCTAGGTTAAGGGCCTCAGGCATCCCGACCGGAGACGTAAATAAATTCTGTAGGTTGGTAGGTCCCAGCCCCGCGCTGAATTCATTGTTTAGCCGGGTATGATAGCGCATGTTCTGTATTGAAGCTAACTTCCTCTGTCTGAAGTTTAGATGAATCCCTTCTCTCTCCAGACGCGTTGCTTCCTCCAGGACTTCTGACCGAGCTTTATTTATACATGTTATCTCTTTCTCGATCTCCCTGCGGGCACGAGTTATGTCGTGGGATAATCACGGCAGATGTTACCAAGGGTAACTGATCTTGGGCAAGTTGACACAAGCGTTTGGGAGAGGGTTTACCTCAGAGGAAGACATGATGGAATTCGATCTGGTAGCCGGCGATGAAGCCGCCGGGTCTCCGATCTCGATATACTAACTCGATCTCTGGTGTACAATGGATACTCGATATTCGGCGATATGATTACTACTTGGATCTCTCCAAAGCTAAGCCTAGGGCCGGTTTATAAAGCACCCGTACCCCTACCTGGCTTGCCCTCCAAGGCGTAGCTTTAGTCCTACCCGAACACCACTTACAAACCCTAGCTTTCCTTACCGCAACCCACAATCCGGGTTACGAGGCCTACAAACTTTGGGCCTTCCAGAAGTTTCTTTATCCTTTGCCGGATCTCGCGCAGCGTCCTTTGGGCCGGGTTATACCTTGGAGTTGGCCTACTGGGTTATTATCCCCCCATCAGTAGTCCCCAGAATAGCTTGGGCTTCACGGACTCCTCCATGAAGCGCTGGCTATTCCCTGTAAAAAATATCAACCACACAAATGTGTGGAGACCGAGTTGAAATGCTTTGTGAAATGACTAGGTCCAACTCCCTGGTAGCCATATAGTAACCCGGCTTTTCTCCAGACGCCTCGCTTACCTTCCCGGGTTTAAGCCTTAATAAGAATAGCAAAACTTTATTTTTCTCGATAATTCATCTTGATACCGCGGAGAGGATCTCCTTCTCTTTTTCGCTCGGAGACCTCGCTCTATACTTAAAGCGTATCTCGCATATTTCAAATAGATCGCCGTTACCCCGTAACTTCCGGGTCCCGCCCGTTGGGCTGAGTTTTTCCACCCGGGCCGTTATAAATAAGCCCTTAGAGGTAACCCTAACTCCAACGGCTCACTTTCCCCCATTCCTCTTCCTTACTTCTTTCAAGCCCGAGCTCACAGAGCATCACCACGGAAGCCTCGCGCGCATCACCGGAGCCCATCCGTTACCGGTTGCGCTCCGCCACAGCGCGTTCCGCCCCGCCGCCCAGACCCGCCGCCGGACCTCCAATCTGTCCGCCAAGAATCGCGAAGGGGCACCAAGCTTGCGCCATCTGCCTCCGCAAAGCTTCACTTCAATCTCTCCCGGTAAGTCCTTTACATCCTCTAATTTACCCTCGCAACTTCTTAACTTCCCCTCAGATTGGATCTGAATCAAGCCACCCGTGATTTCTCGGGTCACGCCGAATTAGGACATTAATATTCATTCTAGCCCACCCAATAGGTAAGGTATACACTTTGATTCACTCTCCTACCATTTGTAATCATTAATTTTACCACAAATCTAGAAATGGAATTCCCAATCTAGGCTCGGGCCGCCCAAATCTTCCGCCTTTGTTCCTATCACCCGGAAAATCCTCCTTCTCCGGCTCATTTGCTCACAATAGATGTACGGACAACCACCTATCATCCCCAAACACTTGCCCATGCATAAAATTCTACAACTTTTGTAATAATGCGCGATAGCCGGACAATTCATGCCTCGCTTAGCAAAGTGATACCCGGATCATGTTTAACTTCCAGGTTAACTTGACACCACTTGCCAATACCCTGTCAACTGAATAGTTTCCGAGTTTCGCTTCTCACATCCTTTCTTCTGACACTTTTTCAGGTTAACCCCATGGCGCCCAAGAAACAGGGAAAACAGCAGGTTAAAGCCAAGACCACGAACTCCATATCCGCCAACTGGGCGCGGTCCTCCGTCACCAAGGCCAAACTAGAGGAACTGGTCGAGCTAGGGGTACTTCCTTCTCAAGAAGTTATCCACTGGAGGGTACCGGGTAACGAAACCCGGCCCACTCCAGCAGAAAATGAGGTAATTTGTTTTGTTGAACACGTGACCCAGGGCTTCCGGCCTCCGGGTCACCCTTTCTTCCGCGACGTTTTAAGCCATTATGGCCTTCGCATTTTCGACATAGGGCCCAACTCTGTACTAAACATCTCCCATTTTATCGTTCTCTCCGAGTCTTACTTGTGCACTCCGCCAAGTTTGGCTCTCTTTGTCGAACTTTTCCAGTGCAAACCGTGCCGCGAAAGCGGCGACGGTGCACTTCTTGCTTGCGGCGGGGTTTCTATCCAACGCCGCAAGAACTCTTTAATGCCTCCTCTCACCCTTAACTCCCACGTCAAGCACTGGCAGCTCTCGTACTTTTACTGCCGGGACACCTCTCCACCCGGCGAAAAGAAATTACCGGGTTACTCGGAGGGCCAGCTTGATATCTCCGAAACCTTCAACGCATTTGCCCCTGACTCGGACAGGGAAGCAATTCTGCCTCTATTGGCTAAAATCTCCATCCTCTCTGCCCAAGGCCTCATCGGGCTTAACCTGGTGAAGACTTGGGTCAATTTCCGTATCCAACCCTACTCCATTCGCGCAAAATTAATGTGCGAATACTCGGGGCAAGCCACGGACCCAATCCGATACTCCACCAGCAGCTTTGCCCCTAGTGACACCAACAAAACAATCAAGAGCTTTCTGACAGAGAAGCTCGAGGTAATCCGGAATATAGCCGGATTAGAGCCCTTCACTCTCGAGAATCCGGCCCCCGTGGTAAGGACCCGGCTTTCACGATTTCACCTTTTATCTTTTTCACTGGATACAACTATTAACCCTTGTTCTTACACTTTCTCTTCAGGCCGATGATGATTTCTGGAAGATAGACACTCCTCCTAACTCCGGAAACCCGGAGGAGAAGGAGGATGCCGTTAACTCGGATGAAGGTACATACCCGGTTCCTTTGAGTTCGTCGCATCCCACTTTTCGTTTTCCTATGGTAACCTTGGTAACTTTCAGAACAAGAAGACCAAGACGAGGAAGAAGAAGCTGACGGCAAAGTGGAGTCCGCCAGCAATGAAGATGAACCAGAGCCGGCAATTAAGGCCGGATCTAAAAGAAAACCCCAAGGGGTCGTCTTCAAGGTTTTGCACCAATTTCTCACATCTAATTCGCGTTCCTGTGATAATATTCCTGAGCTGACCATGGCATTACCCCCTTTGGCCATACCTGAAGGAGTCGCCTATGACCAAGCGCCGGGCGACTCGGAACCACCCGGGCAATGATGCCCTTAACCCGGGTATTTCATCGCCTCCAACTCGGCACACCGGTAATGACCTTACCCTCCTTTAAACATAAAGATCCCTCTAAAACACTCCCTCGCAAGGTAACCTTACGCCTTGTTTGGTACTTTTCAGTTTCATCCGGTTCTAGCAGCGAATTCCCTGCGGACCTTATGGTGAACCCCGGGTAAAGTTCTTTTCTTAATGTCATACCCTACTTTCGCCGTCTTTTTCACGACTATGTGCTCACTGTACCTTCACACTTTTCACAGGGCCACGGTCATTATTAGTGACCAAGAAGACATGGAAACCAAGGACCCGGGTAAAGAGGGGCCAACTAGCGATGTGTTCGCCGCAGCTGGTGATGAACAAGCGTCACCGACAGACCCGGCCAGGGGTGAAGCCGGGTATCCAATAGCCTCGCATGCGAGCAAGAAAGAAGATTCTGCCACTTTGGGCGCGAGAGGAGGGCCAGACCCCGACATTCGGATGACCCGGGTGCCGTCTCCTGCTAAGAGGAAAACTTTTTCTCCAAGTTTCCGTGACCCCGAGTCTTCTAACTCGGGTAACGATAATTTTGACCAGCTGATGAGCACTCTCCTCACCCTGAAAACTTCGGAGAACAACATCCTAGAGCGCATGTCCGCAGCGCATCAGGTAACCAACACTCGATACCTCTTGGCATATACCTAGTCCCCAAGTTCCGGGCATAACTTACCGAAGTTGTGCTCGGTACTTCACGCAATACCCGGCTTTCCATGATGTCTGACTGACACTTTCGTTCCTTGTTCCTTACAGGCGGAAGTGACCCGGTCCGATGAGGTGTTACTCAAGACCGAACGGCTCCTGCTTGCTGAAGTGAAAAGAAGAGAAGCCCTTGAGGCTGACATGAAAACTTTGAAAAAAGACGTTTCGAAATACAAGAAGAAGTACAACACTGCCCAATCCGCGCTGAAAAACTTATCGGACCAGATTGCGGATACTTATCGCATCTTGCTAAGTGAGTTTTTGCTTTTTGATTAACTTACTTGCCTCTACTTTATCGTTATGATAATCGGGATGACTGATATACTTTCCTTTTGTGTCAACTGCAGGCGCGAACCTCGCTGCTCCAGAGGACGATGCCATTGCCAAGGTTAAAACGTTGAAGACTGTGCTCCGGACCTTTTTTGCCGGCACAAAGCTTATATTGGACGCCGTGAAGTGGCCTTCCGAGGTATACCCGGGTGAGGAGAATCTTACGCAAGCCTGCTCGACGGTGCCTGGATGGATTGAAATATGGAAGCGCTCGTCCTGCCGGATCGGTATGACCCGGGCCTTTACGCTGGCGAAAGCTTACTTTCCTAAGCTTGACCCGGCAAAGGTAATATCCGGGTTTCCAGAATTCAAGGCTGATGGCTCCAAGTTTACACCCAAGGACTTCAAAGCCATACAATCCGCAGTACGCCACTCGGCCACCGCTTTGGCCGACAAGATGGAACTGGACACAATCGTGAGCTCATACGACGCTGAAGGGAAAACCATATTGGTAGAGGCACCCCCTCCCTTTGATATGCTGGAAAAATGGTCGACTGATCTGGCCAGGAGAAAAGAAGAAACTGCTAAAAGAGAGGCCGAGTTAGGATTACGGCCGTCTACCTCTACACCAGCTGTCCCTCCGCCTGTCCGCCCTGACGCAGGAAGTCCGGGTAATGCTGCTGGAAAGGCTAAGGAGCAGATCCAGGACCAAGACCCGGAAGACCGCTCTCAGGACGCCGAGTAGGGTGATACCTGGTACTTTGTGTTTTAAAACTAATATGATTTTGATGGCGCGCCTGTGCACCCTTGATACTGGTACCATCACTTGTAACGTACTTTTGGTTCGTGATATATTTGTGCCTCTCCCGGCTTTTGATAATCTTGACACTTGTCTTGCTCTTCAAACTTATTCTCGATACCCGACTATTTTTTGATTCCCTTTGCGAGACTCGGTTTTTCCGAGCATCACGGGTTTTTAATAAGTGGACTTTTCTTTAAGTCCCCAAGACTCGGAAGCTAGGGCCTTTCGAGCTTCAGTAGCTAAACAATTTGTTTCTGTTCCGAAGTCCCCAGTCCCCATGACCCAAAGTACAAGCCAAGGGGGTGAGGCCTTTCTCAGAGAACAAATTGCTCTTTACCAAGCCGAAAACCAATAGCTGTTGACATAAATACTGAAGCCATGCTTGATACTCGTTGAGTTTCCGGCTATTAGCCTTGTACTCTGCATAGACTTGTGGTTTAGATGACCCTTTTGATTATCTTGTACTGTAAGCCGGCTTTCGCGTGGATACCATGTTGTTACATCTATACGAAAAACAGGGTCAAGCAAATCCCATTGGGCTGCGTGATTGATTGTAATCGTAAGCGAACAGATCATGCCACTTTAGTGCGAGTCACATCGAGCTTAAGTAAGAATAACCAAGAAATTTGGCTCCTTCGTCCGGTTATTAGATTGCAGCCGCACTCGTCTTGCGAGTAATCGGCCCTCATAACTCATAGGCATCAAGGCCGGGTCTTTAGGTTCGTGACTACTATTTAAGCAGTTCAGCCCCCAAAGACCTATGTATGTGCAATGTATTTTGATGATACTGATGTATTGATAATAACGAGTACCACTTACCTGTAATCGAAGCAAAGACCATGACAATACTTGAAAACCATCTCTTTTTATTGATACGACAAAGTTTGGGTCAGCAAGCCGCCTCATTAAAAACCTTCCAGTCCCCTTAGGTACCCCGGGTAGGAAAAGAGCGCGTCTGAAACCTACTGCCCGTTACACTGTTTAGTTCTTTTCGATAATCGGTCCCGGGCTGGCGCGACCGATGCACATTCTCCACTTGTTAGATCCTTTCATGACGAGTACCGAGTTTGCTAGCCAATCCGGGTGTGCCGTTATCACAGCGCCGCTAGCTGTAGACGGCGATGTGCTTTCCTCTTCTATGCCGGACAATTTGGAGGGATCGCTCCCGATGAAGGCCACCATCTTAGCATCTTGCTCTGCCCTGGGTTTTGCTTTTTCTTCCTCAGAGCTCGGCCTTTTTGAAGTTGCCCTTTCCTCCAGGTCCGCTTGAGATCGGTAATGCCTGAGTTCCTCTTTCCTACGGGCTTGCTCAGCCATTGCTGCATCTCCTTCATCGCACTCAGCCGCTATATCTCGATTTCCATGTATGGTAATGGTCTTCTTAGGACCCGGAATTTTCAGCTGTAGATACACATAGCATGGCCTTGCCATGAATTTGGCATAAGCCGGTCTTCCAAACAATGTGTGATAAGGACTGCGCAATTTAACCACCTCAAAAGTAAGCCACTCAACTCGATAATCGTCCTTTGATTCCCCAAAGGCTACCTCCAATGCAATCTTTCCTTCAGGGCATGCTGAATGACCCGGCACTATCCCGTGAAAAACTGTTGTACTTTTTTGTAGCTGAGATTCCTTTAGACCCATGCACAAAAAAGTTTCCCAGTACAGGATATTGATGCTGCTTCCTCCATCCATCAAGACTTTTTTCAGCTCATACCCGTTGACCTGTGGTGCCACTACCAATGCTAAAACTCCCGGGTGATCCCTCCTGCTCCATGTTACCTCCTGTTCTGACCACCTCAAATACCTCGGAACAGCAGAAGAAACTGAGTTAACCGCCTGCTTTAATATCTTTTTATCCTTGTTAGAGCCTCCCGTAGTATGCACATGGTATTGACCTAGTTGTTTGGGGTTAGCCTGGAAACCTCCTGCTCCCCCTTGACTATTGCCCGGATTTCCGGCCGCCGGGTTACCGGCTGGGGGTGGACCGTTGCCCAAATTTCCACCTGGACCCGGGCCTCCTCCCCGACCCGCACCTCGCATGGCTCTGTTTACTTCCTCGTTCTTCCATCTCTGTAAATCGGCGCATTGTTCCAAGGAGTGATTAGCCGGCTTGCCGTTTCTGCTGTGCTTTGGGCACGCCATTCTAAATATATCCCAACTGTTGCTTGGCCTCGGAGGTCCCTGATAATGTCCTCCATTGTGATTTCCAGTATTAAAATTCCCTTCAGATCTGGGTCTTGAAGACCCGGCCTCGGTATTAGCTACAACTCGGAGCCTCCTTCAAATGGGCGCTTGTTCTGGCTATTTCCGTTGTTACTCGGTACCGATCCATTGCCGGTTCTTCCACTAGTACTGGTGTTCGCTTTCGCTTTCTTGTCATCAATTTCCTCCTCTGTAGTATCTGTTGCGGCGTGTTTGTTGCACGCATCCATTAATTCTCCCATCGTAACCTCCGATGCATTCCTACTGGACTTCATGCGAGTTAACTTTTGTACTAAAGGAATATACTTGCATGTTTTTGCCATAGCTTGTAGCGCATCTTTGGGCCGAATATCTGTGGATGAGTGAAGTATCTCCATAACCCGGCGCACCCAACTGCGCGCTGATTCTCCCTTCTTCTGAACGCATCGTTCTAAATCATCAATAGTGAATAGCTTTCTGCACGTTCCATGAAAGTGCTTGACGAACGCGGTCTTCAGTTCTTCCCAGGACTTGATCGATTTTTCCGGCAGGTTGGTGAACCATAACTTTGCTGCTCCTTCTGACATCATCAAGTACATGAACTTGGCTTGAAGATTCTCGGACGCGTTGCGAATTGACATTGCCATCTCATAACTGCTCAACCATGTTTCCGGATCCATGGTTGGTTCATAATTCACTACCTTTCCCGGCTCTTTGAATTTTTCCGGGTAAGGTTCAGCTCTGATGTCGTCCGAGAGACACTTGAGCCCAGCGAGTATGGTTGAGGCTGGTCTTACCCGGGAAACGTTCGATCCGGCCGGGGGTACGGCGGGGCGTGGTGCCGCAGGCAATCCATGTGCAGCAGACCCGGCCCCGGCTCTCCGAGCCCTGGAGCTATCCACAACCGCCTGTGCCACTGATGCTGCCGGGACGCGGGGAGGAGGCGGCATTTGCTGCTGCTCTTCCCTCCGCCGTGCCGAGTTTGCTTGAATATTCCCTTGTTGTTGACTGGCGTACGGCGTCCCATGCATCCCGCTTCTGTGGTCCGGGTAATTGGCCTGCTGCGCCACTGCAGTGTGCAGTAGATCGATCGCTTGCCGGGTCTTTTCTGCATGGGGCGATTCTCCTACCGGGATCTGGTTCAATGCGAGTGTTGCTGCATACACATTGTCCATGGGATTGTTGTAGTGGCCTGCTGGTGTGCGAAATCGTGACGGTGGCAGCGGCGGTAACTCGTTGCCGGTTGTGACTCTGGTTCGTGGTGGGGGTAACCCGGCCTGCACGTTTGCCGCGTGGGCTTCCACTGTTGCCGGTTGAGGTGCAGTTCCCTGGTTTACCACTGGGATTGGTTGGTCCTGAGGCGTAACAAACAGAGCCGCCGGGTTAATGACCCCACCCGTGGCCGGTAGTCTGGTTTGATGTCTTTGGTGTACTCTAGATGTTTCCTCTCGGAGCCGGGTTTCCAATGCATCCAGCTCGCATTGACGTGTAGCCATCCCTTGTTTCTCCGCTTCTACTTGCCTTCTTTGCTGTTCCAACGCGCGGCGGGCCACATCCAGGTCCCTGACACGTTCAGCTGCGTTTCTGGAGTGATAACCGTAGCAAGGACCGTGGGGTCCAGGATCAGATTGTTGTCGAACAAGGCCGGGTGGCGCGGGTTTGAAGGACCCGCCCCCGGTGTCCGGTTTCCCAGGAATCCGAACGTATTTGCGTGCAACTCCTCGTCCACTGCACGGCTAGTTACTGATGCCGACTCTCCCTCGACCCGGGCCAGGACCGGGTTTCCGTTAGCTGCATCCTGCCGCTGCGCCAATGCCTGAGCCGCCCCGACTGGAGCCGTGGTCACGTTCCCTTGATTGAGGTTGGCTGCGGGAGCCGTGTAGACCGCCACTCGGCGTATTATGCTTGTTGTGAGTTCATGCTGTTCTTCTCCGCTGTTATCCTCTTCGTACCAGTCTTCCAGCAGGTCCCGGATAGATTCAGTACCGTCCTTTCCATTGTCCTGGTCACGCGGGGTCCATGCCGGCTCCTCCGGCTGTTCCCACTGCGCGATGGGTTCTTCTATCTGGTCTGTTGCTCCAACTGATTCTTCTCTATCTGACTGGGCGTAGGTAGCCTCCCCTGACACAGAATCAGATCCAAAATTGTCAGGAGCCGAGCCAGAAGTACATACCATACCGATGAAGACGCTGATCCGGCCGATTGTCACGACAGATCCGGATTCGAGGTGATCCGATTCTGGCCCCCAGCCGGAGTCGTCCACCATCCTCTCTCCTTCGTGGTCGTCGTAGATCTCACCAACGACGAGGTTCTCCATGCTCTTCCGATCTTCTCCCGTGATGTAAACACCTTTGGACGCAGGCCCCACGGTGGGCGCCAACTGTCGTGGGATAATCACGGCAGATGTTACCAAGGGTAACTGATCTTGGGGCAAGTCGACATAGGCGTTTGGGAGAGGGTTTAGCTCAGAGGAAGACATGATGGAATTCGATCTGGTAGCCGGCGATGAAGCCGCCGGGTCTCCGATCTCGATATACTAACTCGATCTCTGGTGTACAATGGATACTCGATATTCGGCGATATGATTACTACTTGGATCTCTCCAAAGCTAAGCCTAGGGCCGGTTTATAAAGCACCCGTACCCCTACCTGGCTTGCCCTCCAAGGCGTAGCTTTAGTCCTACCCGAACACCACTTACAAACCCTAGCTTTCCTTACCGCAACCCACAATCCGGGTTACGAGGCCTACAAACTTTGGGCCTTCCAGAAGTTTCTTTATCCTTTGCCGGATCTCGCGCAGCGTCCTTTGGGCCGGGTTATACCTTGGAGTTGGCCTACTGGGTTATTATCCCCCCATCAAGTTATCTCTTGTCTAAGCCTTTCAATCTCTGTGTTACGCTGCACCATGTTCTCTGGGGCAATTGGAGTAGCCAAGACTTCATTTAGTGAATCCATAGCAGCCATCAACTCGGGCCTTGGGTTATATGATGGGGGCGCAGTCAAGTCAATTACTCCCTCAGCCGGCCCAGAGTTAGTTGGGCCGGGTCCTGATGGGCGCGGTCCTGTAGGTCCAACTGGGGCTACCGTTGGGCCCGTGGATGTTGTTCCCGCGTCTCCTAGTCCTCCTGGAACTGGATTCTAAGTTGAAACAACATCTGTAATTAGATTTCCACTAGCATCATACCTGGGCTCCATGGGTCGTGTTGGTGCAGCCATGTAAACAGTTGCGTGATTAGTTGCTTCCTTTAGACTCTGCAGATCTGGCTCAAGGCCCCCTCCTAACTTTTCTTCAAAAGCATGGTGGATGGACCCTGTTTCATCATGGTCATTGTTCCCATTTGAGGATTCACCATCTGAATAAATCACTGTAGCTCCCTCCGAGACTGAGTCTGACTGCTGGTCAGGGTCATGTGTTCCCACGAAACCAACAAAGACGTGGATACCACCAAAGGGGACTCGAAACCCTGACTCCACTGATGTGAACTCTGGACCCCATGTGTCATGGTTGTAGTAGTTTCCACGCCGGCTCCTCCTGAGCCGGCCTACCGCGAGCTTCTCGATCCCTGGCAAGGCTCCTTATGAAAAGACGACGCTTCCGCGAGCAGGCCCCACGGTGTGCGCCAACTGTCGTGGTGTTGTCACGGCAAGTGTCCTCGTACGAGAACTAGATTGCGAGGCCATTGCTACTAAGCGAAACTTCGAAAGGTTTAAGGTGGAAACGAGAGACGCGAGTTTACCCAGGTCCGGCCCCTCTATTGAGGGTAAAACCAACTCATGCTTTCTTACTATCAGGGAACAAGGTCTCGATTACAAAGAGAGATTCTGGCTCTCGATGTCTCGGGTTACTTTGCTATCGACTTAGAATTTGTCTTTCTACGTCCCAGGGTCTCGCCTTATATAGTGGACGAGACCTCCGGGTTACAAGGAAATCCGGGTCACGCCCGTCCTCGGAGTCCTAGCTCCCTCCGGCTCTTGGCCATCTCGGTCTGGTTCTCCTCATGACCCGGCCACTTCTTACCGGCCCTGAACTGCCCTCCGGGCTCCCGGGCTTCATTGTCTTCTAACCCGTGCCTTGGGTCGGGTCCTTCATTCAGTCCGGGTTACACTCACCATAGCCCGGTTCTTCTTGACTTAACCCGGCTCTGCTTAATATGACCCGGGTTAATCACCTTAGACCAGATGGAACGATCTCCGGCTTATATTGGTGGCCGGTAAGGCTCCCCCTTACCTATTCCCCCAACATTACCCCATTTGGAAAAAGTTCTGCCAAAATTTAACCCTCTAATATTTTGTGATCATTCCAACAGGTCGGTCGCTGTTGTCAATTACACATGGCGTGCATTTGTATCCCTGATGGTAATATTGCTCAACTTAATTACAGCTCGAAAGTAGTTATGTCAAGATCGTAGTGCTGCAGGATTAAAGAAATGGATGGACCCTGTTTTCCCACCTGAAGCCTGGAGCAATAAGAGGAAACCGATGGACGGTGGTTTGGCTACATCTTCTCCACTATACATGTGATTCGAGTCCAAACACCTTGCGAAGATAGAGCATGGGAAATAGGGTTGATTTATCTTACTAGCACTTATTGAATCCAACTCAACCGCTGGAAAAGGCTCCGCATATTTCAACGGGAGTGGCATAATTTCTGTACTCCCTACTGCAATTTTATCTGTCCACCAAACTGTACTCCCTCCGTCCACTTTTAATCTACGTTCTAGACTAAAAATTTGTCCACTTTTAATCTACATAATCGGCTCTGCGCATTAATTCTCTCCTCGGTAATCAACACCAACACATAAAACGACGCAGTCTTGATTTTCCTATTGGATGTCATTATCTTTAATGTGGCTTGGATTGGTTGTTCACATATCTAGGTAGTAATTTTAAATGACTTGCTAATTTGTCTTAAAACTTGTAGAATGTAGATTAAAATTGGACGGAGGAAGTATATCTTAAGATGAAAAGCCACAGTTGCTTGAGATTCTGAAAAGTACCTGAATATGGGTTCAGAATTCGTTCGGGTCTGTAATGGTAATGCTTGACCATTCAAGAGAATACAACAACAACTAAGCCTTAATCTCTTGTGCACCCTATCTGGCTGCAGTATCGTGTACCTGCTGGACACCGTCCCCGATCAATCTTTGAGAAGAAATCGTCGCCGCGGTACAAAGATCAGAGGGCGGAGATGCCGCTTGGCACAAACAAACGCACGCCGCCGCTATATGCCAGGTGTACCTAATGCAAGGAACCAACGGTTGAAATGCTCACAAAATTTTAATGGGGTAAAATTTGGCACAACTTTTGCTAAATAGGGTAATTCGAATAAAAAATTACTAAATGGGGGTAATTAGTGTCAAAAAGAGCCAAGCTATAGGTGGAATTTACTCTTTTAAGAAAGGCTAACCTTCCAGCCTCTACGTAAGATATATAATTATTTTATTAGTGATACATAATTATTTTATTAAAAAGATGCAAAACTAATTAGTTAACGGGGCCAGAATATTAACTTGGGAAACAATGAAATAACAATGACGAGACAGGAAAAGGCATATAATAGTATGTCACTATTCTTCCATGACATCACCTTCATGAAGGAAAAAATGCCCTTGCACCAATGTTGGCCAAGCAAAGAATTCCTTCATGAATGTTGGGTCCTAACAAGGTCAAAACATCTGCTCCAAGACGACACTTAAAACAAGGTAAACCGTCCCAAAATTGGTTGTTGCCAGATCCACAATGAAAGTCATATCTTAGGTTTTTAACACGTACATAAAGTTATATTCGAGTCGCCATTTTGAGTCACCATATCAATGGAGATGCCCTCCAACAATATGTCGCCTCTTCTTAAGTTTGGATTTTCATCATGGGTATTACCTGGAACAGATTAACTGTTTATCAATAGTACATCCTTGTTTGTTCTCGTCCTCCCGATACCATGCATGGATCGTGCCCAGCGCATCACTGGTTCTCCTCCTCCCGTGTTCCAATTGTTGGATGTATACCCAAGACAGAAAAAATACATATGTTTCATGATTAGTGTATTATGTTTTTATACTATAAATGCTACGGACACTGAATGTGAGATTCAGAGGAAAACCTATAGCCACATGTAGAAACATAACACACCATTATTGTTGGAGATATGCGCTAAAAACAATAATGTTCATCTAATTATTATATCTTTAAGTTTAGAATTACGTTTATGCCATCATGCTACAACCGCTATAGCACTTGAAAAGTGGGCTTTCAAAGGAAAATCTGTGTGCGGGTGTAAAGACATAAGCAAACAAGAATTTCTAATCTTGTCTCTAAGATTAGCTTATGGTTTGTGAAATGATCATATTTTCCTGATCATGAACTTAGTTAAAGTCTAGCAAAATATAAGAGTTTATTGTTAGAGTAACAATAGTACTGAACCGACCAAGTATATGATCTTGCTAAAAGGGACTAAACAAACGTAATGTATTTAGCAAAGTACATATGAAGTTTTCACTGAATATAATTTCTATACTATGAGAATATCTAATGACCGCACAATCAAAAGTTATACTTTGGATGTCTTAAACCGTCCACCATAACAGGGATCGTAACGTTGATGTCTGGGTATAATCTAACGAGTGTAAAGGAGCTGATATCGTTCAAGACTAGTACTTAACTCCTCTAGATGATAGAGAGATACATGCGCTGGGCCCTCTCAGTATCACCGATGTCAACCAATCGTCTGGCCAGACATAGTGTGATTTATCACAAGGACATCGGGGATATAGATGGGAAAAGAGTACGGTACCGGTACGAGTTTTTATGTGTTATGATCAAAGAGTTTGATCATACTAGATTACATAGTCTCACCTCGTGGTATTGTTGGTATCGTGAAGTTAAGGTGTCGGATATATGCCAAATGGAGGTATATCCGGCATTGGCCAAAGGCCGAATTACCATGGTAGCCCATAAGTAATGGAGCAAGATTCATTGGGCGGCCTAGTAAGCCGACGCACAGGAAGGCGGATTTTAGAAGAACCCGGGTCATGGCCCAATACGTGATCCGGCTTGGAGAAGAAGCTGGATGTCTTACTTTCCAAGCCTAGGAAATACTTTATGTATACTTCAAGGTTTCCTTCATGTAAACCCTAGTCCGGCTATCTATATAAAGTCGGACGGGTGCAACCGTAAGGGCAGAGACAAGAGAGAACTCTACAAGTTAGAAGTTAGTAGCTAGATCATCGAGAATACTTCCTTGCCGAGATAGTAAACCCTACACACGTTGTACTTTGTATACTTCAGGATTTAGTCATGATTTAGTGAGATTGCAGGAGTAGAAACGTCGCCTTAGTTGTGACGTACCGAACCTGGGTAAACTGTGTCCTCACCTCCGGCTCTCCCACGTTTCCACCCACGACTCTACCAGCAGGCTTATGACACCTCTTGTCATGAACCTAACTAAGAACACTCGATAGTTGGCGCCCACAATGGGGCCAGCGGCATCGGGAGTCATGTTTTGAGAGGAGATACTTGGTGGAATTCGCAGCACGATAAACTCTCGGAACCCTAGAATTCGGCGAAAACGTCGGACGCTTCATCGACAACATATCTTATTTGCTAGAACGGAATCACCTGGTGCAGGGCTATGATCTAGACGGCGTCCACAAACTCTTCATCATCATCGTCATTGCTGTCACTCGGATTCTCCGGAGTGGAAGGATTTTCTTCCTCCAGGTAGAATGTGGTGGTGGAGACCATCCGAGCGATCTTGGATGTGTACCCTTGGGAATGCTGGTGGCGATGCGCCAAGTCTTCGCGGTGGGATAATGCATTTTCATAAGCCCAAGGGCCATGCACTCTAGGGCGGGCGGTAGACTTCATCCAGGATTCCCTTTGGGTGATAACTTCGGCGAAAGCCGTCGGAAGTTGCCCAATGTCGGAATATTCGTCCTTCTTGTCCGGAAGGCACTTGCTGAAAATGTCGAATATATGCCAAATAGGGGTATATCCGGCATTGGCTGAAGGCCGGATTACCAAGGTGGCACACAGGTAATGGAACGAAGTCCATTGAGCGGCCCAGTAAGCTGATGCATAGGAAGTCGGATTCTAGAAGAACGCGGGCCACGACCCATCGTGGTGCGACTTGGAGGAGAAACCGGATTCCTTACTTTTCAAGTTAGATACTTTCCGTAGTCTTCTAGGTTTCCTTCTTGTAAGCCCTAGTATGGCTATTTATATAAAGTCGGACATGAGCAAGGAAAAGCACAAGTTCATAAGTTAGCTAGAAGCCAACTGGCCGAGAAGTTCATACCCGCCGAGTTAGCGAGACCATACTCACAATTGTACTATGTATACTTCAGGCTTCAACCCTGATTTTAGTGAGATTGCAGGAGTAGGAACGCCGCCTAGTTGCGACATACCAAACCTGGGTAAAACTCGTGTTCTCGTTTACAGTTCTTCCACGTCCCCCCGCGGTTCTACCAGTAGGCTTATGGAACCCCCTTCCATGATCCTTACTACGATGTCTCGACAGTTGGCGCCCACCATGGGGCCAGCAGCATCAGGAGTTACGTTTCGAGCAGGAATACTCGGCGGAATCGGCAGCACAATCGCTGTCGGAAGCCTGGAATTCGACGAAAACGTCGGACGCTTCCTCGACAACGGATCATACATGCCGGCACGGAATCATATGGTAAGTGCCTGCGTTTTACTGACTCGATCTGCTAATGTTTTTATTGATTTGACAGCAAAAGCAATGGGATTCCGTGGTGGAAGTAATTTTATCCCACCCGCCCTATGCCCGATAGATGAAGGCTTCAATGTCGGATCCTGCTCAGATTTTCCCTATTCATACATAGGAGTAGATGAAGCTTCCATAGTTGCATATCGCCAAAACACATCTGGATTTGCTGCCTCCTCGGAGATGCCCGCAGCCAGATCTCACTTTATTGGTATGGTGCAGTCTAAGATCGCTGAAAACATGGAAGACGGTGTATTTCGCCAGAAGAAGGACGAGAAATTCTGCAAGAAATCCATGCCGTAGATTGCGGACATCATGCTCAATCAAAAAGCATAGTTAAAAAAGCATTTAGAGCGGGGTTTTTCGGGCTCATAGCCAAGACATATGCGGAGCACATAGTGAATACATGTGCTAGATGGCAGTACTACGCCAAGCAGACAAATATGTCGGCTCAGGCACTCAAGACTATCCCCATAACATGGCCATTTGCGGTCTGGGGGCTAAATATGATGGGGTCATTTGCGGTCTGTGGTGCTGCTATGGATGGCGACCATTGCGGGAAGAAGTCTTCTTCTGTATGTTTGTTTTGTTCCCCGGCAACGGCGCCAGAAATTCTTTGCTACGCCTTGATAGTGCTTTGACGGGGAGACTTCTTGATGATGATGAATTTTAAGTCCCCGGCAACGGCGCCAGAAATTCTTGATGCTTGTGATGGCGTGTTGGGAACCTCAAGAGGAGGGTGTGATGAGTACAACGGTAAGAATTTCCCTCAGTTAAGAACCAAGGTTATCAATCCAGTAGGAGAAAGAGGATCTTCGAAAGGTTGATGCCACTGAAGGTGGTGATGGCGCCTAACCGGTGTCAGCAACAACGCGGAACCTGCACACGACACAACCAAAATACTTTGTCCCAACGGTACAGTGAGGTTGTCAATCTCATCGGTCTTGTTGAAAACAAAGATTATACGTATAGTGTGGAAAATAGTGTATGCTTGCAATAAGTAAAGAAAGCAGAGAATTGTATTGGTTTGTTTAACAGTGTAGGAAAATGGACTGGGGTTCATAGGTTCACTAGTGGTGTCTCTCCATAAAAGATAGCATGCTGGGTGAACAAATTACAACTGGGCAATTGACAAATAGAGGTTGCACTGTAGTGCACATTCATGACATGATGACTAGTATGATATTTAGTGCGAGCATTACAACAATATACATAGACCGTAATCCAACTGCATCTATGACTAATAATCCACTCTCAGGTTATCATCGGAACCCTCTTAGGTATTAAGTTGCAAGCAACAGATAATCACATTAAGCAATGTGTGTAATGTAAGCAATGATTGTGCACGCGAGCACTCACACCGATGTTTTCACCCTAGTGGCAACAGCACATCCTCCCCCGTCACGTTTCGGTCACTCGAGCAATGGAGAAAAGGAGGCATGAACCCCACTATCGAGCATAAATACTCACTATTGGAGTGACTAGCAACCACTTGGCCAGAGCAACCACTAGCAACAGAAAGCATGCAAGATTACAAATAACATATGCAATAAAGACTATAATCAACTTGGCATAAGTTCAAAATTCATCGGATCCCAGCAAACACATCACATAGAATTACATAAGAACAATCTCGATCATGTTAGGAAGCTCACGAGATCTAAACATTGAGGCATGGGAGGAGAAGACAACCATCTATCTACTGCTATGGACCCGTAGTCCAAGGATGAACTACCCACGCATCACCGGAGGCCGGCATGGTGATGAAGAGGCCTCCGGTGATGATCTCCTCTCCGGCAGGTTGCCGGGAGACAGCTTCAGAACCCCCCTTATCTACGGTTGAGGACAACGGCGGCTGCGGAACTTTTCAGGGATTTTTAATTAGGTACCTAGGGTTTTCCTTCGGAGGGGAATAAATAGGCAAAAGGGAGACGTCGGTGGGCCACCAGGGTGGCCTCACCACCCCCAGGCGCGGCCAAGGGGGCGCGTCTGGCTATGGTGAGGGCCCCCTGGTGCCCGTCTTTGACTCCTCTTCGGACTTCTGGATGTTTCCGGGGAAAATAGGAACTTCGGGATTCGTGGGGTCCAATTCTGAGAATACTTCTAGAACAACTTTTCCGAAATAAAAAACAGCAGAAAACAGGGAACTGGCACTTGGCATCTTGTTAATAGGTTAGTCCCGGAAAACATGTAAAAATGCTATAAAGAAGGGAGAAAACATATAGCAATTGGCATAATATCAACATGGAACATCAGAAATTATAGATACGTTGCAGACGTATCGGGTGGATTCTGTCTTGGAGAACCTGCCGAGGTGAGAAGACGTAATTATTCCGGACGAGAAATCCGCCGTTTGGCCAGGGACGAATCAAGGGGGCTCGGGCGAAATACTTTTTTGCCCACGGATGAATATATCCGAGTTCATCTAAGCAGGCCTCTTGTTTTACCTTGAACTTTGCGTCAAAAGTAGGCATTGGCTCAACTTCTGGAAGCGCTGAAGGTCCGCCTTCATCAAGTGATGCCCTTTCCCGCGCATCCGTGTCGGATGCATTAGGCTGGCTGGTCTGCAGTGTTTAGTTGAATTCCTCCCGTGCAGCCAAATTTTCTCCACCAGATGCGACTGGAGTGTCCGGGGTAGGTGCAGCCGTGCAGGGAATGGCTTAGGCCGCCTAAAGGCAACATCCTTATGTTTCTTCCTACCCTTTCCCTTCAAAGGGCCAGGAGCAAGGCTAAACAAGAGATATGAGAAAGGCCGAGATTAAAAATCCGAGAAAGAAGGAATGCAAAAAAGGCATACAAAAGTAAAAAAAATCGAGTCTTGCCTCGAGGTGGCGACGACAACACCGTCAAGATCAATCATTTCTTGTCTTGAAGAGATCTTCTTTCGTTTTTGCCCTCCGGCTGATTGAAAGCGAGCTTTAAGCTCCACTAGCTCAGCATCGGTGGCAAGCTTATCTTCTGGAAGATCCAGAATCTGTAAAGTAAAAAATCCGGATTAGTAAAAAACATCCGAGAAAGACAAAATTCCGAAAAAAATCCCAAAAGGAAGAAAATGATATCATACCTTGGGAGCGGGATTTTGCGCGTTATACATCTATAGGCTTTGCTTGTACTGATCACGAGTAGCCACAAGATGGTTGACACGCTTCTTGAATTCTTTCTTCGACAAACGGACTTTGTCACCCTCACTATATCCTCGGGCCCCGAGTATTCACAAAGGAGCCGACCGCCGTGGTGAGCAAGATGTTTGATCCTCCTTCCGAGCCAGCACAGAACTATGTACATGCCGGCCAGAGGAAGAGAGGAAGAAACAAGCTTCGCGATCCGTGTTTTTATTCTCATCAGGTCTGGAGGCAGAACCTGGACCACGTCCAACGCCCAGTTGTCCTGGGGCGTGGCTGCGGAATTAACGAAAGACGGAATTCCCGTATCCTTTCCAGGATAGGGAATATCCGAGTGATAGAAGAAATAGCCGGTCCAAAACTTGACAGACTTGGAGGTTTTTATTTTCGGAAACCACTCCTCCCTAAACCTACGAAGCTTGAAGGAGATGGTCCCGCATGTCGGAAGAACACCTTCGGTGCTGTTGTGTTTCACATTGAAACAATATTGAAAAAGGTCTAAATGGGGTTCTATCCCTAAGTACCCCTCAAAAAGAGCCTGGAACCCGGCTATATATAGAATGGAGTTTGGAGGCAGGTTGTGGGGTTGGACATTGTAGTAGTTAAGGACTTGGATGAAGAACGCGGAAGGTGGAAAACCCATACCTCGATTGATATGGGAGGCCGGAACAACCCGTTCTCCCTTTTTCGGAGAAGGTTCAGAGTCATCCTCGTCCGTCCGCCATTTGTCTTTGGCGATTAACCCGTCCTTTTCCATGGCGTTGAGAAGCCCCACTGCCACGTTGCAGTGACTCCAGTTCCCGGCATCGCCCTCCTCTTCGTCCTCGCCTCCGGTGGTGACGACGGCTGCCGCGTTGTTGCCGTCGCGGGTGGTAGTTTCCCCCTCCTTAGTTTCGGGGAAGGAAGGAGGTGGAGGAGTATTCGATGGCGGCGGCATGGTTCCGGCGGCGGGATTGAGATCCCCGCCCGCCGGTGCGCTCACGGGAACCTCCGACGCGGCTGTGGAAGAGCTCGAGGGAGTTCCGACGGCAGGGTCGAGGTCTTGGATGAGGTCCTCGATGGCGGTGTCAACGTTAGCGATCTCGGATGCGCGAACAGGGATTCCGGTGGCCATTTTTGGGCGGCGCAACCATGCAATCGAGCAAACACCACCGTTGATAGGACTCCGGTGAGGTTCTAGGCTTAGGCTCGTTCTCTGTGTTCCTTTCGCTCGAGGCTGGGAGTGGTCTGTGCGCTGGGGGCTCGAGAAGGAAGAAGGTGCGGAAGGAGATCCGGAGGCCCCGAGACGGCTATCTATAGCCAAGTTTACGTTAAGATTAGTTCTAGCAGCTCTTTTAGCCGCTGGATGATCGACGCGTGTATCGCTTGAAAATCCGGGAAACGAGGGGTGGGAGATAATTGCTATCTCCTCGTTTCTCGCGTGAGAATCTGTCAGAGATATGGGTTCAGGCTTTTGACTGAGCCCAGACATTCGTGACATGGGCAAGATTTCACCGCTTGTGTCACAGCTTCCTTCTCCGCAAAGATTCATGCGAGAAAAGCCTGATTTCGGTAAATCCGAGTTTGGCATTGAAGATTTTTGTTGAAAGAAGAATCAAGACAAGATGTCGATATTTATGAAAAGAATACAAGTCCATGAAAGGAGGAAACATGTAGTCTTAATTCTTGTTGGGGGCTACTGTCGGATATATGCCAAATAGGGGTATATCCGGCATTGGCCAAAGGCCAAATTACCAGGGTGGCCCACAGGTAATCGAACGAAGTCCATTGGGCGGCCTAGTAAGCTGACTCATCGGAGTAGGAACAAGGAAAAGCAAGGAAAGGCACAAGTTCACAAGTTATCTAGAAGCCAACTCGCTGGGAAGTTCATCCCCGCCGAGTTAGCAAAACCATACTCACAATTGTACTATGTATACTTCAGGTTTCAGCCCTGATTTTAGTGAGATTGCAGGAGTAGGAACACCGCCTAGTTGCGACGTACCGAACCTGGGTAAAACTCGTGTTCTCGTTTACAGTTCTTCCACCCCCCCCCCCGCGGTTCTACCAGTAGGATTATGGAACCCCCGTCCATGATCCTTACTACGATGTCTCGACATACAAGTTTCCTTCCGCCTTTCTTCATATTTTTGACAAAAATTCCGAAAGAACGGATGCGAGCGATTCGAGAAGAAGAATCGCCTTCTGCTAAAAAATATAGAAAATCATACATCAGAAAAAACTCAGAAGAAGAGAATGATCTTCAAACCTAAATGAAAAACTAGTAAGGCTAAAAGCATACCAAGGATATGTATGTCGATCTCGGCAATCTCTTCCAGGTGATCGTGAAGAGCAGCCTCCAAATCCTTAATGGTGGAGTTGTCCTTCTCGCTCTGAGCTTTGAGCCGAGACTCGGAAGTTTCCAGAGCCATCTGGCATACAGACAACTCCTTTTGGATCTTCACATTGATTTTGTGAAATTCAAAAATTTTGTTGTGAAGCTGATGAGCGTTTCCGGCATCCGCAGTAGTTTGCTTTGCTTCAACAAGTAGGTCCGAAAAGATGGATATAACATTAATGCGAAAGTATTCGAAAACTCGCAAGATAAAAAAGCGAACAAGGGAGAAATAAGTATGCTTACAGGTATTCTACTCGAATTGCTTGTGAAGTTGAGCAATCTTAGAGTCTTTTTTCTGTGATTTGAGGAAGGGATTTAACCTCCTGATTTTTCACATCAAGTTTGCTGAGAACCTCCAGGTTAATGCTTTCAGCAGTTTGCCAAAGCATACGGAAAGAAAAATTAATAAAACCAAAAGATGAAGACAAAATTCCTAGAAAGTGTTAATGCGAAAAGAATGTTTCCATATTAAAACTTGGGGGCTAGAAGAATACCTGGCTCATCTTTTGAAGGCCAGAAAGCATCTCGGTAAACACCTTGCTATATTTTGAGAAGGAGATTCCCATGTGATGAATGTCGTCTTGAATGACCTGCTGAGGCGAGAATGCGTAATTATTCCAAATGATTAGACCGCTTTGTGGCCATGGACGGATCAAAGGGGCTTTGACGAACTGTTTTTTGGCCCATGTGCGCATGTATCCATTCTCGTCAAAGAAAGCTTCTTGCTTTACCTTAAACTTCTGGTCAACAGACGTAATGTCCTCGTCAATTCTGACGAGAGATGACCCTCCCTCTTCGTGTTGCGGTGCCCTTTCCCGCACATCCGGAATGAATGCATCAGGCTGGCTGGACTGACCGGGGAGGGGGAAGTCCGACTCTTCTATAGGGATGGAATGCTTTTCTCAAGCATCCGCCATCAGAGTATCCAGGGCGACGGCCGGGGAAAGATTTCCCCGGCGGAGGACTTCCTTTTTACTTCTTCCGTCCTCTCCCCTTTAGAGGAGCGGGAGAGAGACTAGAAAGAAAGAAAAGGCAAGAATGAAATAACCAGTTGCAAATAAACTGAATGTAAGGGAAAAGCATGAAAGTCACCTGAAAGTGGCGACGGCAACCCTGTCAAGTTCAATTACTTTAGCAGAGGCCGAAATGTTCTTGCGTTTCCTGCCTCTGGACGCTAAAAAGCGGGCTTTCAGTTCTACTTCCTCCTCTTTAGGCACCAGCTGATCCTCTGTAAGAGTTTCAAGCTGCAAAAAGTATGAAAAGTAATCAGTATGCATTCATATTTGCAAAGTATGAACCCCTCTAAAAAATAATGCATTAGCTTGGGAGGAGGATGTTCCGAGTGAAACATTGGCGGGCTTTCCACGTATTGGTCACGCGTAGCCACCACATGATTTACTCTTTTCCGGAATACTTTTTCCGACATGGTTGTCGAAGTTACTCGTATGGAGTCCTATGGGCCAGTGTACTCACAAAGAAGGCGGCCGGCATAGAAGGCGAGGTGCTGGATCCTGCGTCCGAGCCAGAAAAGGACCGAGTCCATTCCTGTGAGTGTCGGAGTGGAGGCAACCAACTTGTCAATCCGCCTTTTGATTTTCAGGTGGTCTGGGGTTACAAGGTACTCATTGCATCCTTGCTTCCAGTCATATGTTGGGATGCACCACTATCCATAGTCCATCTACCCGACCCAAAAACACTTCCCTACAAGATATCAACTTCTTGATTTAGGTACCCATCCTTCAATAGGTCCTCTTTTGTTAGTAATAAGGATTTTAGGAATCCAAATAGTCCAATGATAATCATCATCATAAGAAGTACCAACATATTTAGCGTAAACATGACCATCTCTAGATCTCATAAGAACATTAGAAGGGTTATATTTTTCGTCAAAGTCATTGTGAGTGGCCCTCCCACTAGAGGTCTCGCCACCCACAATGGTGTTGGTCTGTTTCTCCTTGATCACCTCTTCTTACTTCACAAAGATAAAATTTTGAGAAGGAGAGGTGACCCTTCTTCTTCTTTTTGTTCTTCTTCTTTGACTTAGCAACAAAGCCAACTCCCTCCTTCCCGTACTTGACTCTTTGAGAGATTATAGCATCATTGAGAACTTTCTCACCTCCTAGAATGTTAGATGTAGCACAATTGCTAGACGAGATAATAATGCTAGTGGAGGAGGAAGGCATCACTTATTAGATTGTTGAGCTAGGAGTTTATCACGAGACTTGGTAAGCTTTTCATGAATTTCATTAAGAGACATGAACTCTTTTTCTAGTTTTTTCATGACTATCAACAAGTCTATCATGAGAAATTCCTAACTCTATCTTTTCATTTTTCACGAGTTTTAGCTAGATCAATATATTGTTTAAAGTCATTCCAAAGCTTAGAAACACAAATAGCATAAGTCTCTTCTAGACTAGATACTTTCTCCTCAAGATAAGCTCTAATGGATTGCTCTTTCTCAAAAGCCTCTTCAAGCTCTTTGTCATTGCTAGAATGACCACCACCATAACTTTCCAAAGTCATGATGATATCTTCCTTCTCATCTACAAGAGAGTTAGCATAAACCTTAAAAGGGCATTCACATTTTCTTTGGTCTCACCTTCAAGGATAGACAACCATCAGCCTAGATCCTTAGACTCATCATCCTCCTCAACAACATTTTCAACACAATCCAATAATGAAGGAGGGCTCTAGTTGCAGTAGACTTGGAGGTGGAAGAGTTTACCGATGTGGCTTTTTCCATAATACATGTAGGTCAGATAGGTGTCTTCTCATTGGGGGGGGGGGGTTCAAATAGAGATACTGATTAAGAGAAAGACATAGCTATGGCGACATGGTCCACGCCTACAAATTCATCTTCTCCTTCATCTTTGGAGGTCTATGTCTCCAATACTACGACTTCTTGAACATATAAACCCCTTGGAACTCTTCTAGCAAAGTTCTTGTTTTGAGGAGCTTTGATCTTGTCTTTCCGAACAAGATTTCTTTCATTATCTTTCCTTGGCTCAAAAGGACACTCTTTGACAAAGTGATTTGCACTTCCACAATTATAGCATGTCCTTGGTCGTTCCCCCTTTTTCTTGTAGTTCTTCTTCCTTGGGGGTCTTGGAGCACCGGCCTTATGAGCTTCCCATCTATTCCAATAGCCATGCATAGCGAGAGCAATGCACTTATGGGCACCCTTTTATGTGTCCTCATATTCCTCACCATCATCACCATAGTCTTCGACTTCTTCTACTCGAGCAACCACTTTTGACTTCAAGGCTAGGTTCGGAGACTTTCCCATTCCTCTTGAGAGGGAAAGAGCATCATCCGCTCTCTTCTGAGATAGAGATATAGCAATGAACTCACAAAGAACACCAACGGAGTTGAGGGTATTGTAGTTCACTATTTTCGGATGCTAGTGGAGAGGTTCTTCTCAAAAGGTTTTATTGCTTTGACAAACTTTCATTTGATCCACTCATCGGTGATCTCCTCTTTCCAATGTCCCCTGATTGATTGACAAGGGTGATAGTTCTTCTAAGTATCTCTTGGGGGGTCTCATCCTCTTCCATGCCAAAGTTTTCGTCCTTCTCTAGAGAAACATCATACTTGGAGTATTGGATGCTTTCATTTCCTTGGAACATGCAAAGTGTCAAGGCTATCCCAAGCCCCTTGGCGGTCTTGAATCCTCGGACGTAAGTGAGATGCTCCTGGGGGAGAGCCTTTTGAATGATGTTGAGGGCGATCTTGTTGAGTTGAGATTCAATATCCTCTCTTGGAGTAAATTTTCTTGCATCATGAGGACGGAATCATGAACAACACTTCTCGACAAAGCAATGCAAGATACTGAAACGTGAGACTCATAAAATCCATTAGTATTACGCATGGGAGGATGTCCAACATTTAAAATGTGTGGCATAGAAACAACGGGATGGATAGAGTCATAGTTGGAAGGTTGTGGAACTCCTGAGTTCTTCCCCGAACCATTAGCCGAGTGAGACTTGGATCCTTCGGGCTTCTCCCTGCCCTTAGCCTTTTTTAGTGGCTTTCGCCTTGGCTTTGGTGATGTTAGCCTCCATTTCGGCAATGTCCGAAATAGACTCATATTCCAAACTTACCTCATTGGAAACAAAGGGAAGTTCCTTGGGACCCTTAGGTTTACCGATCATGACCTCCAACATCTTGTTTATGCTAGAAACATCTGAACCAACACTAGAGCTAACCTTAGTTAATTCGGCTTGGATGGTTCCAACCGTTTCTTGTTGGTTAGCTATAGTGTCGGCCATTTTGGCGATTTCCACCTTATAAGATTTGGGATGATCTTCGTTGACCATGATACCCTTAGGCGGTTAAGCCTTCAATAAGAGTCGAGGCTCTGATACCAATTAAATGTAAGGTATGGTCAACTACAGGGGGGTGAATAGGTGATTAACAATTTTTTTATTTTTCTTTTTAGATTGGGCTAAACAAGTAAAAACAAGGTTATCTAGATGCGCAACTAGGTGGACAACCTATGTGATACGATACAAAGTACGCAACATAACCAATATGTAAAGCACAATATAAACCACGATATGTTTCACGTAGTTACTTCCTAAGGGAAGTATGTCTATGTTGGAGAGGTGTGGAGCCACCTAGGCACTCCAATAGCATGGATGTTCACACCTTATTCTCCTTGAGCTTCTCCGGTGAGGGAGATTCTTGTTTCCACTATGAGGTCGACATGAAGGAGTTGACCAAACCTTTACACGAGGTTGAGGCAACTCCACAAGATGGATGAAGGCTCTAAACGATCTGAAGCTTCTTGAATCGAGGTGGAAGCTACAAGCACTAGGGTTTTTCTAGGGTTACAAGGTACTTATGAAATCTATATATCCGCTAGAATTTGGTGGATGGATTTGCAATTCCTTTTGTGGAATCATGGATCTAGGTCTCCTCAAGCACTCCGCATAGTATCAGGACGTTTGGTTAGTTGGAGTGTGATACGTCTCCAACGTATCTATAATTTATGATGTTCCATGTTGATACTATGCCAACTGCTACATGATTCTATACACTTCATAACATTTTCTGGGACTAACCTATTGAGAAGATACCACAGTGCATGTTCATGTTTTCTACTGTTTTTGTATTTCAGAAAGTTATTCTGGAAATATTCTCGGAATTGGACGAAACAAAAGCCGAAGTCCCTTTTTCTGCCACGTACACGGAGTCCAAAGGGGAATCGAAGGGGGCCCGGGACGCAGCCACACAATAGGGCGGCGCGTCCCCCCTTGGCCACGCGGCCACGTGGTGTGGGCCCCATGGTCGCCCACCGACATCGCCCTTCCGCCTATATATTGCCTTCCTCAGGAAAAGCCTAAGCACCTGACCCTCCATCCACGAAAAGTTCCGCCGCCGCCGCCGTCATCAACCCTAATTTGAGAGGATCCTGAAGCTCTTCCAGGCACTCTGCCGGAGAGGGGAATCATCACCGGAGGGCTGTTCATCACCATGCCTGCCTCCGGAGTGATGCGTGAGTAGTTCATCCTTGGAATATGGGTCCATAGCAGTAGCTATATGGTTGTATTCTCCACATTCATGCTATCATGTTTAGATCTTGTGAGCTGCCTAACATGATCAAGATCATCTTATTGTAATGCTACATGTTGTGTTTGCTGGGATCCGATGAATATTGAAATCTATGTCAAGTTTCTTATAGATCTATCATATATGTTAATTTTGATCTTGCATGCTCTCCGTTGCTAGTAGATGATCTGGCCAAGTAGATGCGTGTGACTCCAAGATGCAGTATTTATGCCAGATAGTGGGTTCATGCCTCTAGTAATCTGGGAGAGTGACAGTAACTTATAAGATTGTGGATATACTATTGCCACTAGGGGTAAAAGAACAATGATTTGTCTAAGGATAATTGTGTTGTTTACATTACGCACTTTGCTTAATGCAATAATATGTTACTTGCAATGTCGGATATATACCAACTAGGGGTATAGACGATGGTAGACAAAGTGCCGGATTACCAGGGTGGCCTAAGTGGTAGTGGGCTTAGGTCCATTGGGCGGCCCAGTAATCTGACGCGCGGAAGCCGGATTCTAGAAGAACCCGGATCACGGCCCACGTGATCTGGCTTGGAGGAGAAGACGGATTCCTTGCTTTCCAAGTTACAAGTTATCGTAGTCTTCTAGGTTTCCTATTCTGTAAGCCTTAATCCGGCTATTATATAAAGCCGGACGGGAGATAGATTAAGATAAGTTTCGACTGCACAACAAAGAAGCTCTACGCAACTCGCCGAGAAGCTCATCCTCGCCGAGTAGCTAGATCTACACCCTCACATTGTAACCCTGTTTTACAGGCTTTAGCCCTGATTAGTGAGAAGTGCAGGAGTAGGCACGTCGTACTGTCGCGACGTACCGAACCTGGGTAAATACTGTGTTCATTGTTCACCACGCGATCCCGTTACCCCACGTCTCTACCGTAGTCTCATGGCACCCCCGTCTATGAAAACTACTACGATGTCTCGACAGTTGGCGCCCACCGTGGGGCAAACGACGCCAGGCGTGAAATTCCGATCTGGGATACTCGGCGGAATTGGAAGATCGATTACTTTCGGAAGCTTGGAGTTCGACGACGACGTCGGACGCTTCCTCGACAATGGATCCTATATACCGGCGCAAAATCACCTGGTAAGTGCCTGTGTGTTACCGATTGGATCTGCTAACATCTTTATCGGACTAACCGCAGAAGCAATGGGGTTTTGCGGTGGAAGCAAGTTTATCCCACCCGCCCTATACCCAGTCGAAGACGACTATGATGCCGGATTCTGCTCAGATCACCGACAAAAAAGTGAACCACACTTTATCGGCATGGTGCAATCCGAAATCGCCGAAAACACGGATGACGGAAATCCCGTGCAAGAGGCAGACAACAACGCACCCGTCACGGAGACGGAGGATAAAACACCCGTCACAGAGGCGGAAGATCCGACATCCGTCAACAAGACGATGAACTCGGAAGCAGAATCCGTGCTTGCCGCTATTGAGGCGAGGTTGGAGTCGGAAACCGGATCGGATAACTTCGACTCCGAAGACGAAGACGATGACGCCTTCGTAAGAAAGGTTAAGTCCATTCAAGAGGGATTCCATGAAGTGCTAATGGCAAAACCAGCTGATACCACGGGCGCCGGCAGCCAGGAAAGCCCTAAAACCCCTCCGCCAGAAGAAGAGAGAGAAGACGGAGAAACTTCTCCGGTATTTCCCAATGTCAAGGAGATGACAGAAGACGAACCTGTCAAAAAACCTCCCTCTTCCAAGAAAAAGAACCGTGCTGCTAAGAAACTCCAATACAAAATCCGGAAGAAAAAATCAGCCGATCTCGCTGATGAAAACCTGGAAGTAGGAAACGCTAGCGGAACGAAACCTGTGGAGAAGAAGTCCAAAGAAATCCCTGCCCCGCCAATGACGGAACAAGAAGAGCAAGAACTATTGCAAACACCAGTGGGACCAAATGAACCCCCTGAGATGCTGGAAGCCAGGAGACAAGCTTTCCAACGGCAACAGCAACATCTACTCCGATCTCGGCAACATCTCCAACAAACCCAGCATGATATCAAAATCATGAAGGAGGAAATAGAGGAGTACGAGAGAAAGAATAGATCTGCATTAAAACCTACCAGGTTACCCGGAATCGTAAGACCGGAAGAACTGCCGCCAAAAGAAAGGTTTCACAACCCATCTTGGCAAAAGCAGGTAAACGGCAAAGATGCCAGGGGCGAACCAATATACAAAACCGCAGCAGAAAACGCGGAAGCAGCATTCGCCATCCTCAACAACGATCTGTACTCCAACGGGGAAAAACTCCAAGGGGTGTATGCTTTCCTAGGAAAAGCATTACAACAGCAACAGCGAGGCCAAGAGCGATCAGGGAGGCTGCATGATAATTCCGCCCTCTGCAAAACAGCTACCTGCGCTGCTGGAGCACCTGGACCGGAAGAACCCGGAGATTCGGATAATTCAAAGGATAAAAAAGAGGATCCGAGAAAAGACAAGAAAAACCCCGACAACCGGGATGCAGCGTCTAGAACCGGGCCTCATCTCCCGAAGGATGGATATAAACCCTATGATCGGGAAGACAAACACCGGAATGACGGCAAAATAATGACACCTCCGAGAAACCCAGCTGAGAAAGCTGGAAGATATGATATACCTCACAGACGTGAAAGATCTCGGACACCGCCTAAGGACAAGGAAAGGCACAGGAGCAGAACTCCGCCTAATCCCAAAGGGCGTGACCATGGAAGAGATAGAAATAACCCCGGAAAAGCGCGTCCGCACAACAATGGAAAAGAAAGGAGCAGATCCCCTTCTGTCCATTCAGCCGGAAGATATTCTGCACACATTGATAGAGCAGAAAAGGATGATCTATACTTCGGTCCTAAGTGTTTTACTGACAGGATCCGAAGGATAACCCTGCATTCTGGCTTCGCCAAAGTTGGTCCAACCTACCAAAAATATACCGGCAGCACAAACCCGGATACCTGGCTCTCAGACTACTATACAGCCGTCCAGATCAACAATGGGACAGACCTGGAAGCTGTCAAGTTTCTTCCCCTAATGTTGCTAGACGGAGCCAGAGATTGGATCAATGGGTTACCATCAAGAACTGTCGACAGCTGGGATGATATGGCTAGAGTATTCACTCAGCACTTTCGGGGAACATACAAACGCCCAAACAGCATCAATCAGCTGAACCGTTGCACCCAATTCGAGGATGAACCATACGTGGATTTCATCTCCAGATGGACAGCAATGAAGAATAGTTGTTCTGGAGTAACTGACGTACAAGCAATGCATGCTTTCGTCAATGGCCTAAAACCCGGACTCGTACCGTTCATGGTTGGTTCAAAACAGCACAAAGATCTCGGATCTATGCTTACAACCGCTAATGAGCCGATATCAGAGCAAGAGGAGGCAATATTGAGTCACTAATACTCGCCAAGAAAATCCCTCGTTCTGACAAAAAAGGAACTTCGGAATCAACGACAAAACCCAAAGAGGTCAACATAGCCTTTGGAGGAGAAAAGGGGAACAAGTGGAAAGGACGCAGTCAAGATCCAATCAATTACACCCCCGAAGAATGGGAGAGAATTAAGTCGGAACCCTGTGTCCACCACTCGCAATTTGGGAAACCCACCCACACAAATGCGCAATGCCGGCTAAATAAGCATATGAAAGGAAGTGCAGGATCCGGGAGTAAAGGGAAGGGTTCCAAGAGGAAACCTGCCAAACAAAAGCCAGAAGCTGACAAAGAAGACAGTGAATCGGACACTGATGACAAAATCCAGGAACAACAGCGCAAGGGCGAACCCAAATTTCCGAGAGTTGATGGAGAAGCAATGCTAACTTTCCTAGCAACTCCGTCAGCAAAAGTGGCCAAAAGAACACTTCGGGAAATAAACGCGGTTATTCCTGCGACCCCGAAATTCTTGAAGTACTCCAACACACCAATAATCTGGGATCAGTCTGATCATCCCGGAAATATCCCTGAACCCGGCACACAAGCTCTTGTTGTAAGCCCTATTGTTCAAAACACTAGGCTAAGAAGTGTGCTGATGGACGGAGGATCCAGCATTAATATAATGTACCTGGATACACTGAAGCACTTGAAGATCTCCGAGTCCCAGCTCAACTACAACAATATACGCTTCCATGGCATTGTTCCTGGCAGGCAAGCACGGTCCCTAGGAGAAATTTCCCTAGATGTCACCTTTGGAGATAAAGATCACTTCCGGCAGGAAAAAGTATCCTTCGAAGTAGTGCCGTTCGAAAGCGTGTATCACGCAATACTCTGACGTCCGGCTTTCGCCAAGTTCATGGCAAGATCCTGTTATATCTACAACAAGCTGAAGATGCCAGGACCCAAGGGAGGAGTAATCACCATAGCCGGTGATTTCAAGCTGGCAAACGAGTTGGACAAAGAAAACGCCCTTTGCGCTCAGAGAGTTATAGCAAAGGAGGAACTGAAGGAATTAGCCAAGGAGGTATCGCCGAAAGAAATGCCGGCAGGAAAAGAAACTCGGAAGCCGACAGATAGCTTCAAGGCGTCCGAGAATACAAGACATGTAATCCTAGATCCCAAAGATCCGACAAAATTTGTCGTAGTAGGGACGGGGATGACCGACAGGAAGGCGAGCTCATCAAGTTCCTCCGTGAGAACTGGGATATTTTTGCCTAGTGTCCAGCTGACATGCCAGGCGTACCCAGGGAACTTGCTGAGCACCAACTTAAAGTTATTCCTGGATCAAAACCCGTCAAACAAGGTCTCCGTCGATTTGACGGAAGAAGACGGAAGGCTATTGGCAAGGAGATTATCCGGCTTTTAGCAGCGGATTTCATCAAGGAAGTAATCCATACTGATTGGTCCGCAAATCCGGTATTAGTGCCGAAGAAAGACACAGCCACTCTTAGAATGTGTATAGATTACACAGGCTTGAACAAATTGTGTCCAAAAGATAGATTCGCATTACCGCGAATCGATCAAATAATAGATGCCACTGCAGGCTCCGAGCTTTTATGCTTTTTGGATGCATACTCCGGGTACCACCAAATACGCATGAAAAAGGAAGATCAAATCAAGACTTCTTTTATAACCCCGTATGGGACGTATTATTACATAACCATGCCTTTTGGCCTGAAGAACGCAGGTACAACCTACCAGCGTTGCATGCAACACTGTTTGCATAGTCAGATTGGCAAAAACGTCCATGTTTATGTGGACGATATCGCTGTCGTAACCAAGGAAAAAGATACACTCCTTGAGGATTTGCGAGAAACTTTCGAGAACTTACGCACTTACAAGATGAAGTTGAATCCATCTAAGTGCATATTCGGGGTTCCCTCAGGAAAACTTCTGGGCTTCATCGTTTCTCACAGAGGAATAGAAGTTAACCCGGAAAAGATCAAGGCAATCTTGAACATCTCAAAACCTACATATGTAAAAGATGTCCAAAGATTGACGGGTTCCGCCGCAGCCGTCAGCAGATTTATTAGTCGGCTGAGGGATAAAGCCTTACCACTCTACAAGCTGCTGAAGAAATCCGACAAAGTCAAGTGGATTGCGGAAGCCTGGGAACGTCTAGCAAGTTATGTCCCTTTCCGTACTTAGTTCAATTCTATGTAAACATCTTTTGAGATCATGAAATAAATTTGTCGGAATACTGTCATCCATATTCGTTATAAGTGCAAAGTATTCCCGCCTCATCTATTTCCCAATGATCTTACAAATTTCTCAACGTTAACCCGAATTGTGCTTGCGTACTCGGCGTTACAAAACTGAATGATTTTTCAGCCTGTTAACGGCTAAGGGAAACTTGAATTGCCTGCGCGCCCAAGTTTCACTTAAAACTTTCCTTGTTTTCTCTAAGTCTTATCTGATTGTGTGTGTGTTGGGTTACTGGAACTAGTTAGTAAAAATGCCTTTAACATGATCCATGTTTCCGAGTTTTAAAACTGCTTGGTTCGTCCTCAGTTACTCGGCATGAAGATTCATATTGCTATTTGAGCCATTTCAAACACTAAGGACAGTTAAAACATATACACCAGAGAACTTAGAAGATAAAGGAATGGTAAAATTCAAAAAACTTGCAAAGAATTTCATATTTTCAAACTGCAAAAGACGGAAATTTCATTCATACAAAAAGTAGCATTACATTTTGGATTACATTGAAAGAACAGTAATGCTCCTATTGTCTACTTTTGCTATCCAGGTCCAAGGTAATCCTTCAAGAATCCGACTCCTCCTCGCTGCTGTCGTCCGAAGGGATTGGAGGGATCTCTTCTTCTGGATAGCTGACGGAGATGTTCACCATGGAGGCAATCTTGGTGGCGTGGCCTTTGATTTCATCAAAGATGGTATTTCGCTGAGTATCCGTGTATCCTTGAGGGACACCGGACGCCACACGCCAAGATTTAGCACCAGGGTAGTGCATGCGCATAAGGCCGAGTGCCATGCGCGCACCACCCCGTGCAGCGGAACGAAGGAGGGACTCCCTGGATTCCGCCACCTCCATAATGGCGCCCGGAAGTTTTTCAACCTCCGAGAACTCCCCAGTCCTTGTGGGAAGGAATTTATTGACCAGCTGCATTCCAGCAGCCCTGATCGAAGACCATGTTTCCCCAAAGGCTCGGATTCCTTCAATCCGAGTACCATCTGGGACGTCTCCTGTTTTTCCAGCAAAACATCCAAAACGGTTAGGTGAAAAAACAGAGAAAGAAAGCAAGACATGGAAAAATGGTAAAGGAATAGGAAATTTACCGATAAGCTTGTCGATCTCGGAAACTTCCTCCAGGCGAAGATTCAGAGCTTTTTCCAAATCCTGAATGATGGATTTGTCCTTCTCCGCCTGCTCGGAAGCCTTGGAATTGGAAACCCCAAGGGCCAGATTACTGGCTTCCAAGTCTTGTTGTGCTTTCACAAGGTTCTTGTGAAGCTCAACGTTCTCCTTGCGGAGATATTCGGCATTGCCAGAATCTTCAGCTGCTTGTTTGGCCTGAGCCAAAGCAGCTGAAAAGCAAGAAAAAATCCGAGTTAATTAACTTCCCGGAAAATACTTAGGCAAATGACTGAATCGGAAATTTCAGAAGGAAAATGCTTACCTTTTGTTTCCGACAGCGCGAGCTGAGACGATTCCAGCTCTGCCTCTCTTTCTTCAAGAATAGAAAGAAGACTTCTAACTTCTTTATTCTTGATGGTGAGTTTTTTGAAAACTTCCATGTTAATGGCTTCGGAGGTTTGCTGAAACATAGCAAGGAAAAGAATGATTACAAAAAACATCAAAGCAAAAAGCATGCATTTTGTTTAATGCTTGGGGGCTAGAGTTATATACCTGGCTCATGCGTTGCAAACCTGCCAAGTTTTCCTTGAACTCTCTTGCGTATTCCGCAAAAGCAGTTCCGGCCGCGCTTAGGCCGTCGTTGATAATCTTGAAGTCCTTGTCAAAGGTGGGAATTTCTTCGTCGAAAGTCCGAGAAAATTTCTCCACCTCTGGAGCCGCCCTTTCCCTCGTGTCCGTGTCCGGCACAACGGGCTGGCTGGGCTCTGACGGCTTGGTCGTGGGGGCTGCAGCTTGCTTTTCCGCCATTGTGGACGGCGTGTCCGGGGCAACGGTGGGAGAAGGTTGGCCGCCTCGGCTGGAAACAACCTTGTGTTTCTTCAGCTTATTTGGTTTTAAACTGGAGGGGGGCAGGCTAAAAACAAAAAACCCGGAAAAGGTTAAAACACCGAAGATGGAGGCAAAAATTCCCTTGAAAGAAAAAGAATCCAGAAGAAAGAACCTGGAAGTGGCGACGGGGATTCCGTCAAGATTGATAACTTCCTCAGAGGAAGAGATCTTCTTGCGCTTGCGCCCACCGGTAGTGGCGGTGCGCAGTGCGTCTAGCTCGGCCTCGGAGGCTAACTCCGAGTCTGGAAGATCCGCGAACTGTCGGAAAAAACCAATCGGAATTAGAAGTCAGATTATCCGAGAAATAATAATGAAACTATACCCAAATGACGGAAAAATTACCTTGGGAACCGGGTTGTCGGCCGTGTACATCGGCCGACTCGCTTCGTATTGGTCGCGCGATGCGACCAACTGGTTGATGCGCCGTCTAAGTTCCTTTGCGGGCCAAGCCTTGTCGGTTGTCCGCATAGGATCTTTGGCTCCCGTGTATTCGCACAAAAGGCGACCACCGTGGTTTGCTAATGGCTGAATCCGTCTATTCAGCCAGCAAAATACCGTATCCATACCGGTCAAAGGTGGGGTGGAAGAGGTGAGCTTGGCGATGCGCTTCTTGATCTTTAGTAGATCTGGTGGCAGAACCTGGACAGCTTCCGTCCCCCAGTTGTCTTGGGGAACGGCGGCAGAGTTCACGAAAGGTGGAACCCCGACGCTTTCCTTAGGAAAAGGCACGTCGGGGTGATAAAAGAAAGAACCCGTCCAAAATTTGACGGATTCTGATGTTTTGATCTTGGGGAACCAATCTTCTCGGAATCTCCGAAGAGTGAAAGATATGGTCCCGCAAGTCGGGAGTGCGCCCTCCGAAGAGTTCCGCTTAACTCCGAAACAATATGTCCAGAAATCTAACCTAGGTTCTAGCCCTGAGTAGCCCTCGAACAAGGCCTGGAAGCCGGCCATGTAGAGGATAGAGTTGGGGGGAAGGTTGTGAGGCTGGATGTTGTAGTGAGAAAGGATTTGGAGGAAGAAGGAAGAAGGTGGAAGTCCCATACCTCGCAAAAGGTGGGAAGTAAGAAGAACCCTTTCGCCATTCTGTGGCGTTGGCTCGGTCTCTTCTTCCGGAAGCCGCCATTTCTTCTTGAGAACCAGGCCCTCCTTTTCCAGGTTTGGAAGGAGAGCCGGAGGAATGCTGCAGGCAATCCAATTGCCTGCAGATTCCGCTTCCTCGTCTGCTCCGGCGGCGGCGGCGGCGGCCTCCGCGGCGGCGAGTTCGTCGTCGAGGAGTTGGATTTTTTCCTCCACCGTTTCAGGAGCAAACGGCGGGGATGCTGCGGCGCTCGATTCCGCAACGTTCGCGGCGGCGGAGGTGTTTTCTCCGCCCGCCGCGGAAGCCGCGGTCTTCTCCGGCTCGCCGCCGGTGCGCTTAGGCGATCCTAGCTGCGGATCTAGGTCGCCGATGAGCTCGTCGATGGCGGCGCGAGTGGGCGAGGACGGCGAGGAGGCCATCTTGTTGGTGGCGCGTGGCGTTCCGGCGTGCTTGAAGGCTGAGTGCGTTTGGGACAGTACTTTGCTCTCGAGCTCGCTCGCGTCAATGGCGTGGGCAGTTAGGAAGTGAGGAAAGGTTTCGTTGAGGACGAAGACGGCTATTTATAGCCGGAAAACCGTTTAGATGCGTGCCAACGGCTCTTTTGACCGTTGGATGTTCGACGCGTGTCACTCGCCGGAAAATCCGGGAAATGAAACGACAGGGAAATTATGACTATCTCCTCGTTTCTCGTGAGAATCTGTCAAAGATACGCTGCAGGGTTTCCCGCGTGAAACCAAGAGTCGCCTACGTCAGCATGGTTAAAGCGTTGACGTCAGAAGTTCCTTTTCCGCGAAGGATCGTGAGAGAAAAGCCGGATTTTCAGGATTCCGAGTTTCATGTTACCATCTCTTTCAAAAAGAAAAATAAGAAGAATCAAGACTGCTGGATCGATATTTCTCGGACAAAGTGTATTTGGCGAAAGACGGAGAATCAGAGTTTTAATCCTTCTTGGGGGCTACTGTCGGATATATACCAACTAGGGGTATAGAAGATGGTAGACAAAGTGCCGGATTACCAGGGTGGCCTAAGTGGTAGTGGGCTTAGGTCCATTGGGCGGCCCAGTAATCTGACGCACGGAAGCCGGATTCTAGAAGAACCCGGATCACGGCCCACGTGATCTGGCTTGGAGGAGAAGACGGATTCCTTGCTTTCCAAGTTACAAGTTATCGTAGTCTTCTAGGTTTCCTATTCTGTAAGCCCTAATCCGGCAATTATATAAAGCCGGACGGGAGATAGATTAAGATAAGTTTCGACTGCACAACAAAGAAGCTCTACGCAACTCGTCGAGAAGCTCATCCTCGCCGAGTAGCTAGATCTACACCCTCACATTGTAACCCTGTTTTACAGGCTTTAGCCCTGATTAGTGAGAAGTGCAGGAGTAGGCACGTCGTACTGTCGCGACGTACCGAACCTGGGTAAATACTGTGTTCATTATTCACCACGCGATCCCGTTACCCCACGTCTCTACCGTAGTCTCATGGCACCCCCATCTATGAAAACTACTACGATGTCTCGACATGCAACTTATACCCAGAGTTTGCTCGGATGACATCCTGAGGGTGAATTATTAGTCATAGATGCAATTGGATAACGGTCTATGTATCATGTTGTAATGGCCACACGAATATCATAGTAGTACCATGTCATGTATATGCATTCTCTATTTGTCAATTGCCCAGATGTATTTTTCACCCAACATGTTATTTATCTGTTATGGAGAGACACCACTAGTGAACCGTGGACCCCGGTCCATTCTTTTAGACTAAAAATACAACCTACTGCAAATACTATTCTTTTTCACTACAAACACTGTTCTCATATCATTCACTGCAAACAAATATCATATTCCACACTATACGTCTAATCCTTTGTTTTCAGCAAGACCGGTGAGATTGATAACCTCACTGTGTCATTGGGGCAAAGTATCTTGGTTGTGTTGTGTGCAGATTCCACGTTGCTGCTGAGCCTGGTAGTGTGTGCTGCCAACATTAGTTGTCAACAACCTTCAGAAGTGATTTCTTTCTCCTACTGGTCCGATTAAACCTTGGTTTGTTACTAAGGGAATAACTTGTTGTTGTACTCATCATACCTTCCTCTTGGGGTCTCCCAACGAACGTGTGTTCACACGCCATCAAGCTCTTTTCTGGTGTCGTTGCCGGGGAGGAAGAGAATTTCTGCAAGGGGAGTCTCTCACCTCCGATCTTTTTACTTTGTTATTGTTTTTTTAGTATATTTTATTTTGTCTTGTTTGCTTCTTTATATAAAAAACACACACAAAAATTTAGTTCCTATTTAAAGTTGCCTTTATGTCTAGTAATGTCCCTATTACTATGTCACCTGGGGAAATGATCTTCACTTTCAAACAAGGGAGTGAGGAGAGTTTTAGAGAATCTTGGTCTAGAATTTTTTATTCTTATTGTAAAACCGAGCCTAAAATGACTCTAAGCCTGTTTCTTACTAGGTTTTACTTTGGTCTTGTTCTTTGTTATAGATATGCTTTGGATGATGTAGTAGGAGGATATTTCCTTCATTGTGGTGGGGATCAAGCTTTTAATGCCATAAAAAAGTTGATTGCAACCTCTAGCTCACCTAGTAAATTTGATTAAGCCCTTTGTGAGCATTCATGCTAGATTAAACACTCTTGAGACACATATATCTTGTTTAAAAGAAAATTATAATAAGATTCGTGAACATTATGATTATGTCCCAATAAATTTTGAAACCTAAAAATGGATCCCTACAGTAAAATTTGCTATAACTGGTGAAACTTTTCATGCTGATTGTGATATTATGTCTGAATTTTGTCTTATGCCTAAAGAATTTACGAATCTTTGAATCTTTGGGAACTTTCTGAAGGTGGAGAAGAAATACCTCTTACTGATAATGCCATTATATTACCCATTGGGGTAGCTAAAGGAGTGTTTACAAAACTCCTAGGAATAACGGTATCCACTGATTATCTTGTTATTGAATGTGCAGGAAAAGGACAAATTACTCATGGAAGATCTCTGCTAAAACTCTTGGGCGCAACAATAGATATGGGAAAAGGCACCATGAATTTCACCTCCACAGCAGGCTGCCGTCATGTGTTCCCTAAAAGTAAGAGTAAGAGTAAGAGAGGTAAACGCAAGGTTTTCTTTTATTAATTTGGATGCTTATTCACTTGAAAATACTTGATTCTTACTTTCTATGCCTAGCTGAAAGGCGTTAAAGAAAAGCACTCTTGGGAGATAATCCATGTTTTATTTCTATAATTTTTCTTTTGTTTTCTTTGAGTCAAGGTGTTGTTTAATTCTGTAACAACTCCTTTGTATCTTCACTTTTTTCGAATTGTTGTGACAAGTAAAGTCTCTAGTGGTAAGTTGATCCTAGATTCGGATATCTGCGCAGGAACAAAATTTTGCTGTCCACCGTTTCATTCGCCATAAATTTGAGAAAAATTGAAACGTCCTGAAAATTTTTGTGCGTGATCCTTAGACATGTACGCAACTTCTGTTAGTTCTGGGTTATCTTATCTGATCAATGTAAGTGCCTCGAAAAAAATTGTCTTTACAGACTGTTCTGGTTTTGACAGATTCTGCCTTTTATTTTGCATTCTCTCTTTTACTGTGTTTAGTGGATTTCTTTGCTCCGCAAAATATCAGTGGATGTAGCTAATGTTTAGAAAGTATTGGAAATGCGTGTGTCCATGCTGAACATTTGAGTTGTTGATTATGCACGAATCCTCTAATGAGAATTACTTTGAATTTGGTGTGAAGCAAGTTTTCAAAGGTCAAGAGAAGAGGATGATATAATGTGATCAAGAAGAGTGAAAAGACTAAGCTTGGGGATGCCCTCGTGGATCATCCTAGCAAATTTCAAAAATACTCAAGCGTCTAAGCTTGGGGAGGGCATCCCCTTCATCATCAACAACTTATCAGGTCATTTCTAGTGAAACTATATTTTTATTCGTTCACATCTTATGTACTTTACTTGGAGCGTCTGTTTGTTTTTATTTTATTTTATTTTCTGTAATAAACTTGGTTGGATCCTTGCATTCTTGTGTGGGAGGGAGACACAATCCGCTTTTTCATTTGAATACTCGTATTCTTCATTTATTGTCTAGTTGCTGCAATTCTTTTAGCTCCTAATTTTCATGCATCTCTTATTCAGAGTTGTTAGTTCTTGTAGAGTAGTACTCTCTTGTTTCATTGATAAATTATTTAGAGAGTTTGTGTTTAAATAATTAAATGGTTTTTGGTTGGAAACAGAAAAATGCTACATGTGGTAGATGCTATATTGGAAAAGACATACATACTCTTGTAGAACACTGTCTTGGATAATTTGATACTTGGCAATTGTTTTGAGCTTTCAAATAGTTCATGTTTAAGCTCTTGTATCATGTGGCTAAAATATATTAGTGGAGAACTACCGTAGAGCTTGTTGAAATTTGATTTGCATGATTGGTATCTCTAAGGGCATCTCCAGTCGTTCGCCCCCCCCCCCCCCCCCAAGTTTCAGATCGGCGCTTTTTAGCGATAGCGCCGGCCCGCACCAAAACCCGGGGGGGACGATTTCACCAGCCGTTCGGCGGCCCAGAAAATAAAGCACCGATATCATTCGAAAGTTTCACTTCCCGCCCCCAAAAAATAGAGCCCTAGTTCGGCGATCGGCAGCCATAGTTTCGGGCGATCATATTACAAAAAACGCCACAGGTGGGCGATCAAATATAGTTCAGATCGAATCACACAGACGGGCGCGCGCGGCGTTGGCAGACGTAGGCGATCAGGCAGACGCGTCGGCCGGCGTCGGAGCAGGCGGCGAGCTCGGCGCAGCATCCAGGTCGATGACGGCGTCGGAGCGGACAGCGGGCTCGCCACTCTCCAGGTCGACGACGGGCTGGGCATCCTTGTCGACGGCGGCATCCTCCTGGTCGGTGTGCGGGGTTGTCGGCGCGGTGGTGTAGCTGGCGCCACCAGACGATGTCGGGGCCGGGGGCGTGCTGATGTCGGTCAGGATGAGGTTGCACTGCACCAGGAACCAAGCTATCACCTCGGGGGTCATCGCGGCCGGATCGCCGCCCGTGAGGAAGGCGAGGTCGTTGTTCCTCTTCTTCGCCGCGGTGCCAGTCCGGAGGAGGTCGATCTTGACCTGCGAGTTGGCCATGAGCGCCGCCCATCGCTGTTTGGAGACCTCCTCCCTCTTGCCGGCCTGGACCTGAGCGTCGGCGATGCAGGTCTCGATGGACGCCTGGAGCTTTGCCGCTGCAGGCGCGCCGTCCCTAGCCAGCTTGGCTTTCTTGTGGCCCATCGGCGGACGCCCTTCGGATGTGCACGCAGCCACCGCGTCGGGGACGTACTCCTTGCCCTTGCCGATCGAGCGACGCACCTCCGCCCACTTCTCGCAATTCTCGATGAGGACGAACACGTGGAGGAACTTGAAGTCGGATCCCTCGTCGTTCTTGTACGCCTCGAGCATGCGGACGATCTCCATCTCGCGGTTGGTGCCGCTCTGCGGCCTCGCCGAGATCTCCTCCTGGGTGCCGTGCCACTTGTTGCACGACGCCTGGATGTTGGCCCAATGGTTCGCCATGGCCTTCTTCTTCTTGGCGAGAGGCGCCGCGGCCGGCGTAGGTGGCTCGTCTGGCGCCTCCTCCTCCTCCTCGTCCTCTAGCTCATCTTCCTCGGTGGCGGCCTGCTCCTCCGCTTGCAGCTGCGCCATGAGCTGCCTCTGCCGCTGCGCCGCCTCCCTACCCCGGCGCTTGATGTTGGCTGTCTCCAGTCGCGACTTCTCGGCGATCCACTCCTTGTTCGACATGCCGGGTGGTCGCTCCTTCGGTGCTCTTGGCTTGCGGGGCTTCTTGGCCACGGGAATGGAGACGGCGGCGGCGGCGGCGCGGGGTCCTGTAAATCGAGCGGGAGCCATGGCGCGTAGATCTCGGGTGCGGGGGGAAATGGCGGGAATGGACCGGGGGGAGAGGTACATGTGGGGGGAAAGTGGAGGGAAGCGCCGAAAAAGGAGAGGGAAATCGTCTTCCGTCGCCGACAGGCGTGGCCCACGCGGGCATTTCGCCCCCCCCAAGCCGAACCCAGCGCGCTGGGTTCGTCCTGGGTTCGGCGGCGCCAAACGGCGCGAAAAACGGCGGAAAGCGGCGCTAAATCGATTCCTGGGGGAGCGACTGATGCGAAACGGCGCCAAAAACGCCGCTTGGGGGGGCTCTGGGGGGGACGGCTGGAGATGCCCTAAGGTTTAGATATTTTCTAGTAAAAGGTGTTTGAGTAACAAGGAGGATAGTATAGAGTCTTATAATTTTTGCGATTTGTTTTCATGTAAGTCTTGCTGTACTATTTGATATCTTGTGTTTGCTTCAAACAACCTTTTTAGCCTAAACTCTGTACTGAGAGGGAATGCTTCTCGTGCATCCAAACCTTGAGCCAAAATCCATGCCATTTGTGTCCATCATACCTACCTATTATGTGGTATTTCCTTCCATTCCAAAAAAATATTTCGTGTGCTACCTTTAAACCTTCAAAATTATTAAACCTGTTTTATGCCCTGTTTTAGCTCATGAGGAAGTATTGGCTGCTTTATTGTCTCTTTCATGTTTATTTGGCTTCACAGCTTGACTAGCATGCATAATGCGCTCGTCCCTAATATTGCAAAAAGAGCAGGCAAGCGGGTGCCCAGCCCCTAAAAGATATTTTACAACTTATAACCAAATAAATCTCCTAACACTATGGGCTTGAGAAATTATGAACTTAGTTTGTTCAAACAAAGGAGAAGAGGAACTTTATTGTTCTCTCTATGGGAGCCGCTCTTGAACACTTTAAACATGAAAGGATGATAATCATTCGATGCCATTCGTTGACATAGACAAACACCTCTCTAATTTTTTTATACTCTTTATATGTTTTTAAAATATTAAAAAGCTCTAGCACACGATTTATACCTGTTTCCCTATGTGAAGGGCCTTTCTTTTACTTTTATGTTGAGTCAGTTTTCCTACTTGTTTCTCTCTCAGAAGCAAACACTTGTGTCAACTTTGTGTGCAACAATTTCTACATGCTAGTTTATTGCACTAATTATATTTCTTTGTGCAATATCCATGAGATATATATGTTGAAAGTTGAAAGCCAGTGCTAAAACTTAAATCTTCCTACGTGTTGATCGATGCCTTTTATTTAGAATCTATTGCTTTATGAGTTAACTCTCATGTACATTTTTTGATGCATATCTTGAAAGTACTATTCATGAAAAAAAAATCTCATATGATTCAATTGTTTACTCATTATCTATTTGTTAGCAAACTATAGACCATTCACTTGGATCACTTCATTCATGGCTTGTTCTTTACATTATTATTTGATCAAGATTGTGTGGTAGCATGTCACCTCAGAAATTATTTTGTTCTTATCGTTTTACCTACTCGAGGACGAGTAGAACTAAGCTTGGGGATGCTTGATACGTCTCCAACATATCTATAATTTCTGATGTTCCATGTTGATATTATGTCAATTGATACAAGTTTTATATACACTTCATTACATTTTTATACTTTTTTACGTCATAAGGAGTAGTTCATGTTTTCTGCTGTTTTTGTATTTCACAAAAGTTGTTCTGGAAATATTCTCGGAATGGAACGAAACAAAAGCCGAAGTCCCTATTTTTCTGTCACGTACACGCAGTCCAAAGGGGACTCGAAGGGAGCCAGGGAGGCAGCCACACCATAGGTCGGCGCGGCCCCCCCTTGGCCGCGCCGCTACATGGTGTGGGCCCCCTGGTCGCCCACCGACATCGCCCTTCCGCCTATATATTTCCTTCCTCGGGAAAACCCTAAGCACCCGAGCCTCCATCCACGAAAAGTCCGCAGTCGCCGCCGTCATCAAACCTAGTTCGAGAGAGTTCTGGATCTCTTCTCGACACCCTGCCGGCGAGGGGAATCATCACCGGAGGGCTCTTCATCATCATGCCTGCCTCCAGAGTGATGCGTGAGTAGTTTTTCTTTGGACTATGGGTCCATAGCAGTAGCTAGATGGTTGTCTTCTCCAATTTTGTGCTATCATGTGTAGATCTTGTGAGATGTCTAACATGATCAAGATCATCTTATTGTAATGCTATATTTTGTGTTTGCTTGGATCCGATGAATATTGAATACCATGTCAAGTTGATTATAGATCTATCATATATGTTATTTGTGGTCTTGCATGCTCTCCGTTGCTAGTAGATGTTGTGGCCAAGTAGATGCTTCTGACTCAAAGAGGGAGTATTTATGATAGATAGTGGGTTCATGCCTCCAGTAATCTGGGAGAGTGACAATAACTTCTAAGATTGTCGATGTGCTTTTGCCACTAGGGGTAAAACAACAATGCTTTGTCTAAGGATAATTGTGTTGTTTACATTACTCAATTTACTTAATGCAATAATCTGTTGCTTGCAACTTAATACCCAAAGTTTGCTCGGATGACGTCCTGTGGGTGGATTATTAGTCATAGATGCAGTTGGATAACGGTCCATGTATCATGTTGTAATGCCCAAATGAATATCATATTAGTCATCATGTCATGTATATGAATTACGATGCATTCTCTATTTTTCAATTGCCCAGCTGTAATTTGTTCACCCAATATGTTATTTATTTGTTATGGAGAGACACCAATAGTGAACTGTGAACCTCGGTCAATTCTTTTACACTGATAATACAAACTACTGCAAACACTGTTCTTTTCACAGCAAAAATTGTTCTCATTTCATTCACTGCAAACAAACATCATTTTCCACTCTATACGTCTAATCCTTTGTTTTCAGCAAGACCGGTAAGATTGACAACCTAACTGTTTCGTTGGGGAAAGTATCTTGGTTGTGTTGTGTGTAGATTCCACGTTGCTGCTGAGCCTAGTAGTGCATCCTGCCAACATCAGATGTCAACAACTTTCAGAAGTGATTTCTTTCTCATACTGGTCCGATTAAACCTTGGTTTCTTACTGGGGAAAAACTTGCTACTGTACTCATCATACCTTCCTCTTGGGGTCTGCCAACAAACGTGTGTTCACACGCCATCAGAGTGGGAGATCTGGTATATTAAAGTTTGCATTAATGGAGGAGAGAGAATAGGAGTGGAGTTTATCCAACTAGGAATAAGATGGTGCTATAAATACTCTCTCTCAAAACATTCAGCTGTGCACAACTGGCACGGCCGGTACTACCGGACTCCATCCCGGTAGTATTGGTGGCTCTCTGCTCAGCAATGCAGTGCATACCGGCGAGTTCCCCGACGATGATGACCCAGAGGAGGTCACCGACGAGTTCCCCCGACGACGACGGCGAGGAGTAGTGTTCGTCTGTTTTCTCTTTTTAATAAAAGAATTTGCATTCCGGCGACACTGCGGCGCGCTAGCGCGTCTGTTTTCTGTTTTTAGTAAAAGTTTGGTACATTAATAAATTAATTAGAGATAATATAATTCAAAATGATCCATTAAACATGATCCATTCAACAAATTTTGGTACAATAAATTATTACACATCAATTCTTCCCTTGTGTCCCCGCTTTCTTACGATTTGGACGTATCCATGGAGCATCCTCATCATTTAACTTAATGCTTGGGTCAGAGTTCACTTTGAAGGGCGGAATTTCACCAAACATATTATAATCTTCTGACATGTCTGTCTTGTCCTCCACTCCCACGATGTTTCTTTTCCCTGAAAGAACAATGTGACGCTTTGGATCATCGCATGATGCACTGATCGTTTTCTTATCTTTCCGTTTCCTCGGTTTGCTACTCATGTCCTTCAAATAGAAAACCTGAGCGACATCTTTGGCTAGGACGAATGGTTCGTCAAGGTAACCAAGATTGTCGAAATCCACCATTGTCATTCCGTATTGCTCGTCCACCTTCACCCCACCTCCTGTTAGCTTGAACCATTTGCACCGGAACAAAGGGACCTTAAAATAGGGTCCATAGTCAAGTTCCCATATCTCCTCTATGTAACCATAATATGTGACCTTTTGCCCAATCTCGGTTGCTGCATCAAAGCGGACACCACTGTTTTGGTTGGTGCTCTTTTTATCTTGGGAGATCGTGTAAAATGTATTCCCATTAATATCGTACCCTTGGAAAGTCGTGATAGTCGAAGATGGTGTCTTGGCCAACATGTACAGCTGATCTTCAACATCATTGTCATTCATTAAATGTTTTCGCAACCAACTGCCGAAAGTCTCCATGTGGGCCTTTCTAATCCATGATTCAGGCTTCCCCGGGTTATTCGAGCGTAAAATATTCTTGTGTTGCTCGAAGTACGGAGCCACCAAGCTCGAATTTTGCAGAACTGTGTAGTGTGCTTCAGTCATAGAATGACCGTCCATACATATCGTTGATTTCCTTCCAATCGTGCCTCTTCCACTTAGTCTCCCCTCGTGCCGCGATTGAGGAATACCAATCGGCTTAAGGTCAGGAACATAGTCAATACATAACTCAATTACCTCCTCATTTCCATAGCCCTTTACGATGCTTCCTTCTGGCCTAGCACGATTACGAACATATTTCTTTAATACTCTCATAAACCTCTCGAAGGGGAACATATTGTGTAGAAATACAGGACCGAGAATGGAAATCTCTTCGACTAGGTGGACCAGGAGGTGCGTCATAATATCGAAGAAGGATGGTGGAAACAGCAACTCAAAACTGACAAGACATTGGACCACATCGTTCTGTAACCGTGGTAGATCTTCTGGACTGATTACCTTCTGAGAGATTGCATTGAGGAATGCACACAGCTTCACAATGGCTACTCGAACATTTTCCTGTAGGAGGCCCCTCAAAGCAATCGGAAGCAATTGCGTCATAATCACGTGGCAGTCGTGAGACTTCAGGTTTTGGAACTTTTTGTCCGCCATGTTTATTATTCCCTTTATATTCGACGAGAAGCCAGACGGGACCTTCATACTGCTCAGGCATTCAAAAAAAATGACCTTCTCTTCTTTCGTAAGAGCGTAGCTGGCACGACCTTGAAACCATTCCGGATGCCGGTCATCTGGGTCTTTCAAAAGTTGTTGATCCCGCCGTGCTTCCTTTGTATCCTTTGTCTTCCCATACACGCCCAAGAAGCTTAGCAGGTTCACGCAAACATTCTTCGTAACATGCATCACGTCGATTGCAGAGCGGACATCTAGGACTTTCCAATACTGTAGCTCCCAAAATATCGATTTCTTTTTCCACATGGGTACGTGCCCGTCAACTCCCTGCGGAACTGATTGTCCGCCAGGACCCTTTCCAAAGATGACATTCAAATCCTTGACCATATCAAATATCTCAGCTCCAGTACGTTCCACAGGCTTCGGCCGGTGATCTGCCTTGCCGTTGAAATGCTTGCCTTTCTTTCTTACGTTATGATTTCGGGGAAGAAATCGACGATGACCCAGGTACACGTTCTTCCTACAGTTATCCAAAAATACACTTTCAGTCTCATGTAAGCAGTGCGTGCATGCTTTGTATCCCTTATTTGACTGTCCAGAAAGGTTACTGAGAGCAGGCCAATCGTTTATGGTTACAAAAAGCAACGCTCGTAGGTTAAATTCCTCTTCTTTGTGCTCATCCCACACAGGTACACCAGGTTTGCCCCACAATTGTAAAAGTTCATCAACTAATGGCCTTAGGTACACATCGATGTCGTTGCCGGGTTGCTTCGGACCTTGGATGAGCACTGGCATCATAATGAACTTCCGCTTCATGCACAACCAAGGAGGAAGGTTGTAGATGCATAGAGTCACGGGCCAGGTGCTATGGCTGGAGCTCTGCTCGCCAAAAGGATTCATGCCATCAGTACTTAGACCAAATCTTATGTTCCTTGCGTCAGCTGCAAAATCTTTGAACTCTCTGTCGATCTTTCTCCATTGCGTTCCATCAGCGGGGTGTCTCAACTCCCCGTCGGACTTACGGTCCTCTTTGTGCCATCGCAACAACTTGGCATGATCTTTGTTCCTGAACAGGCGTTTCAACCGAGGTATTATAGGAGCATACCACATCACCTTGGCGGGAACCCTCTTCCTGGGTTTCTCGCCCTCAACATCGTCACCAGGGTCATCGCCTCTGATCTTATAACGCAATGCAGTGCATACAGGGCATTCATTCAAATCCTCGTATGCACCGCGGTAGAGGACGCAGTCGTTAATGCATGCATGTATCTTCAGAATCTCTAAACCTAGAGGGCACACAACCTTCTTTGCTTCGTACGTACTGGTGGGCAACTCGTTATTCTTCGGAAACATATTCTTCAACATTTTCAGCAAATTTTCAAATGATGAGTCAGCTACACCTTCCCGTGCCTTCCATTTCAGCAAATCCAGTGTGCAGCCCAGCTTTTTCAGACTATTGTCGCATCCTGGGTACAGTGACTTCGTGTGATCCTCTAACATGCGATCCAAATTCTCCCTCTCCTTGTCAGTTTCGCAGCGTCTCCGTGCATCAGCAATGGTCCGACCAAGATCATCAGCGGGCTCATCATGTGCCTCTTCTTCACCTTCACCAAACCCTTCCCCGCCTTCAGCATCATCCTCCATGAAAGTATCACCGAAAAGGTCATGATAGTTGAAATCGATATCATCCTCTTCTTCATCTTCTTCCATTCTAACCCCTCTTTCTCCATGCTTGGTCCAACAATTATAGCTTGGCATGAAACCGTGCCGAAGCAGGTGCATGTGAACGACTCTTGAGGAGGAGTGACCCTTCTCATTCTTACATTCAGCACATGGACACATAATAAAACCTCGCTGTTTGTTCGCATTTGCCACTACGAGGAAATCTTTCAAACCCGTAGTGAACTCACCGGAGAGTCGGTTACCGTACATCCATTGCCGATTCATCTGCATTATTATTATATAAAGTATATAATTAACCATCATGCATCTGTTAAACTAACTAGCTAGCTGGAAATAATACAAATCATGAAAGGTTCAAGTTGCTAACCGCGATCACGGAGGTAAAATAAATGAAAACGCTCAAGTGTGTTTCATGCTATGGGGCATTTCATCGAACACCTTGTGTGCATAGTAGGAACCAAAAGCATACCCACCACCCCCTTGTGAATATTGTGAGCAAATGTGGCCAAGTGCAGCGAGGTGAGTCCTATATATAGGGATGGGCCTTTAGTCCCGGTTCACCTGGACAACCGCGGCTAAAGGCCGTGGGGCCGGCCCGAGGACCTATTAGTCCCCGTTGGTCTGGCCAACCGGGACTAAAGCCCCTCCCCTCCGCCAGCTGTGGGCCGAGCGCGCTGGGCCCAGACTATTGCTCGCGGGTCTCGTCCCGAACCGTGACTAAAGACCCCTATGGTCGCGGGTCCATTATTTTGGGGACTAATGGGGGCGTACCGAAGGCCTATTTTCTACCAGTGTAAGGACATCTCCAGCCGTGTCGCCCCCTAGGCCCAAAACGCCGTTGTTTTGGTGTCGTCGCGGCGCCAATCGGCGCTAATCTGGAACCTAGGGGGGGGGCACGGTTCCCAGTCGCCCCCCCCAGCCCAACCCTCGGCCCAAATTAATTCAAAAAGGTAGATTCGACGCAAATTCATAGATTTTGACAGAAATTTAACTAAAAACATTAAAAAAAATATAAAACCCCTAACTACGGCTACGGCAGGCCGAGGCTGGCCGCGATCGCCTGGCCGTAGTCGTAGTCGTCCCCGCCGTCGTCGTCGTCGTCCGAGCCGTCGGTGTCCCACCTGCTCGTCCCTGCGCCGGGATCGCGGAAATGTGGGTCGCTCGGGCCTGCGCCAGCGTTGCCCCACCTGCTCACCGCCAGGGCGCGCTGGAACTCGCCTTCGTCGTCGGTGTCGGGGTCGAGGACGACGTAGGGCACCTCCGTCGGCTGCGGAGGGGGAGGGACGCGGCGGCGGGCCGCATTGGCAGCGGCTTCCTGCTCGCGCTGCGCCTTCCGCTGCTCCGCCTCGGCGAGGAGCCGGCACTGGAGCTCCAGCTCCTCCTCGGTGCTGTCGCGCAGGCTCCAGTCGTCGGGGACCGGCTGGAGGGTGTTGCTCGAGAGCTCCTCGGCGGCCTTCATGTCGGGCCACTCGTCGTCCTCCGCCACCTCCGTCTTCGGGCGCACTCGTCGTCCTCCGTCACCGATACGCAGGGCGCCGCCGCTGCGCCTGGGGGCATGGCGCCCGGAGTTGAGAAGGGGAGGGGTGAGGGAAAGAGACGCCGCGCTGGAGGAGGAGGAGGTGGCCGACGATGATCCGCCCATCCGCGGCGCTGCCCACGAGGGGTGCGGGCGGGGCGGCATCTGCAGCCGGTGCTCGTTGCCGGCGTCGATGTAGTCCAGCACCCACTCGAGTGTGCGGTGCTGGCCTCCCCACCAACGCTTGTGGCCGATGATGTTGGCGCGGCCCTCGACAGGGCCGTTGTTGCCCTCGGCGGCGATGTCCACGTCATGGCAGCGTTGAAGCTCCTGCCACCAGAACGCGTTGTTGCCGTGCGGCCTCCAGTGCAGCCGCGCGGCCTCGTCCGGCGTCATCCCTCGACGGACCTCGTCGATGGCCTGCCTGAACTCCGCGTCGGTGGAGGGGATTGGGGGCATGGGACTCCCCCCCCCCCGACGTTGAGTTGCCACCGTGGTTGTCCGGCGGCGGCGCTTGGGACGCGCATATTGGGCGGGCACGGATAGCCCGCCCGATACAGCGCCTAGGCCTCGTGCTTGCGGAGGTGGCGGCGGCGGCTTCATCGTAGCTCGACATCTACGGCGAGGAGGGAAGAACGGGGAGAGCGTCGAGGAGAAAGAACGGGGTGAGCGGCGAGGAGGAAGAATGGGGAGAGCGGCGAGGAGGAAGAATGGGGAGAGCAGCGAGTGGCGAGGGGCTTTTTGTAGCCCTGGCAAGGCATTTACTGCGTCGCGTGCCGTCGCTGCCGCCCGCCACGCCATTACTTCGACAGGCTTTGCCCGGGCGCATGCACTGGCCGCCCGCCACGCCATAAACGCCGACAGCTTTTGACCGACGCGGGAGCCGAGAAGAACATCACCGGCGGGGGTTTCTGTTCCCGATGTTTTCCCACGCGCCCCGTCTTTTCGCCCCCAAGCCGAACCCAGCGGGGTTAGTTTCGTCTGGGTGCCGCGGCGCTATTTAGACTTCTAGGGAGCCGGCTGGTAAAAAACGGGGCTATTAGTTGCTTTCGGCGCTAAAAAAGCCGATTGGGGGCTCTTCGCCGTGGACTGGAGATGCCCTAACCACAGCCCAAATACATTCCGGTGGGTGGGTTTTCGCCGCCGCCACTCCACACTCCTCTTTCTCCTGTGACGAATCCACATCGCCAGGATGAGCTCCCAGCCGCCGACCATGGCGGAGGCCGCAGGGTCTCTCCACCGCAGCATCCCGGACGAGATCGTCGTCTGCCAGATCCTCGTCCGCCTGCCCCCCAAAGCCCTCCTCCGCTGCCGCGCCGTCTGCCCCGCCTGGCGCCGCGCCACATCCACCCGCGACTTCCTCCTCGCCCACCACGCCCGCCAGCCCACCCTCCCCCTCCTATTTGGCGACAGATACACCGGCGGCAAATGCTGCCAGAATATCGCCACCTTCGACCACCAGGCCGCCGCTGCCGCCCAGCCCACCCTCCCCTTGGACCTCATCCCCTTCGACCACCGGGCACGGCTCGCTGCCGCGGACCAGCTCCAGCTCGTCACGCGACTTGACTTTCCCCATCATTTCATACGTCCGGAGGCCTCCTACGACGGCCTCCTCATCCATACCTACATGAACAGACTAATCTCCCTCTGCAACCCGGCAACTAATCAATATGCTTCCCTGGCGCAGATTTATGTCTTCGAGCTCTTGGGGATGTATCGCCACGGCCCTACCGGCGAGTACCGACTATAGCTCGCAAAGTTGAGGGATCTGGCACCTCACCGTCAATTTGACTCCTACGTCTTCACATTAGGCTCCAGCCAGCCCCCGAGGTTCATAGGTAACCTGGAAGCTACGGAAGTACTATACAATCCATCTCTGATGTTCCGTGGTAACCTGCATTATTGGCACTCAAAGCACAACGTGACCGAGAGGGCAGGCAGGCCCAGCCAGATAACGGTATTCGACACCACAACTGAGTTGTTTTGGCAGATGCATGCGCCGGCTGTTCCTTGGTACGCTAACCTGTTTGACATGGGTGATATGCTTGGCATGGCCAGTTTTCATTGTGGAAGGACAATCATTGATATCTGGGTGATGCAACACTATGAAAGCAAAGTTTGGGCCTTCAAGTGCCGGATTGAGTTGCCAGTTGAGGAGCTCGCCATGCAGGGTGTAAATGATCACAGGGGAGTGGTGGTCATGTGATAAGGCGTAGCCCGATCTTCTCAGTGAACTTTTGATAACCAATGTGATACCTCGCTCTCTCCTTTGGCTAAACCCTGTTACCAATTGCAACAGCACTTAACCCCTTCGGATATTCGAGACTCCACACTCTTGCACACGTAGCCACCGACTACAAGTGGTCCTGTTTCTCCTTATTCCCAGTGGAACAACAGAATACACTCAGATTTGCAAAGGTATATGATTCAAGATGAATGCTTCAAGCAATACAATCTAGAAGTCTAGGGTTTTTGTTTTAACGTAGTCTAACTATCTAATTCGCCCCAAGGGGTATATATGAGGGGGTGGGGTGTTTCCCCACGAAATCCACCTATTCCTACTTGTTTGGACTCAACCAACTCGGATACAAACTGACCCAACATGGGTGCAGCCAATTGGACTCGTTTTGGAAAACTGGCAGAAAACTATTCGTGGATTGTTTCGGTCACCACGGCTTGCACGAGTCGAATTTCTTGATGGGGCCGGATCCATTGGAAAGCCCATCAAATTCCCTATCCGTATTGTGCTCGTTTGCTGTATTTTGAGCCCGTATGAAGAATCCATGACTATTTCAAATTCGGGACTCCTGGCAGTCCGAACTGAAACATTTATTCCTTGTTGTTGTTTTCCATGCCTTCTTCCTTTGATTTTTGCTTCCTCTTCTCCATTCATGCTTGTGTTATTAATAAACCTAATCATACATAAATTCATAGGCTTAGGTAGTATAACATTCTCATAAACACAAACACTATTTATTACTAGGAAAGAATTCACCTTATAATAAACATCAGTGAGACTCAATATTTCCTTCCAACTCAAGCATTTACATTCACCATGGACCCCTATGATATCCTCATCATCCTCCCTTTCTTCAAGACAAGACGTCCTCGGCTTGTTGTATGCTGAAAGTGGAATAAACAAAAAGAACAACGTGTATGCACAATACATAGATTTATAATGAGGTGCATTAGTTGTTATCATATCATAAAATTGTGCACATGACATGCGACAACGAAATTTGCATGCAAACATCACATAATTGTCATAGCATGTCATCAAATAGCAATCACAATTGCAAATATAAGTGAAGCTCATAAAATCATGATCAAAATGAGAATCATATGTGTATATATTTTTATTGTTTAGTATCAATTCAATTGTTCTCACCGAAGATCTATGATCAAATTTATGTTTATTAAAACACTCAAAGGTGGGAACATACTTATTATTTTCATCATGAAAATTGCAACTTAATTTGCAAATATAAGTGAAGAACAATTTATTAGCACATGTATGTGACAAGTATTGGGGCAAACCAAACATATGTGTAAAATCATGCTCATATGTAGGAAATTGTAACCTATCTACCCAAGGTAATACATTGTTTAATTCGGCCACTTTATCACAAGTTATGCATATGTGATCCACCATAAAAATTTCACTCATGTTATAGTCACCAATCAAGTTAAAAGTGAAAGAAGAAACATAGTTGCTAGAATTGACATATGAAATTTCAGCAACCTTTTTCATAGCACTTTGCACATTAATTGATTCATTAAACATGATGTAATCCACAATATCATTAGGTGGTATTTTAGCAAGCACTTCTTTATGTGAAATCAACACTACATGATTAAATTTCGAAATTGATACATTATCACATGTAGGTGGACTATCTATGCTTGTTAACTCACAAGAATCAATTAGCAATTTAGTGGGTTCACATAAATCAATACTTGAGAGGGGTAACACGAAATCAGCACCTTTATCAATAGCATCCTCCTCAGATTTATTAGGTATCAATTCAACTATCTCCAGTGGTGATGCAGGTTCTACTTGTTGTGGCTCCCTTTCTTCAAAAGTAACCTGCATATCACAAGAAACAAAACTAGACACAATGGCATGCTCCTCCAATGGTTGTGGTGGTGGTGGTTGTAGTGTAGGTTGTACTATAGGCTCCCTTTCTTCAAAAACAACCTGCACATCACAAGTAACAACACTAGGAGTAGACATGGTTACATTAGTAGACACCACCTCACATGTCTTTACATTGTCGGATCCCATGACGTGATGATAACATAATGATTGTTTTCTAACTACCATACAAGTTTCAAGTGAAGCATGTTTTCTTCGATGATATTTATGATTCCAAAGTAATATTATGTCAGGATAATATCTAACAAAATCAAACCGAAATTTGACAATACATGATTTACCCAACAAAAGATGACAACTAGTAAATGCTCTAGGAATCACATGACAATAAATTTGCTCTGTATGACCATGAATGGTTAATGGAACAAAAGTAAGTTGAGTAATTCGAATGTTATCATCATTAATAATTAACATGTATGGATTTCCTGGAAAAATTTCCAAGTGCAATTGCTCAACCACATCAAGACTAACAAAGTTATAGTGAGTATCCTTATCAAGAGTAATAGCAGCAGGGCAACCTTTGATGTCTGCAATCAAGTGGAACAAATTTGCTGTAGGCACTCCACTAGAATCCTCCTCCAAGAAAGCATCACTGCACATAGAAAAACTACGAAGCTCCATTGGTTAACTTGTTAGTAACAAAATAACAATGGGTTGTGGTGTTCTCTCACAACTCACTCAAAACCAAGCAAAGAGGTGATCCTTACTGATCCAAAGTGAATAGAAAATCTCACCAACAAGTAGTAGCAACTAGTGTGACTTGATGTGGAGAATAGAATACCCAGGGATTTTTGCTCTCACAAAGGTAAAACAGGTTATATGGTGGGGCTTGGTATGGATACCTAACAATCACCAATTAACAAGTCCTATTGCTGCTTGTGATGATAAAAGAACACCTAGGGAAACACACACCAAATATGGAGACAAATGTGGCAATGCAAATATATGGAGGAAATTTTGCAATGCACTGGAAAGACACTAGCCAAGCTCAAATAATATTCAGGCACAAGATTGCTCAATGGTGTGTCAATATAGCAATGATGAAAACAGCTCCACAAATATATCAGTGTATCTCAAGGCCTTTTTGCTTTTTTCTCAATTTTTTTTCTCTTTTCTCTTTTCTGTTTTTCTTTTTTTTTATATATACTTTTATGGCCGAAAATAACTAAAAGGAGCAACTAAAAATAAATGCTAAATCAATGTGACACAATATGATAATGAGCAGCCTAAAAATGAGCAAGAAAGTAGCTAGTCTTGTGGGCAAGATACCTAATTAATTGCTGTAGAGAGGCTGTGTCTAAGGTTCACAATGATTGGCCAAGAAATCCTAGAGATAAAAAAAAAAACGGAAGAAAAAAAAGAAAGAAAACTAAGAAAATCGGAGAGAAAACGGGGCAGACGCGAGTGTACCAAAATCTGGCTTTGTGTGCGCGCGTACGCGCTCAGCGGTCGGTGGACCGAGTCCAGGACGCGCGGACACGAACCAGCGCGTGGGGCAGGTGCTTGCTGTTGCCTTTTGGCCGGTAGCACTTGGCTGGTAGCGTGACAGCTCGGACGCGCGACTATGCACGCGGTGGTGGCCCAACAGAAAACGCGTGAACCGCGTTTTGCCTATCGCGGTGGTTGCACGAAGTGCCCGCGCTGATTCCGTCGCTCGGGTGGTGTCCGTGCGGATCGCTATGAAAACGAAACCGACAAGGAACTCGCGCGCGCGGGGTTCAAGATCCGACCGCGGCGCACGCGGTAGCAGATTGAAAGCGAGAGGAGCGCGCGCGTGGGTGGGACCAGCTGGATCACGCGGTTCGCAGATCGCGCGTGGCTGGGTGGCGCTCGAACTCCGATGTGGGCGGATCGAAACGAGAGCAGCGCGTTTCGAGACGGTTGTTTTGGCCGGTAGCGAAAAAATACGGGGCCACGGAACAGCTGATGGAACACACGCGCGTGACCAACACGAAACGCGTGCGGTGCCGTGGATTGGTTGGCCAGCGACAAATCGCGTCGGCGTTTGGCAGGTAGCGATTTTGGGTGTTAGCGGCTTTGAATCACGGAACGAATCCAAGTGGAAATAGGCCAGCGACGCGGTGGCGGATGAACAAAAGATGAACTCGACGAACAAAAATAAGAACCCTAACCCTAGATCGAACTAAAAAAACAAAAGGAGAAAAGTAACACAAAATCAAACACAAACAGCAACTAAAACTCGATAGTGGTGATGATCTAAGGCTATGGCAATGAATTACTCCTGTTTTTTGTGGCTTTTTCGTGGATAGGTAAAAAAAAACAAAACGAATATAAAGGGATAGATACAGCTCACCGAGTAAACCCAGTGCTCTGATACCAAGATGATAAGGGGTAGCCCGATCTTCTCAGTGAACTTCTGATAACCAATGTGATACCTCGCTCTCTCCTTTGGCTAAACCCTGTTACCAATTGCAACATCACTTAACCCCTTCGGATATTCGAGACTCCACACTCTTGCACACGTAGCCACCGACTACAAGTGGTCCTGTTTCTCCTTATTCCTAGTGGAACAGCAGAATACACTCAGATTTGCAAAGGTATATGATTCAAGATGAATGCTTCAAGCAATACAATCTAGAAGTCTAGGGTTTTTGTTTTAACGTAGTCTAACTATCTAATTCACCCCAAGGGGTATATATGAGGGGGTGGGGTGTTTCCCCACGAAATCCACCTATTCCTACTTGTTTGGACTCAACCAACTCGGATACAAACTGACCCAACATGGGTGCAGCCAATTGGACTCGTTTTGGAAAACTGGCAGAAAACTATTCGCGGATTGTTTCGGTCACCACGGCTTGCACGAGTCGAATTTCTTGATGGGGCCGGATCCATTGGAAAGCCCATCAAATTCCCTATCCGTATTGTGCTCGTTTGCTGTATTTGGAGCCCGTATGAAGAATCCATGACTATTTCAAATTCGGGACTCCTGGCAGTCCGAACTGAAACATTTATTCCTTGTTGTTGTTTTCCATGCCTTCTTCCTTTGCTTTTTGCTTCCTCTTCTCCATCCATGCTTGTGTTATTAATAAACCTAATCATACATAAATTCATAGGATTAGGTAGTATAACATTCTCATAAACACAAACACTATTTATTACTAGGAAAGAATTCACCTTATAATAAACATCAGTGAGACTCAATATTTCCTTCCAACTCAAGCATTTACATTCACCATGGACCCCTATGATATCCTCATCATCATGTCTGGGGATGGGGAGTTGCTCGTGCTGGTCGAAGTTAATGACTGGCTACATCATGTTGACATCAATGGCAAGTTGGTTGCTAGTTTTCATCGCAGAGGCCTCGAACATACTCGACTTCGGCTCAAACAATCTCTTGTTCAGCATACCTTCTTTCCAACACTAGAGGGTTATGTAGTGAATGGTTCACCTTTCATTTGACGGCTGTTGAGGTGGTGCTCCTTAAAGGCTTAATTGTCAGTATAAAGTTATGATCAAGAAGTCCTCACTCTGAGTTGCATGAACACCCTTTCAGGCAGAAGGGACTACCGTACGTGTTGATGCCCATGCCAGTCATTATGTTTGTATTTTCTGCCCTCTTTCTGTTCTCTTGAACCAAAGAATTGATTTCGCTATCTTAACTAAGACATTGTATCAACATAATGCTCCCTCTGTTGTTCTTGATGCTATCTTTTGTCTGCGTGCGCACTTGTCCGTCTCCTGTCTTCTTAACAATTCAATCTGATGCTTAATTTTGGTAGTAAAAAAATGCGAGCTCAATTTTTGTCCAATTCTGAACTGTGTTCCCGCAACTGAATCTTTTTGAAATATACTCTGCCTTCTTGTTCTTTGTGTATCTGTTTATTGTGCAATGTCTCTTGTTCTAAGTGAGAAACATGTTGAAGATTTGCTTGCTGGTGGTCTGTGGAATACATTGTGGCTGGGCTTGGAACAGGGTATTAATGTTGTGTTCCATATATTCTTGTAATGCTCCCTGGTCTCTATACTTCACCCCTTGCACTAATTGCTCTTGTAATTTATCCATAGATGGATATCTGGGCGCTACTGCAGAGACACAGTTTGTAGCACAACCGCCATTGAGAATTTTAAGTTGTGCTTTAGTTAAAAAAACTTGGACACAATTTGTAGTTGCTGTGTCTAGATTGTTTGGTAGATTCAGATTTTTTTTTCATATTTTTTCGGCTAAGTGTTGGTAGTTTTACAGTTACTGTATTCTGTTAAGGGTGGATTGGATTATATTGTGAAACAAAGTTTTTAAGACTTGGACTCAATCTTGGGGGCCAAGAAAGTTCTGAAGCTGTAGCTAACCAATCAGCAGCAGTTTAATAGTTACAGCAGAATTTTTTCTTGGCGGAATGGAGCGGCACGGGCCTGGATGAGCAGGTTAGGGAGGCCCTGGAGGCTGGGTCCGGTTCCACCTGGTGGGCCTGGCTTTCCCAGTGATCCTGGTTCTTGGAGGCCTGTAATAGGTGGCCTCTTTGGATCCTGGTATGTTGAATCCTTCCTCAGCTAACTGATGGAAATTTACCACGTGACATACGTGGTAAGCGTGACCCCCAAACAAGATTGAAAACAAAGAAAATGATGGAAATTTAAAGCTCACATTTGTGCCATTGAGATGGCGACGACACAAATAACTAGTGTAAGGCGAAAGTTTATCTGCATATTAAAATTTGTAATGTTCGCTTAAAATGATAGTGAAATGTGACCCCATGTTGGCGATGTGGGTCGGTTTGTACGGCTCTCTTGTAGAAAATTGCACCAGAAGAAATTCAGCTTCTTTTTATTAGCTTATATATGTTGTGTCTTGGTTTAGCCCAGCATAGAGATGTACCTATTCGTCCCAGAGTTCTGTACAATACTAATTACCCTGTCTGTTGGGGGATTTTGTGGGTGCTTCTGATCCTGGTAAGTTCAACCCACAGATAGCCGATGGAAATTCAGAGTTATCATTCTACCATAGAGACCATAATTCTTTCAGTTATCATATCCAGTTTTCTTTTCTTTCTAAAGATCAGTGCATTCACTTGGTAGACACTATCTCTGTGGTTCGAGAGTCAAGTGTAAGAGTTTTCAGCACTATCTCAACTCCAAGCGATAAAGCATATATACACTAGTCGTTTAGTTGTGTACTAGCTCTGAGACTCTTTTGTTTTAGATGGATATATGTTGCATCTCATGTGTTGCTACTGCCTGCTCCAAGATTGTTGTGGTCTGCCCTTCAAGACACCCAAGCCCAGGCGGCCCGCCCCCTTTCTGATAGGTTGCCCAGCTGCCGCGCATCGACAAATAATGCACTGGGTTGTAATTCCTGGGCTAAATATTTGCCGAAGAACCCACCTGGGTGAAGATACTCTGCATCTTGGGAGTTGGGAGAGGTCCCTTGATATTGTGTAAACACTGGTGAGAAACATGGTCTTGTTATCTGTTAGAGATCATTGTATGCAATCTGACAGTCACCTGGCACTAGTGTTGTTTCACTAACTTCATGCAATTCTCAGGCTCTCCGTAATTTGTACAATGTTGGTGCATCTCACAGCCCAGATTGTGAAGTCTCATAGTTCGCAGACTGACAATTACTAGGGTACTGCACTGGATGTTATCTCTCGCCCTAGTATGGAACTGCCAAAACTAGACTGAGGAGAACCTATGAACTGTTTAACGATAAAAAGTTATCCATACATTAAAGACTCGTGGTATTCGTTTAAAACGTGTGTGAAATCTTAGATTCACTGATGTGTGCCTGACGAACTATGTGGGTACGCATGATCTTGTAAAAATCTTAGAGCATCTCTAGTAGTCCCCTCAAACCCCTAAACCCCCATAAATAACTGCTTTTTTTTTACAGTTTTGGACCGAAAAATTGCAAAGAATAGAACCCCTAAACCCCTAAACCCCGTGGGGGCCAAGCGCCGGCGGGCCGGGACGCATCTCCTCGCGCCCGCCGCCGCCCCGCACCGGCCGCGGCGCCCGCCCCGCCCCTCGCCGCACCGGCCGCTCCTCGTGCGCGGGCGAAGGTGGCGTCGGGTGGCCCGCGTGCTGCTGCCGCGGCGGTGAAGCCGAGGAAGGCGCTCGCCAAACGCGCCTCCAAGAAGAAAGATGTGGCCGCCGCCGCCGCGCCCGTCGCCGCCGCCCCGGAGGTGCTCGATGAAACGTCCACCCCGGACATATCCTTCATGGATTTGCTCAATGATGCGGAGGTGGACATCACCGCTCCACCGCTTGATCCCTACATGGAGGAGGATGATTTCGACGGAGATGATGCGGAGGAGGAAGGGGATGATGGTGATGAGGACATCACCGAGATAGGGGAGGATGCGTTCGCCGCCGTTGCTCGCCCCGCCGTCCGCTCGGCGAACTACACCGAGGCGGAGGATGTGCTCTTGGTTCGAGCTTGGGCATCGGTGGGGATGGATGCGGCCACCGGTACCGACCAAACTAATAAACGGTATTGGCAACGCATCGAGGACGCGTATCTACGGATGAAGCCGAAGAGGAGTGGGTTCGCCGCTCGCTCATTCCGGTCGCTTCAAGGCCGGTGGGACTTGATGAAGCCGGCATGTGCGCGTTGGAGTGCGGCCATGGAGCAAGTGTTGGAGGCGCCGCCGAGTGGCACCGTGGAGCGTGACTACGTAAGTTTGCAAACCTACAACTTTCAATTTGTTTCTCATGTGTGTTGTGTGGTTTCTCATGTGTGTTGTGTGGTTTGTAGGATACCATTGCCGGCTTGAGGTACAAGGAGATGGCGGCTTCCAAGGGTAAAACATTCCCATTCAAGCATGTTTGGTCAATTCTCCAAACATATGACAAGTGGAAGTTGCGGGATCAAGAAACCGCACCGAAACAGAAGGAAATGCTTGACATGGATGATCCAGATGTTGAGGAGAGGAACTTGAACAAGCCCGAGGGAACCAAGAAGGCCAAGCTTAGAGTGAAGATGGAAGGAGAGGCGTCTAGCCTAAGGGAGAAGATGGATCACATGATGAAGGCAAGGGAGGCTATGACAACCAAGACATTGGAGGCAAAGTTGGCCATCACCCATGTCAAGAAGGAGGTGAAGATGGCATAGATTGAAGCAAAACGTGAGGAGGCAAAGCGCAAGGCCGACTTGGAGGAGAGGATGGTCAAGGTGAAAGAAGCCAAGGTATGGAAGGAGCTCATGATGGAAGAGAAAGAGCACATGATGATGTCCAAGAAGGACATGGATGAAGATCAGCTGCAGTGGTGGAAGGAGTGCAAGGATGACATCGCGGAGAGAAAGAGGATGTTCCGACGGTCCTCCTCTACCTTTCGAGTTGACACTCCCATTAGCGATGGCGGCGTTGACAACTCGCATGATGGTGAGGTTTGATAGTGGTTGAGTGTCCTAGTAGTTGGCGCCGAGGTGCAATTTTTTGGTGGTGCCAATGAGATGAGCAAGATGATGATTATGTGATGTAAAAACTTTGAAACCATGCATCCATTATTGTTATTTTGTAGTATGTTTGATGGTTCATTATGTTTTTGTGGCATATTGTGATGTATATGTGACAGTTTTAGATGTTGGGGTTGAGGCAAAGACTAGAACCCTCAAACCCAACCCTTAAAACGGAATATTCCGTTTTAAGGGTTGGGTTTGAGGGTTCTAGTCTTTGCCCCTGTTTTTCAACCCGTAAAAGTGCACGAAAACAACGTTTCTCAACCCTTAAAACTGCTATAAGGGTTTAAGGGTTTGAGGGGACTACTAGACATGCTCTTATACCTTGTGATATTTTTTTTTCAGGTTTAGGTAGTATTGTTATTCTACTAGATTCTAACTACCAGAACTGGTGCAAAGTTACTGTCGTGGTCTACAATATTCTCGTAAAAGAAGTAATCTTTCACCTTGATATATGAGGGCTTTTCCGTGATGTGTCTGGACAACAATGCCTTTTTTTCTTAACATAGGTGCTAACTACAGTTCATTTTTGGGCTTGATAAATGGCTGTGTTCCATGTCGATAAGAAGAACTATGTTGAGCCCTCACATCAATTCATCTACTACCAAAAAATGATTTTCTTTCCTTTTCAAGATTTTGGCGACACCATGTTTTCAGTAAGAAATGCCAACACAACGAAAGGTAAACAGTGTAACTAAAAATAGGGAAACATACTATTCTTCCTGGTTTATTTTCTGAGAAACATACCATTCATTCTCCTTCGATCAAAATTTCATAAAATAAAGTAATTTCTAATACTGTAGTTTGATTGACAGTACAACAGATGTTATGGCAAACATACACACTACGTCTCAAATTAAGCTTATGAATGCGGGGCTAAGCCCAGCCCAAGACCGTCTCTGTCACCCCCCCCCCCCCCCCCCCCCCCCCCCCCCCCGCCTCCCTGCTCCATGGCGAAGGCCGCAAGAAAAAGAGTGACTCGCTTCTGCAACCTACCGGAGGAGATCGTCCTCTGGGAGATCCTTGCCAGCCTTCTCCGCTGCCGCACTGTTTGCCGCGCCTAGCGCCACGCCACCTCCGCCCGCGACTTCCTCCTCGCCAACCACGCCCGCCAGCCCAACCTTCCAATTTTCTCCAGCCACAGTGTGGACTACCACAATATCCTCGTCTTCGACAGTCGGGCCGTCACCAAGGACGAACAGCTACATGCGATCACCCAGCTTGACGAGGTGTTCCGTCCGGAGGCCTCCTGCGACGGTCTCCTGGTCCTCTCCAAGATGGGCATCTCCGCCTCCCACCTCTCCATCTGCAACCCAGCCACGCGTGAGCATGCTATTCTCGGGATACAGCGGGACTTCCGCATGATAGGGATGTACCTACACCGCCCTACCGGCGAGTACCGGCTGTTACTGCAGTGGAGCAGGTACATGGTAGCAGTGAAGGGTGTGGAGGGCACCGATGTTGATCAGCAGGGTGTTTCTGAGACGGGAGATGGTGGTCCTTCGAGCATGGCTATTGATCCTTCTCCGTCTACCAGTGTGGGACACGTCCGAGGAGTAGCTTTGGAGTTTTTGAGGAACTAGTTGCCATGTACGTGCAACGCACGTCCTTACAAATAAATGAGACAATTTACACGTAATAAACGACCATACGAGAGTCTACTTGAACTATTTCTCTAGTTCAATTTAATATTCTAGACTCAACCTCATGGATTCTCTCGAAGTGTATCCCATGCACTCAATCTCATCGATTCTCGGAAGTACCCAAGTGCGGGAGGAGGCCGAGTGTGGAGACGGAAGAACCTTGGACTGCATGCCCAACTATTTTTTGTAAATAAATAAAAAATGACAATCTTAACAAAAAAAAAGGGCACAACAGCCAGCCCAGAACGCACCAGGGATGCTAGCTTACGGTCACCCGTGGGCATGGTCAAAATTTCGATAGTCCATGGGTGCCTTTCTTGTCGGAACGGAGTAGGACGAAAAGAGAACGCCGTCGTCGCTAGTCTGGGAGTATTTTTCTTCTCCGGCGACGGTAGGTCTCCCCACCCCCACGTAAGTTACTTTCGATCCTACGTCGGCGCCGCCGCGTCCGGCTCGGTCCATCCTCGCCATCGCCGGCCATGGCGTCACCGTCTCCGGCTCACTGGTGGTAGACGGCCTCCGCTTTCCAACACCGGTGACATGGCCCCGTCTCTCTATCTCTTTCGATGGGGAAGGAAGCGAACAAAGATGTGATAGGAGGTGAGGTACGATCCGGAAGAAGAAGGATAAGATGCAGCCGTGGTGGGGTCCATGGGTGAGCACATGTCACAATCGTGGATACGGTCACCGCGTAAGGAGTCGTTTCTGAAAAACTACTCAACAATTACCATGATGCTTAGCAAGAAAAATACAATTACCATGATGCAGCTTATATTAGAGAAAAATGAACTACATAGAGTCCACTTAAATTTAAGAAGACAGGTCATGCCTGAACAACAATACACTTCTGTACTCAAAATTGATACATTCCTTATATATCTACGGATTCGTTGTAATATGAGCATCAGTGTCACTGCAAGATTAATAAATTTTACATCTCAAACCCGAATACACACATGTGGACATGTGCTAGATCTAGGAACAATCAAATCCTTTCACAATCAACTGCACTTTTTTATACCATTGCCATTGCCAGATAACAGTAAACAAATTATTCATAATAAATTGGTCCAATGAACATACTGGTAGATATTGAGGTCACCTCGGTATGGACAATGGATATCAGCATATATGCCACTTCCTCCCTCAATAACTGTTGTTGGTGTACGTATTTTATGCTCGTGGTGGTACTGCAGGTTAGCGGGTTGGGCCAATCGACGACGGTCAGCTCCACTCCGGCATATTACCTGGTCCTCGACCTCAAACCTTGACCGTCCTCGCCTCCTTGCTGCGCCTCATGCCAGACCGGCCGCCGTCGTTCCTCGGCCTGTTTTATCTTCCCGAGTTCGTGCCTGCTGTTGTCGCTGCTACTCTGCTCTGCTGTTTTACTTGTCGTCATCGTCGATCACCATCCAAAGCGGGACACGGAAGAGGCAAATCAGATCATAAAAAATATTAAGTGAACAAGCAAAACGGCTCCTCCTTGAGCTTCGCCTGGAGAGCGGTCTCTGTCTCAACTCTAAACGATGGCCGTGGTCATCAAAATTAGACGAGCGTGGAGGCGCACGCCGGAGCCGTAGGGAGCTGAGCAGCGGCGCTCAGACTTGCGCAGCTCATGATGAGGCGAGGCTTGCAGGTGCTCGTGCCGGGGGTCGGATGGGCGCGTCGTGCAGGTCGGATGGGCGTCGGTGCGCAGGTCGGCTCGGGCTGAGGCGAGGCGAGCAGGAGCTCGTGCCGGGTCGGAGCGCGTCGGTGCGCAGGTCAGACGGGCGCGGAAGTGTAAGGAGTAGAGGTGCTGCATGGCGAGGAGGACGTCAGTGCGGTCGTGCGCCCTCGGCCTCGTGAAGCAGGAAGGACCATGGAGGCACCCCCAATGTGGAGAGGCGGTAGAGGCAGCACTGGCAGGAGGTTGTCGAGGTGGAACCCGTCCTGCTGGCCGAGCTGGAGGAGCGGAGGACGAAGGAGGGTTGCCGTGGAGAGATGCTCGGGGAACAGCTCGTTGGAGACAGGCAGATGGCGATGTCGTGCTCGTCCGGGAGCGAAGGGAGGCGGGTCCGCGGTCGCCAGAAGGCGTACTGAAGAGGAGGCGCCGAGGGTGGTCTTGGCGCAGCCGTCCATAGCCCGCGTGGAGGAGGCCAGGAGGCGCAGGCGCCGAGCTTGTCGTCGAGGGGCTCCTAGTGACAGCGCCGGGTCAAGGAGAGAGGACGCGTCATTGGGGGAGGAGCTTGGTGTGGCCCTCGGCTTGGACGTCGTGTCAAGGAGAGAGGAGACACCATCGAGGGAAAGGAGCTAGGGCGGCGCTCGGCTTGGACGCCGGGTAAAGGAGAGAGGAGACGCCGTGGGGGGCAAGGAGCTAGGGGCGGTGCTCGGCTTGGATGCGCCTCTGGCCGTGTTCGCTTGAAACGCCGGAAAGAAAATATATCACCATACCGCTTCGGTAGCTTTAAGCGGTGGCAATTTTGTAATTTTGAGCTGTGTTGAGGAGCTCAACATTGGAGCAATCTCGTCCGTTTGATCCACCCAATTTAATGGCTGAGATCAAATGTATCTACGAAGTTTGCTCTTTTATAAGTAGTTTAGATTACGCGCTTATGCCGATTAATCCCTCTCCTCAGACTCCTAGAGGGAAGGAGATAGTGAGTAAGTTGGCATCTTCGGGAGGCATCCGCGCTTTTTCTCGGTTGAGGGGAGGACGTCAGCGACGAGGACGCAGCTGGGCTGCTCATGTGGCACAGACCACAGCTGGCCGAGTCGAGCTAGACGGCGCGCAGCTGCATGCTGCCAGCGTGCGGCAAATGGAGGTCCATGGCGCGGCAGGTGATGGACAGTTGGCAGCTGGGCCGGTTCCTCTGACTGGGCTAGGTGGTGTGCATCTACCTGCCACCCAGGCGGGGGATGGGACCGTGGCATGTGGGCTGGAGCCGGCCTTGCCTGGGCCGAGCGAGGCGCGGCTCTCGGACGCCCAGTTGTCCAAGAGGGGCAGTGTGTCGCCGGTCTCTGCGCTGGGCGGGGCGCAGCAGGTTGCCGCCCACGCGCCCGCAGGTGAGTGTGCGTCACCTGCGGAGAACGTTGTGGCCGGGGGGGAGGGGGGTCTCCTTCGCCATTGCCCCCTCCGCCGCGTCACTGGATACCAAGATGACGAAGCATGCTTGGGAGGGGTCGAGGCGCAGTGCTCGCCAAAACGTCGCGGCGGATGGTTCTTCTTCGACTGATGAGGACGCTTTGTCCAAGGCCAAGCTTCAGAAGGCGGCGATGTTTTCGTCTCCGCCCGCGGGTACGTCTCCCGCTCCTAAATCTTTTCTAGCTTATTTAAATTCCAAGCTATCCTCTACTTTAGGCGTCGTTGGTGTTTCATCAGGAAGAAATGACAATGAGATCACGTTGTTCGCCAACGCGTTGAAACACATGGAGTATGACCGTTTAACGGTTAAACCGAGTGCGCATACCTCATACGGATGACGATTCATCGAATGCCACTTTTGATGGACATCTTTTATCTCATCTTGTGGGGGAAGTGACGGAGGTGGGTATGGATGAGGACATGCTAGAATCTTTAATTGATCTGTATGCATCCGATCGGAAATCTAAATCCGCTAAGATTAAGAGGAAATCACCGCGGAAATCCGCGAGATCGCCAAAAAAACCCAATTGTTTCACGAAGAATGGCTTATTCACAAATAGAAGAGGTCTTGGTGACTTGGCTAAACATTTGAATATTGCCCAATACGTCAAGGATCATAATTTGGAGTTGGTGGCTATTTCCGAATCAGAAAGAAGAGACTTTCCAGTGAGTGTTCTGAATCTCCTTTCAGGGGGTTTAGACTTCACTTGGCACTCTATTCCTCCTTGCGATAGGTCGGGTGGTATTTTACTTGGCGTAAAATCAAACTATATAGATTTGTTAGCAAGGTCGGATGGTGATTTTCATATAAAATTACACCTACGAAACCGAGTTGACAATTTTGTTTAGAGTCTTGTTGTCGTGTATGGTGTTGCCCAAGAAGATTTTAAGGAGGCTTTTCTCCGTGAATTGGTGAATGTGGCGAATGACAATCCACACCCTATTTTAATTGGGGACGATTTTAATATGCTAAGATTCCCACACAAGAAGAGTCGAGGGCGGTTTGATGGTCACTGGCCTTTCTTGTTCAATGTTGTCATTGATAGGTTGAATTTGAGAGAGGTTCATATGAACGGACGGTAGTCCACTTGGGCTAATAGCCTTCCAGAGCCTACATGCGAAAAAATAGACCGCGTGCTGATGAGTACTGATTGGGAGGCTAAGTTCCCATTAGTAACAATACGCGCTCTGGAACGTATTGAGGCTTTATCGGACCACGCCCCCTTCTGTTATCAACCGACACAAAGAAAACATATGCACAATCTCAGTTCAAGTTCGGACTTGGCTGGTTGTTGCGTGATGGTTTCGACGAGCTGGTGAAGAAAGTTTGGTGTCAATTAGTGATAGGTGATAACCCAATCCAAAGATGGAATAATAAAATGCGCAATTTGCGCAAATATCTTCGGGGATGGGCTAGGCACACTACTGGGATGCTGAAAAAAGAGAAAGTGTGCTTATGTTCCATTATTGATGAGTTGGATCAGATCGCTGAAACTAGGTTGCTAACTACGCAAGAGATTAAACTTAAAAGTCAATCCAATGCAAAGGTAGCACAAATGTTGCGGGAAGAGGAACTAAAATGGTACCAATGATCGAAGGCTCAATTCATTTTTGAAGGATATTCGAATACCCGATATTTCCATAATGTCGCCAATAGGAGACACTGGAAAAAATGGATTCACTCTCTTCACCAGGATGAAGGGCTGATCGAGGGACAAGAGCGGCTAAAGGATTGTATCACAAAGTTTTATAAATGTCTGTTTGGGGCTCCTGAAGTAAGTAATATTACTATGGACGAGTCTCGAACGGATGATATTATCCAAGTCTCCCATGAAGAAAATGATTTTCTCAATGCTCCCTTCACGGAAGAGGAGATAAAGAAAGCGGTGTTTCAAATGGAGCATAATAAGCCACCTGGTCCAGATGGATGTCCGGCGGAGTTTTACCAACATTTTTTAGAGGTCATCAAGGATGATCTCATAGAGATGTTTGGTTGCTTGCATAATGGACATGTAGACCTGTACCGCCTAAATTTTGGGGAAATCGTTTTGTTACCTAAGGTTGTGGAGGCAGAAAGGATATAAAAGTATAGACCAATATGCCTCCTCAATGTTAGTTTCAAAATCTTTATGAAAGTTGCAACCATAGGTTAAATTTGGTAGAAGATCATGTGGTAAAACCTACGCAGACAACATTTATGCAAGGTAGGAATATCCTAGACGGAGTCGTGATTTTACACGAAACCGTACATGAGATGAATATGAAGAAACTAAATGGTATAATTTTAAAAATGTACTTTGAGAAGGCCTACGATAAAGTGAACTCGGAGTTCCTCCAACAGAATCTGAGAATGAAAGGATTCTCAGAAGAGTGGTGTGCCCTAGTTCACAATTATGTGTCTGGAGGTAGCGTGGCTATTCAATGACGATGTTGGCCGTTACTTCCAGATCAAAAAAGGTATAAGACAAGGTGATCTTCTTTCTCCCATACTATTTAATATTGTGGTTGAAAGAGCCAAAGAGAATGGAAAAATTGAGGGGGTAATTCCATATCGTGTTGATGGGGTACTGTCCATTCTTCAGTATGCAGACGATACGATTCTCTTTATGTAACATGATTTGGTAAAGCTGCAAACCTGAAACTAATACTTTCGGCGTTCGAACAACTATCCGGTTTAAAGATTAACTTCCATAAAAGTGAATTGTTTTGATTTGGCGAAGCCTAGGATGTTGTAGCTCATTATGCCGAGTTGTTTGGTTGCTAGAAAGGTCAATTTCCTATTAAGTATTTGGAAATATCAATACATTATAGGAGATTGACTAATGTAGAATGGGGCCAAGTCGAAGAACGTCTGCAAAAAAGGCAATCTAGTTGGAATGGAAAATTGTTATCTCTGGGTGGAAGATTGGTACTCATAAATTCAGTGCTATCTAGTATGGTACTGTATATGATATCCTTGTTCCAGTTACCTAAAGGAGTCTTGAAAAAGTTGGATCATTTTCGATTAAAATTCTTTTGGCAAGGGGACAATAAGAAAAAGAAGTGTCGACTGGCCAGGTGGGATTTAGTTTGTCGACCAAAGAACCAGGGGGGTCGGGTATTCATGACCTGGAGGTCAAAAACTCAGCCCTGGTAGGTAAATGGAATTTCAAACTACTTACCGAAGATGGCGTTTGGCAAACGCTTCTTAAACGGAAATACATTGGTTCGAAAGCAGTCTCACTGGTTATATGGAAACCAGGTGATTCACACTTTTGGGCCGGCCTAATGGCGACTAAAAATCATTTTTTTTTTTGCTATGGGGTATTTAAGATTAAGGTTGGATCGGAGATAAGGTTCTGGGAGGAAAAATGGTTAGGCAATACCGCTCTGAGAGAACAATATCCGGCACTTTACAATATTGCGCCATAAGGATGATGCTCATCCCCTAATGTGACGTTCAGACGAGTTCTCATTGGTCCATGGCTTCTGTCTTGGAATGCGCTGGTTCATAGGCTGACTACGCTCAATTTGACACTAGGATTTGATGAGTTTTGATGGAAACTTACTAAGAACCGAATGTTCTCGGTGGATCCAATCAGATATGCTAGTTGATATTTTAAAAACATATGGCACATGAAGATACAATTGAAGATTAAAGTTTTCGCATGGTATCTTCGTAAGGGGGTCATACTAACTAAAGATAATCTTGTCAAACGTAATTGGCATGGAAGTTCAAAGTGAGTTGCTTGTTCTCATGATGAGACAATTAAGCACTTATTCTTTGATTGCATGTTTGCATGTTCTATATGGTCCGCTATCCAAATGGCTTCGAATCTTTATCAGCCCACATCTGTTGCGAATATTTTCGTCAACTGGTTACATGGGGTAGACAAAAAATTCAAAACTATTATTAGGGTAGGAACGCTTACTGTTATATGGTCGCTCTGACTTTGTAGAAATGACATGATTTTCAATAATAATTTTTTTCTCATATGCAGGTTCTATTCCGATACACAAATATTCTATGTTCGTGGTCCATATTACAGTGGGGGAGTTTCGAGGCCTTTTTACGAAGACTTGTGCACGACTGTAGCAGGTGGCGAGGGATATTTTTATCCCACATGGATGACCACATGATCTACGAATATCAGCTTCATAGTGGCGATAGTCTACATCTTCATGATTTGTTTAGGTTTTTTGTTTTCTCAGTTTTTTGCTCTCTGGATTTCGGTTGTGTGCATTTTATGATGCAGAGGTCGGGTGTAATGTTTAAACTCTTTAAGTAATAAAATCCCTTTATATAAAAAAAAATCTGTCGCCTAAAGACCGTATTGGCTGTTATATCTTCGTGTTGGGATCCGACCAGCCGCCGAGGTTCATCGGGTGGTCGGAGACTGCATCGGGGACCTTCACCGTACCTGTCCGGGTGCGTGATAGACTGCATTCGTATCGGGTGTGTTATCAGAAGATTCTAAGCAGCCCGGACCAGGATGAGTGGGAAAACAAACTAACAGTATTCGACACCATAGCTGAGTCATTCCGGTACATGTGTGAGCCAATGGTTCCTGCTGGCACCTCATATATCTTTGACATGAATGGCATGCTCGGAATCTATTCCTGTTGGCGTAACCATTCCGGCGAATTCATTGATATACGTGTGTTGCAGAACTATGAAAGCGAGGTTTAGGACTTAAAATACCGAATAGAATTGCTGGTTGCAGAAATCAAGAGGAACTTTGCAGATTGTAATTACAATTGGGATTTGGATATCGAAGACCATGATGACAATCGGGATCAGGATGTTGTTTCGGTGGATAGTGGTGTGCTCTTGCTGCTGAAGTCTACTCGATGGGTGCTTCACGTTGATAGTTGATAGCGATGGTAAACTGGTTAGCAGCGTCTACCTTGGTCCCCAAGGCCTCAATATGTCTATGTCTAGATATCAGCTCAAGCAAAGTCGTGTTCAGCATAGCGACTTCCAAGGTTTTGGTTCCCGAATGAGAAAAAATCCCGAGGGTGCTCGGGATTCACGGTTACCGCGGTAACAGTGAAATCCCGGATGGTTACCGGACAAATTTAAAAATCAAATTTAGATTCAAATTTTCTCAAGAAAGTTTATTTACGTTCGTAACTCTGACAGAACATATCCTTTGATATAGCTTTGCGGTACAACATCCTGTATTTCCTACCACGGGTTCTAATCTCCCACAAACTTTTTTGCGTGATTATGGTGATTTAAACTCGCACAGTGAAAATAATTCACAAAACAAAAACACATACCCGGAAGGAATGGAAGCGACATAGACCCATGAGGAATAGAAGCTCGAGCCCAGCACCTTTGGGGACAAAAGTATGTTGCTGCCACCGCGATACATCCACTCACTTGTCACATATGCTACAATTTCCTTTATTTACTATAGTTTTGTAGTTTAAATTATTTTTTTCAAAAAATATCGAGATTTTACACAATTAGCGGGGGCGGTTGGGAAACCAGGTTATCGGTCGGTAATCAGATTTACCGACCGTTAAACAAAACCTTGCCTACTTCTCGTCTCTAGAAGGTTATACTGTGAATGCTTCGCCTTTCATCATACAAGTGAGTGGTGATTCTTAAAGTCCTAGCAGGTATCCTCTTGAGCTGCAATATATATAGATTGGATGAATTATGAGCTGGCTGGCTTCTTTATTTTTGTGTTGATGTATATAAAGTTATTATCAGAAAATCTGAATATTATGTGTTGCACGAAATCTATTCTTGTCTCGGCATGAACAAAAGCTCAGAACATTAGGTTGTTTCATGAAATTAGTACTTTTTTTGGTACCCTTTCGGGCTGAAGTGACTATTTGTGTTGATCACCCAACAAGTCATTTTACTTAACTTTTGAAATAGTTTCCTACTAATTTGCCTCATGTCTCTTTTTATGGGGTTGAGAAATTGACCCGTCTTTATTTTAACTATCTAGCGGTTTTCTTATTAATCACATGCTATCTGTATGTTGCATGACCCTATTCCTTGAAAAATAATGCACTTTGCCGTTTTCTCTAGCGGTCTTCTTAGTCGTCAGTATTTTATCTTGTATCTACCCTTTGTTGTAGCTGACGATGAAACGAGGTTGTTATTTTCATATATTATTTTACTTGCAAGCTGCATCTGCTTAAAATGGTTGCATCATAGTCAGCTTACTATCGAAATGTTCTATTATAATTTATTTTAGATATGGATATGATGATGCGTTCTTGCACTATTCCCTCAATAGGGGCCTTCTCCTCTCAATGAGTTGTGTTTTTGGTGCTGCTTGCATTGCGTTTTCAGACAACACCTTTGTACTAGGTTCAGCACACCATCCACCTCGCGTTTGTTTTTTGTGCCATACCAAACATATTGCTTTTGTATCTACTTTTTGCTTAGCGGTTTTTGCGATGTCTTCTTTCCACCGAAACTTATTATCATGGGTACACGTTTAACACATCCTGTAGCCCGCTGGCTATGATACAGTTTTCTCCTCTTGTTTTGTTTATCGTGGTATATCAAGCTGTAACATCCCTCATTTTTGGAAAGTGAAAAATCACTAAAAAATTGAAACTCTTGTTTTCTTGTTAATGCAAGCCACCAAAAACAAATAAAACTCGAACACAAATGAAACATTATGTCCTATTCCAATTTATTGGAATAATGCCTCTGTTTTCCATAAACCCTAAAGCCTGTTCAAAACAAATATTTATGCAAAGAAATTATTTTCCTTTTAGCAAACCCTATTACATAAAATGTTTCCAACTCAAATACTATTTTGAAACTGTTTTCATGACATTCGAAACTTGAGTATTACAACCCCCAAGAATATTTTCACCATCATGAAATATTTTATGAGTTTTTTTTACAATTTTGGAATTTGAAAATATTTTATAAGCCGAAAGAAAATTATGGTTATTTAAATAATTTATCCTGTTTTAGAACACATATATATATATAATCATTTTTATTTTATTATGAAAATGGATTTGATAAAGTTCATAGTCAATATAAATACATGTAGTATTTTTTTATTTTTGTTATATCAAAATTTGTTTAATAAAACCCTATGTTTCAAGTTGACATAAAGTTATCAAATTGGTATTTATACGATATTTAAAATTTTAAAACTTTTCAATGTGATAAATTGATTCCATGAGTGTTTTCAATAATAGATATGAAATTTACTAATTTATAGGCTTTTGATTGAGTTGATTTTGGATGCCTAAAACAAACGTTATAAATAAAAAAGAGAGAAAAGAAGAAAAAAAACCTAAACTTAATGGGTCAAGCCTAATGTCTACACACACTTCTATTCTTGTAGACAATGTTGGGCCTCCAAGTGCAGTGATTTGTAGAACAGCAGCAAGTTTCCCTTAAGTGGATCACCCAAGGTTTATCGAACTCAGGGAGATAGAGGTCAAATATATCCCTCTCAAGCAACCCTGCAATTTAAGATACAAGAAGACTCTTGTGTCCCCAACACACCCAATATACTCATCAGGTATATAGGTGCATTAGTTCGGCGAAGAGATAGTGAAATGCGAGTAATATGGATGGTTATAAGTAATAATAGCAATCTAAAATAAATATGGCAGCAAGCAAACATGTAGCAGAACAGGCGAAAACGGTGTTTCAATGCTTGGAAACAAGGCCTAGGGATCATACTTTCACTAGTGGACACTCTCAACAATTATCACATAGTTGAATAACTAAATATCTTCTCTTCACTATGCTACTCTTAACCCTCTCCGGTTAGATAACGAACACTAATCATTGCGTAGGGCTGCAAAAAGCATTCCTTAAAGTAAGCATTCCCATGTCTAGTTGGCCCCACACTGTCAACTTGAGCATCCTAGAAGGTATTAGACAAACACCACAATTCATAGAGGAGACACACACGATGTGCACACTGTTACCATCACACCGCGGGACAAGGTGACTCCAAAGTTAATATTAATAAAACACTTGAGTAGCACAAGATGAAGAGTAACATCTACTTATTTAACTAGATTACAAAGCTCACGGTCACATATAGCTCATACCATGGGAGAGAGAGATGAACCACATAGCTACCGGTAGAGCCCTCAGCCTCGGGGGAGAACTACTCCCTCCTTATCATAGGAGACAGCAACGGCGATGGAGATGGTAGTGGAGTCGATGGAGATGGCTTCCGGGGGCACTTCCCCATCCCGGCAGGGTGCCAGAACAGAGATTTGTCCCCCGAAACTTGGGTTGACAATGACGGCGGCTATGGAAGGTTTCGTGGAATTTAGCCGATTCTGCTACGGTTTTTGCATCGGGGGGATTATATAGGCGAAATGGCAACGTCGGTGGGCCACCAGGGTGGCCTTACCACCCCCAGGCGCGGCCAAGGCGGTGCCCATGCCTGGCTATGGTGAGGGCCCCCTGGTGCCCGTCTTCGACTCCTCTTCGGACTTCTGGATGCTTCCGAGGAAAATAGGAACTTCGGGATTCGTGGGGTCCAATTCCGAGAATATTTCCAGAACAACTTTTCTAAAATCAAAAACAGCAGAAAACAGGGAACTGGCACTTGGCATCTTGTTAATAGGTTACTCCCGGGAAATCGATAAAAATGACATAAAGTGTAAGGAAAACATGTGGGAAACAATAAGAAAACAACATGGAACATCATAAATTAAGGATACGTTTATGACGTATCAACATCCCCAAGCTTAGTCCCTACTCTTCCTCGAGTAGGTAAACGATAAAAACAAATAATTTCTGAGGTGACATACTACTAACACAATCTTGATCATAATTTGTAAAGCAGAGCATGTAAACTGAGATCATAGAATTTCAACATAAGCATGATAAATAAAACTTTAATAATAAAGCATAGCAATCATCTTGCATCATGATAAGTAACAGAAATAAAAGATCATGGATAACAATGAAACAAAAGATATACGTTTGTTTCAAGTATAGAGAAAGCATGGCAAAGTGGTATTTCACTAGTCCTTAAGAGTGGGACAAAACATAAATGCCAGGACACCTTTAAAGTTCATGAGGAAGACTAGAACAAATAATTATAGAACTAGCAATAACACATCATGAATCAAATAATAATGTTTCTGGGCCAAATGCACATAAAAATCAGAATGGCAAAAATGCTCTCTCAACTGTGCATAAAGTTAGAAGATGGAGACTCAACATAAAAGTAAAAGAAAGGTCCTTCACAGAGGGAAGCATGGATCACTCATGTGCTAGAGCTTTTGTTTTATTAAACATAGGTATTAAAAGTTTGACACTCCTCCCATCCATCTTACACAAACCATGGCTAACCGAATCGTCGGGTGCTACCAACAATCACATACCGTGGAGGAGTGTCTATATTTTGGGAGGTGTATGCTAGTGTCAACAAATGGTAAACAGAAAATACAGTACGTCACAAGACAACTAGATTTCACAAGAGTGGCTCCCATATGAAGGACGCGTCTGGGTAGAAGGTCATCCCTCTTTCTCTTTTTTTTACACAATTATGCTTTGACTCATAAATCAGGGGCAAAAATAGTGAAGAGATTTTGTGTGTATTAATTTGGGGCTGGGCACCCCGCTGCCGGCTCTTCTATCAATTAGATAAGCGGATGAAACCACTAGTCCAGAGTGTGAAATCCAATCAACAAGTGAGATAAAGATTCTCAATTTACGTCCTCATGAGCAAAAACAGGAACACAAAGCGGGAGTAATTTTGAAGGTGAAAGTACACAAAGGTCAACTAGAGGGGGGGGGGTGAACAGGTGACCTACAAATTTTAAGTCTTTTTCAATTTTAGTGGGTGCTTTGAAAAGTTAATAACTTGGTTATCTAGATGTGCAACTAAGTAAACACCCTATGTGACAAATAACGAGTAGCAACGGAAGTAAATGCAAGGCACAAGATAACCACAAGTGAAAAACACGGAGACAAGGATATGTTTCCCGTAGTTCCTTCTTAAAAGAAGTACGTCTACGTTGGAGAGGTGGGGAGCCATCTAGGCGCTCCTCAATAGCACGGATGTGCACACCTTATTCTCCTTGAGCTTATCTGGTGAGGGAGATTCTCGTTTCCACTATGAGGTCGACTTGAAGGCGTTGACCAAACCTTTACAAGTAGTTGAGGCAACTCCGCAAGTGAGATGGAGGCTCTCAACGATCCGAAGCTTCTTGCTACAAGGTGGAAGCTACAAGCACTAGGGTTTCCCTTGGATGACAAAGAAACCAAGAGATTACAAGATCCCAAGAGGTATGGTGTGGGAATATAATTTTTGGCTTGGTAGAAAGGTAGATCTAGTCCTCCTCCATGAGATCCTTGAAGGGCATCGAGTTTGGTTGGAGGAGGAGGGAGATCGGGGCGTTTTGAGCTCTTCAACAATGGAGGGAGAGAGGAATGGACGAACTCGCTATCTAGAGGAAGAAGACAACTATTTATAGGCTCCTCCAATTTCTGACGGTTGCAGTGTGCCAGGGCCGGAATATTACGGGGTTAGCACCAGAAATTTCCGGCCCAGCAAGGCCAGATATTTGAAATGTCTCGGGGGGCAGAAATTTGAATATTCCGGGGCCTGAAAATTCCGCCCCCATCTCTGTGCGCGGCCAGGAGCACAGCGCAGAAAAACTGCTAAGGACCAGGCCAGATATTTGAATAATCTGGGGGGCGGATTTTTGAAAAATCCGGGGCCGGAAATTTCCGGCCAATAATCCGCCCCCATCTCTGCGCGCGGGCACCTGAGGAATCACCGAAAACTGCTAAGGACCAGGGGCCGGAAATTTGCCCCGGAATATTCCGGGAAAATATCCGCCTCACCTTCTGTGCGCGGGCAGTAGGAGAATTACTTAGTCGTCTTGATGAGGTCAGTGGGGCCGGAATATTCCGGTGCAGGGGCCGGATATTCCGCCCCATACACACCGTAAATTCCGGGGTAGCAGCTGAAATTTCCGGTAGCAGTAGAGATAATTTTCAGAGCTCCTCTTTGAACTTTTTGAGTGCATTTATCAATAATCATCTGAGAGGCCAGCTGCATACCCTTAAACAATATTTTTAGATAGATGATACCCGCGTTGTTATCATCGCTAAAATCATTAGAGGGATCATGAGCTTTCAATCTCCCCCTTTTTGGTGAGTGATGACAACACGAGTATTTGCATAGGGATAAAACTTACAATACGATAGAAAGTAAAACATCACAGATAGCATATATAGGAGACATGCCTCCTAATAATAATAGTTCACACAAACAAATCCACGAATAACGAGCACGATGATACGAAGTTCGAATAGATGCACGAAACGATAAAGAACGAAACCCACCCTAGCAAATCCCCGCGATCACTAGATCTTCTCCCCCCTTTGGCATCAGGATACCAAAAAGAGAAAAGAGAGCAGTATGTCCCTTGGAGAAAACTCTAGGCCTGGCTATCTTCTTCTTCCTCCTCGCTAGCAGACGCAATGTCCTCATCATCATCCACTCCCAGATCCTAGTCGACGTCGCGGTTGTTCCAGTTCTTGTATGGAATCCTGTCAGGAAGAGGAGCTGGCACAGTGGGAATGTTGAGGGCAGTCATGATGGTGTGCTGATTTTCCTGGATGTTGCGGCGCTCAACATATGCATTGTAGTTCTCCTTGTGGATGAACACATTCATGCACATCACCTTCTCAATGGCACGAACAAGCCATGAGCGCTTCTTGGTGCCTGGAGGAGGTGGACGGATGCGAGGATCACGGTGACCCTGACCCATGGCGCCAACATCATGAGCAGCCTGCTGAACATGGGCGGCCTTCTTGTACAACTTGACATCCGTGTGGTCATCACAGTCTAACTCCAGATCAGCGCGGAGTTCACCGGGGTAGCGAGACTTGATGAGCTTCATGATGTATGGAGCATATGGGGGCACCTTGCGGTTGAAGAGAGCAAAGTGGATCTCGTTGAAGATGAAATCCATCACATCAATCTTGTGACTCTCCGTATCAGTCATGTCGCCCTCAGTGAAGGTTTGATAGGCATGGTACATGAGATTAACCAAGCAACCACGAATCTCATCATTATTGCCCGCGCTCGGGGCCATAATCGCTCTGAACATGCGCATCAGGATGTCATAAATGGGGAAAAGACCCTTCGCAGAGCCCACAACACCAGTAGAACCATATAGCTCAACAAACATGTTGTTCTCATACTCCACCCTGTGAATGTGCATGCGAGAACCCTAAGGAATGTTCAGACCAGCAAAGGGGTATCCCAGCTCGGCAGCAAAGTCATGGAAGTTGGCGGTGAGCAGGTAGGGGCCAGACATCCAGGACATCCCAATATCCTGAGACTCATCGAAGACCAGAGTGGAGAAGAACTGCTGGATGAAAGTGATGTTGTAGGAGCATGAGGTCTCCATGAGGGGACGCAGACCCAGAAGTTCAGCCAGCTGGACAGAGTTGTTGAAGTACGCGGGATTGGCAAACATGTGAGCAAAATTGATGAACTTCATGGTGCAAACTGGCTTGCTCATCACAGTGTACACTTGCTTGAAGAGATTCTCCTGCTCAATGTGCCAGAAGCAGGTGTCAATGGTTGGGTCTTGAGGACCCTCGGTGTACCAGGCCTTGGCCCGCCATGCCTTGAACTCGGAGATAGACATGGTGGCCAAGTTGAGAGATGTATTCCCCTGCTGCTTATTAGCCTTGCGAGCTTCCCTGGATGCATCACGTTCACGCTCATATTCCTTCTCAGCATCCATCTCACGACGGCGAGTCTCCGCCTCATCCACTAAAGTGCCCTCATCATCGTCCCTCAAGTGTCGGTACCTCTTGCACGAGCTAGTCACCTTGGGAGGCCTAGAGCTTGAACCATCTGCGAGAAAAGAAAGAGAAATCGCAAAGAAAACAAATAGAAAAAGATCAGAAAGGTGGCTCACAACTTGTGGAAGTGGGAGAACAAATCTCAGTTAGAGATTCAGGGCAGGTCGGATATTCCGGTCTTGGGCGAAATTCAGGGGGGGGCGGAAATTCCGGCACAAGGTGAAATTTCTGGGGGGCGGAAATTCCGGACCTGGGGCGAAAATTTCCGGCTCTCGAGATTTCGCACCAGATCTAAATCTAGGGCCTGCCACGAATCTAAAACAACGAGGAAGTGCAATGAGGGGAACACTAGGGGATGTGTGATACTAGTATATGGACGTTCCTCCCAAAAGCACAAGGAATATGAAAGAACATGAGATCAAATCATCCGGTAACCCTAGATTGCGGAGAAAACAAAGCACATAAGAGGATCCATGGTGGAGGAAGGAATGTGCAGTCTCTGGTTCCGCAAAAATCAACCGGAGGATGAAGAGGGGAGGCAAGGGGGCCTCCCGGACGTCTCGGAGGCGGCGGCTGCGGTTGGGGGCGGAGTGGAGGCGAGGGGAGGGGAAACAGTTAGGAACTGCCCCTCCCGTCGCCTATTTATAGCCCCCAGCCGCGCAGACCGGATTATTCCGGTATTAGGACCGGAATATTCCGGGGGCCGGAGATTTGAGCCGGAATATCCGCCTTAAATATCCGGTGTGCCTTCTGCGAGCGGGCACGCTGGATATTTGGGGGAATTTTCTAGTCAATTTCGATTCCCGGAAATTTCCTGGGCTTAGGACATGGAATATTCTGGCCCCCCGGATATTTGCACCGGAAATTTCCGCCCCAAATTTCCGGGGTGCCTTCTGTGAGCGGGCACCTTGGAAATGGGTGAAAATTTCTGAGGTCTGGAGGCCGGAAATTTCCGGGCCCTAGGCCGGAATTTCCGGGGTTCCCGTGCCTTCCGAGGTTTTTGTGGAAAAATGATACAAGAAGGGAGCCTCCAAAACAAAACATCAATCAAATATGATGAACACACAAAAACACGAACAAAAATCAAAACTCAATACAAAGAGAAATGGTGGTGGCCGAAGCCACCGTGGTTGAGTGTATACCAAGGAGCCGCAAAGATGTATCTTGGGCCCAAAAGTATGACTCACGTTTAAGCACAATAAGTCACAAAATGACTAGATATGCGTGAAGTTTTGATTGTTTTGCGCATGATAGGTGGAGTGTTGGTTCATGAATTGAAATAAGCTCCCCCTATGTCCATGCCTACATCTATACTAGATAGCACATATAGTGAAGGTAATTGTGCAAGGGTTCAAGAGAAGTTAGACGCATCGATAACATTTAGTTCATTCCTCAAACCCCTAAATCTTGGTTCATCAAGGGCCTTCGTGAAGATGTCCGCGAGTTGATCCTTGGTCGGCACATAGGAAATATCGATATCACCCTTCTCAACATGACCCCGAATGAAATGATGCCGTATCTCAATGTGCTTCGTCTTGGAGTGAAGAACGGGATTGTAGGCGATCTTGATAGCACTCTCATTGTCGCACAAGAGGGGAACTTTGTCGAAGTCGATGCCATAATCTCTCAATGTTTGCCGCATCCATAGTAATTGAGCACAACAACTAGCCGCGGAGATGTATTCGGCCTCGGTGGTAGAGAGGGCGATGCAATTTTGCTTCTTGGAAGACCAACATACCAACGAGCGACCAAGAAATTGACAACCTCCGGATGTAGATTTCCTATCCGTCTTCTCGCCCGCATAGCCCGCGTCCGAATACCCAATGAGCTGAAAGCTTGAACCCTTGGGATACCAAAGACCAAAGTTTGGGGTATGAACTAAATGTCGAAAGATGCGCTTAACCGCTTCAAAATGACTTTTCCTCGGAGAGGCTTGAAACCTTGCACATTTACCTACGCTATACATGATATCGAGTCTATATGCACAAAGTTAGAGCAAAGAGCCAATCATGGAGCGGTATACCTTTTGATCCACCTCTTTACCATTCGGGTCGGGTTTCAAGTCAATAGTCGTGGACATAGGAGTCTGATCATAGGTTTGGCGTCATGCATGTTGAACCGCTTGAGCATGTCTTGAGTATACTTGGCTTGCTTGATGAATGTGCCTTCGGGATGTTTCTTGATCTCAAAGCCAAGGAAATACTCCAACGCGCCCATCATAGACATCTCGAACTTATCCGTCATAAGCTTGCAAAAGTCATCATTGAATGTGATGTTAGTAGAACCAAAGATGATATCATCCACATAGAGTTGGCATATGAACAAGTCACCTCCAACCTTTTTGGTGAAAATGGTGGGATCGATTAAACCAACATTGAACCCACGATCCACTAAAAACTCTTTAAGGTGCTCGTACCATGCACGTGGAGCTTGTTTAAGTCCATAGAGTGCCTTATCGAGTTTGTAGACATAATCGGGGTGGTTGGGATCCTCGAAAACCGGAGGTTGCTTGACATAGACCAACTCATGGATGGGACCATTCAAGAATGCACTTTTAACATCCATGTGTTGTAGTTTAAAGTTGTGATGAGAAGCATATGCAAGCAAGATACGAATAGATTCAAGACGAGCTATGTCGAGACATCGTAGTAGATTTCATAGACGGGGGTGCCATGAGACTACCGATAGAGACATGGAGGGATGTGATTGTATGATGATCAAGGACACAGGGTTTTTACCTAGGTTTGGTACGACGCAGTAATGCGGTGTTCCTACTCCTGCAATCTCACTATTTAGGACTAAAGTCTGAGAATACAGAGTACAATGTGAGCTTCTATTAGCTGCTCGTCAAGGATCAACCTCTCGGCGAGTTAGCCTTTAGCTTCTTGTCTATCTATCTTATCTCCCGTCCGGCTTTATATAATAGCCGGATTGGGGCATACAGAGAAGGAAACCTAGAATACTACGGTAACTATTAACTTGGAAAGTAAGGAATCCGCCTTCTACTCCAAGCCAGATCACGTGGGCCGTGATCCGGGTTCTTCTAGAATCCGGCTTCCGTGCGTCAGCTTACTGGGCCGCCCAATGGACCGTAGCCCATTACCATTTAGGCCACCCTGGTAATCCGGCACTTTAGACTACCATCTGATATACCCCTAGTTGGTATACATCCAACAGTAGCCCCCAAGAAGGATTAAGACTCCGATTTGCCGTCTTTCTTCAAGTGTTGCATGTTGTCCAAGAAATATAGGCTCTCTGTCTTGATTCTTCTTTTTATCAGAATAATGTCATAACGCAAAACTCAGATTTCGGAAAATCCGGCTTTTCTTCCACGAATCTTCGCGGAGAAGGAACTTCCTACGTCAGCGCTTTAATCTTGCTGACGTCAGGGACGTTTAGGTGTCGAGCGGGAAACCCTGAAACATATCTCTGACAGATTCTCACGGGAAACGAGGAGATAGCAATAATCACCCGTCGTTTCATTTCCCGGAATTTCCGGCGAGTGACACGCGTTGATCATCCAACGGTCAAAAGAGCCGTTAGCACGCATCGCGACGGGTTTCCGGCTATAAATGGCCGTCATCATCTTCTCCGGCAAACCTTCTGCTCCCAGTTCTCTTCTCGCCTCCACAGCGCCCAAGCACACTGCGAGCAGAGCGAATCTTCCAGCGAACGCACGAACGCCGTCCGGGAACTCACCGGAGCGCATGATCTTCACCGTGCCGCCAAAAGATGGCATCACCGAACTCTTCTCCGGAACGCTCCGTCGCGGCGGAAATCGACGAGATTATCAACACCATGGATCCCATGGTGGATTCCCCACTGCTGCAACCGGCGACAAGCCAGAGAAAGCTTCCAACGGCGCAGCGGGCGAGGAAATTCCTCTCGCCGCCACCAACCTCGCGGGATCCTCCTCCGTGCCATCCCCGCCACTCGCACCCGAGACGACGGAGGAAAAATCATCCTCGTCGGGGACGAGCTTGTGGCCGCGTCCGCCGCGACGTCCGCCGCCACCGGGGTAGAAGACGAAGGGGAAACTGACGGCAATTGGAGCCAGAGCAGTATTCCGCCTTCCCTCCTTCCGACAATGGAAAAGGAGGGGCTGCTGCTGAAAGGCAAATGGCGGAGCCCCGAGGACGAGTCCAAGCCAGCGCCAAAAGACGGGGAACGCGTTCTCCTTGCCTCCCACATTGTCAGAGGTATGGGGTTTCCTCCGTCCGCCTTTTTCTCCAAGTCCTAGCTCACTATAACATCCAACCCCACAATCTGCCTCTGACCAACTTGTGGAACCATATCATTCATCCTGCGTAGATTCAGGGAGGATTGGTTCCCCAAGATCAAGACATCGGAATCCGTCAAATTCTGGACGGGTTCCTTCTTCTACCATCCCGACGTTCCCTTTCCTGGGAAAACCACCGGGGTTCCACCTTTTTCGAATACCGCTGCCGTCCCCCAAGAAAATTGGGGAACTGAAGCAGTACAATCCCTGCCGCCGGATCTTCTCAAAATCAAGCGGCGCATCACGAAACCCGTCGCCTCCGATCCACCTCTGACCGGCATGGACACTGTCCTATGCTGGTTGGAAAGGCGGATTCAGCCTTTGGCTGATCACGGCACTCGCCTCCTCTGTGATTACACGGGAACCGGCGATGTCATGCGGACAACGAGCAAAGTTTGGTTGGCAAAAGATTTGCGGAGACGCGCGAATCAATTGGTTGCTTCACGCGACCAATATGAAGAAAGTCGGCCAATGTATACAGCTTCGAATCCGGCTCCCAAGTTACAATTCTTTGCCTTCCGGGTTTAGATTCTTTTCATTTTCTCGGTTTCGTGTTTTTAACTCGGCTTTTGCCTTTTTTAACAGATCATCGAACTTCCTGAGTCGGAACTTGCTTCTGACGCCGAGCTAGAGGCACTGCGCTCCAACTTTGCCGGCGGACGCAAGCGCAAGAAGATCTCCACTTCACAGGAAATTATTGATCTTGACGGGGTTCCCGTCGCAACTTCCAGGTTTGTGCACCTAGGCTATTCTTTTTTGTTCGAATGTTTCCTTTTGTCTCGGAGTTTTAACTTTTCCGGCATTTCTCTTTTTTAGCTTGGCCCCCACAACTCTGAAGCCTAAAAAGCTAAAGAGGCACAAATCCGTGGCCAGCAGAGACCCACATCCTTCCCCTGCTACTGCTCCAGATACCCTAGTAGTAGCTACAGAGGAGCATGCTGCTGCCCCCAACGTTGAAACCCAGCAGACCAGCCAGCCCATTGAGCCGAAAACGGACATGAGGGAAAGGGCGGTCCCAGAGGTGGGAGATCCTTCTCGAATAACTGAGGAGGAGCCCATTCCCACCTTTGATAAAGAATTCAAGAATATCAACGAGGGCCTTAGCACTGCTGGGACTCTTTTTGCCGAATATGCAAAAGAGTTCACCGAAAATTTGGCAGTTTTACAGCGGATGAGCCAGGTAATATCTCTAGCCCCCAAGCAATAAGTCAAATGCCTGCTTTTCACTTAATGCTTTCAACTGAATCATGCTTGTTTCTAACTTAAGCGTTCCGGTTCATTTCCGTGTTCTAGCAAACCGCTGAAAGCATAAACATGGAAGTTTTCGGCAAACTAACGGTCAAGAATAAGGAGGTTAGAAGCCTTCTCTCTATTTGAAGTTAAGGAAGCGGAGCTGGCATCGTCTCAGCAACAGCTGGAGGAAACAAAAGGTATTTTAGTCCTCTGAGGTTTCTTGTCCATATCCTTTTCCTAAGTATTTTTCTGAGTTTCCTAACCCGGATATTTTTTCTCGCTTTCCAGCTGCTTTGGCGAAAGCCAAACAAATTGCTGAAGATGCCGGCAATGCTGAGAACCTCCGCCAGGAGAACCTGGACCTTCATAAGGATCTTATGAAGGTTCAGAAGGAACTGGAGGGCCAGCCAGCTGGCTGTAGGCATTGCTCAATCCAATGCCTCCAACCAAGCTGAAAAAGACAAAGCAACTATCCGAGATCTGGAGAACGCTTTGAATCTTCGCCTGGAGGAAGGCTCCGAGATGGATAGGATCCTCAGTAAGTTTTCAACTTTTACCGAATTTTCCATGTTTTGATTTCTTTCTCTGCTTTTTCATTAACCCTTTGGTTGTTTGTCTGAAAAAACAGGAGATGACCCAACACTTACTCGGATTGAGAAAATCCGAGCTTTCGGGAAGGTATTCACCGCGATCAAAGCTGCGGGGATGTTGCTCATCAACAAGTATCTTCCCGCAAAGTCTGGGGATCTCTCGGAAGTTGAAAAACTGCCGGGAGCTATCGTAGAAGTGGCGGAGGCCAAGGAATCCACCTTGCGCTCCGAAGCACGGGGTGGTGAACGCATGGCTCTAGGGGTTATGCGTATGCACTATCCCACTGCTAAATCTTGGCGTGCGGCGTCCGGCATCCCTCAAGGATATACGGAGACCCAGCGGACCACCATCTTTGATGAGATCAAAGGTCACGCTACCAAGATTGCTTCTATGGTGAATATCTCCATCACCTATCCGGAAGAAGAGATTCCAGAAGCCCCCGAGGAGTCCAGCAGTGAAGATGACTCGGATGCTTGAAGAATTTTCCTTGCCCTGGATAGAAAAGATAGGAAATAGGAGCATTACTGAACTTTTAGAATGTAAATCTTATTGTAATGCTTCTATCCATTTGTATGAACAAGTACTCCGCCTTTTGCAGTTAATATTATTAATCCTTTGCAAGTTTTCCGGGTTTTACATTCCTTTATCTTCTAAGTTCTCTGGTTTATGTGCTTTAACTGTCCTTAGTGTTTGAAATGACTCAGTAGTATTTTAATCTTCATGCCAAGTGACTCGTAGAACCGATCAGTTCAAACTCGGAAACATGGATCATACTAAAGGCATTTTTACTTACTAGCTCCAGTGACCCAGCACATAAACAATCAGATAATACTTAGAGAATAGTAAGGAACTTTTTGGATGAAACTCGGGCACGCAGGCACAATCCGAGTTTCCTTTAGCCTTTAGTAGGCTGAAAATCATTCAGTTTTTAAACGCCGAGCACGCAGGCACAATTTGGGTTAACATTGAGTATTTTGTAAGATCATTGGGAAATAGATAAGACGGAATCATGCTTTGTACTATAATAAGCTTGTAAAAACATGGATGCAAGAATTACGACAACTTTATTTCATGATCTCAAAGATGTTTACATAGAAATTGAACAAAGTATAGAAGGGACGTAACTGCTGGATACTCCAGGGCCTCTTTGTCTCTCCTAGTTCATTATCTATCTTTCTCTTCCTTTTGCGATTCGGCTTTTCGGGATGGTCTTCCGTATCTCGAATGTCTACAAGATAGTATGATCCATTTTTCATAGCTTTGCTGATGACAAATGATCCTTCCCATACTGGGGCCAATTTGTGCTTTCTTTGTTGTACCAATCTTAGCACTAGGTCACCTTCTTTAAAAGAACGATACCTGATTTTCCGACTATGGTAACATCGTAAACCTTGCTGATAAATGGCGGATCTTTGAAGCACAAGCTCTCGTTACTCTTCTAAGAGATCGACAGCATCCTGTCGTGCGTTTTCGGCATCCGAGTCATCGAAATCCTGCACTCTTGGGCTATCATGGATCATGTCCGTTGGCAGAATTGCTTCAGCACCATAAACTAGGAAAAACGGGGTTTGCCCAGTTGACCTATTTGGTGCAGGGTGTCAATATTTTGCCAGCTCTCCAATGGAGAAATTTGTCCTGTTGTCTGTTATTATGCTGTGTAGAACGCCGTATCTCATGACTACGTCAATGATGAAATTTCTGGCAGTTACACCATCAAGATTTTTGATGGGTTTAGCCTCCACCCACTTGGTATATATAACCAGTGCTACGAGTAGATGTGTGAGTCCGCCCCTTGCAGTTTTGAATGGTCCCATCATATCTAGCCCCCAGACCGCAAACGGCCATGTAATGGGGATAGTTTTGAGTGCTTGGGCTGGCATATTGTTCTGCTTGGCGTAATATTGACACCCTGCACATGTATTTACTATGTGCTCAGCGTCTGTCTTGGCTGTTAGCCAGAAAAACCCTGCACGAAATGCTTTTTTGACTATGCTTTTTGATTGAGCATGATGTTCGCAATCTCCGGCATGGATTTGTTGCAGGATTCCGCGTCCTTCTTCTGGTGAAATACATCGCAGAAAAATTCCGGTAGTACTGCGTTTATCCTTTGCATCGACGCTGAATCTGTCTTTGCAAGACTTCGTCTGCTCCATCCGGATACTTCTGATCAACTAAGAAGTTTAAATCTGGAATTGTCCAATCCGGGTTAACGAGCATGACCTCAATTGACTCGGAAGCCAGAGGATAATCAACATCTCCACCTTTTATCGATGGTTCATACAAGTGTTGGACGAACACACCGGGTGGTAGGATTTTTACTCTTTCTGACCCCATGCGGGCTAATGCGTTCGCGTTCCAGTTTTCCTCCCTTTTTACATGAAGTACTTCAAATCCAAAGAAACAGATTGCAAACTCGTCCACCGTTCTCCGATATTCGGCCATGATGGGACTTTTGGCATCCCAAGTTTGGTTGAGCTGATGTTGTACCAAGTCTGAGTCGCCGTAGCACAAGATGCGTTTGACACCTATTTCCTTTGCAATATGCAAGCCGTGAAGCAGAGCTTCGTATTCTGCCACGTTGTTACTGGCGTTGAAATGTATTTGTAATACATACTCCATTGTATCTCCTTTAGGGGATTTTAGGACTACACCAGCTCCAGCACCCTCCTTCATCTTGGATCCGTCAAATTGCATGATCCAGTACTCGGACTCCGGCATTGGTGTTTTTTCCATTGCTTCCGTCCAGTCGGCCGCCAAAATCTGCCAGGACCTGGGATTTTATTGTCGTCCTAGGTTGGTACTTAATGTCAAATGCTGCTAGCTCGATGCCCCATTTGGCTACTCGGCCAGTTGCCTCCGCATTGTTTATTATATCCCCTAGTGGTGCTTTACATACCACTGTTATGGAATGTCCTTGGAAGTAATGGCAAAGTTTTCGAGATGCGAAAAATACGCCATATGCCAGTTTTTGATAGTGTGGGTACATTTGTTTGGACTGGGAGAAAACTTCACTTACATAATATACCGGATGCTGATCTGGTATGCTTTGTTCGTCTTTCTTCCTTTCCACCACTATCACCGCACTAATAACCCGGTTTGTAGCCGTAAGGTACAGTAGCATAGGTTCTTCGTCTTTTGGGGATGCCAAAATCGGAGCTTTCATCAAAGTTTCTTTCAAATAGGTTAATGTTGCGCCTGCTTCTTCTGTCCACTCGAATTTGTCGGATTTCTTCAACAACTTGTATAGTGGCAAAGATTTGTCCCCTAGCCGGCTAATAAACCGGCTAACAGCTGCTGCATAACCCGTCAATTTTTGTACATATTTTATGCACGTAGGCTTGGAGATGTTTAAGATTGCTTTGATCTTTTCTGGGTTTACTTCTATTCCTCTATGAGAAACAACGAAACTCAGAAGTTTTCCTGAGGGAAACTCGAATACACACTTTAATGGATTTAGCTTCATCTTATAAGTGCGCAAATTTTCGAAGGTTTCTCGCAAATCTTCAAGGAGTGTATCTTTCTCCTTGGACACGACAGCAATGTCGTCCACATAAACGTGGACGTTTTTTTCCAATCGGACTATGCAAACATCGTTGCATGCAACGCTGGTAAGTTGCACCGGCGTTCTTCAGGCCAAAAGGCATGGTTATGTAATAGCACGTCCCATATGGGGTTATGAAGGAAGTTTTGATTTGATCTTCTACCTTCATGCGTATTTGATAATACCTGGAATATGCATCCAAAAAACATAAAAGCTCAGAGCCAGCAGTGGCATCTATTATTTGATCGATTCGCGGTAACGCAAATCTATTTTTTGGGCACAATTTGTTCAAACTAGTATAATCTATACACATCCTAAGGGCGGTACTATCTTTCTTCGGGACTAATACTGGGTTTGCTGACCATTCAGTATGTATAACTTCCCGGATAAAATCTGCTGCCAAAAGCCGGATAATCTCCTTGCCGATGGCCTTCCGTCTTCCTCCGTCAAATCGACGGAGACCTTGTTTGACGGGTTTAGATCCTGGAATCACCTTAAGTTGATGCTCAGCAAGTTCCCTAGGTACTCCTGGCATGTCCGCAGGACACCATGCGAAAATGTCCCAGTTCTCACGGAGGAACTTGATGAGCTCGCCTTCCTATTTGTCGGTCATCCCAGTTCCTACTACGACAAACTTTCTCGGATCTTTCGGATCTAGGATTACCTGTCTTGTGTTCTCGAAATCTTTGAAGCTGTCTGCAAGCTTCCGGCTTTCCTTTCCTGCCGGCATTTCTGTCGGCGATACTTCTTTTTCTCCTCCTTTGGGCCCTGGCATCTTCAGCTTGTTATAAATATAACATGATCTTGCCATGAATTTGGCGAAAGCTGGACGTCCGAGTATTGTGTGATACACACTTTCGAACGGCACAACCTCGAAGGATACTTTTTCCTGACGGAAGTTATCTTTGTCTCCAAAGGTTAAATCTAGGGAAATTTCTCCTAGGGATCGTGCTTGTCTGCCAGGGACGATGCCGTGAAAACGTATGTTGCTATGATTGAGTTGGGTCTCCGAGATTCGCAGATGCTTCAGTGTATCCAGGTAAATTATGTTAATGCTGGATCCTCCATCCATCAGCACTCTTTTTAGCCTAATGTTTTGAACAATAGGACTTACAATTAGAGCTTGCGTGCCGGGTTCAGGGATATTCCCGGGATGATCAGACTGATCCCAGGTAATTGGTGTATTTGAGTATTTCAAGAATTTCCGGGTTGCAGGGACAACCGCGTTTATTTCTCGAAGCGTTCTCTTTGCCACCCTTGCTAAGGGAGTTGCCAGGAAAGTTAGATTGCATTCTCCATCAACTCTCGGAAGCTTAGGCTCGCCTTTTCGCTGCTGTTCCTGGATTTTTTCATCAGTGTTTGTTTCACTGTCTTCTTTTTCAGCTTCTGGCTTTTGCTTGGAGAATTTCCTTTTGGAATTCTTCCCTTTCTTTCCGGATCCTGCAATGCCTTTCATATGCTTGTTCAGCCGGCATTGTGCGTTGGTGTGGGTGGGTTTCCCAAATTGCGAGTGGTGGACGCAGTTTTCTGACTTTATCTTTTCCCACTCTTCCTTGGTGTAATTAATCGGTTCTGTACTGCGTCCTTTCCACCTGTTCCCATTTTCTCTTCCAAAGGCTATGTTAACTTCTTTGGGATTTTGCGTTGCTTCTGGAGTTGCTTTTTTCTCAGTGCGAGGGGTCTTTTTGGCTTGGATCAAAGTGTCGATATTGCCGCCTCTCGCTCTAATGTCGTCTTCGGCCGCTGCATGCTCATTGGCGGTTGTAAGCATAGATCCGAGGTCTTTGTGCTTTTTGGAACCGATCATGAACGGTACGAGTCCGGGTTTTAGGCCATTGACGAAAGCATGCATTGCTTTAACGTCAGTTACTCCAGGGCAACTATTCTTGATTGCAGTCCACCTTGAGATGAAATCCACGTATGGTTCATCCTCAAATTGGGTGCAGCGGTTTAACTGGTTGATGCTGTTTGGGCGCTTGTAAGTTTCCCTGAAATGCTGAGTAAATACTCTTCCCATATCATCCCAGCTATCAATAGTCCTTGACGGTAATCCATTAATCCAATCTCTGGCTCCATCCAGTAACATTAGGGGGAGGAATTTGACTGCCTCCAGGTCTGTCCCATTGTTGATCTGAACGGCTGTATAGTAGTCTGAGAGCCAGGTATCCGGGTTTGTGCTACCGGTATACTTTTGGTATGTTGGACCAACTTTGGCAAAGCCAGAATACAGAGGTATTCTTCGGATCCTATCAGTGAAACACTTGGGTCCAAAGTATAAATCGTATCTTTCCGCTCTGTCTATATGTGCGGAGTATCTGCCGGCAGAATGGACAGAAGGGGATCTGCTCCGTTCTTTTCCATTGTGGAGCGGACGCGCTTTTCCGGGATTGTCTCTGTTTACTCCGTGATCGTGCCCTTTGGGATAAGGTTGAGTTCTACTCCTGTATCTTTCCTTATTCCTGGGGGCGTCCGGGTTCTCTCACGTCTGTGAGGCGTATCCTGTCTTCCAGCATTTTCTGCCGGGCGTCTCGGAGGCGGCATTGATTTTCTGTCCTTCCGGTTTTTCTCTTCTCGGTCACGGGGGTTAATTCCATCTTTCAGGAGATGGGATCCGGTTCTGGACGCTTCATCCCTATTGTCGGGTTTTTTCTTGTCCTTTCTCGGATCTGATTTCTTCTCTTTTGAATTGTTTGAATCTCCAGGTTCTTCAGGTCCGGGTGCTCCAGCAGCGCATGTACATGTCTTGCATAGGGCGGAGTCTTCATGTAATTTCCCTGGTCGCTCTTGCGCTCGCTGTTGCTGTTGCAACGCTTTTCCTAGGAAAGCGTACACCCCTTGAAGTTTTTCACCGTTGGAGTACATATCATTGTTGAGGATGGTGAACGCCGCTTCCGCGTTTTCTGCTGCGGTTTTGTATATTGGCTCGCCTCTGGCATCTTTGTCGTTTACCTTCTTTTGCCAAGATGGGTTATGGAACCTTTCTTTTGGCGGCAGTACTTCCGGTTTTGCGATTCCGGGTAACCGCGTAGGTTTAATGCCAGGTCTATTCTTTCTCTCGTATTCCTCGATTTCTTCCCGCATGAGCTTGATGTCACCCTGGGTTTTTTGGAGGTGTTCTCGATTTCGAAAAAGATGTTGCTGTTGCCTTTCGAGAGGCTGCCTCCGGGCTTCCAGCACTTCAGGGGGCTCGTGTGGTCCCACTGGTGTTTGGAGTAATTCCTGTTTGTCCTGTTCTGTCATTGGCGGAACAAGGATTTCCTTCGTTTTCTTCTCCGCAGGTTTTACTCCGCTTGCGTCTCCTACTTCCGGGCTTTCGTTGGCTCCATCAGCCGATTTTTTCTTCCGGAGTTTATACTGGAGCTTTTTAGCAGCTTTGTGTTTCTTCTTGGAAGAGGGAGGTTTCCTACAGGGTTCTTCCTTTGTCAATTCCTTGACGTCGAGGAATTTTGGAGAGGTTTCTCCTTCTTCTCTCTCTTCCTCTGGCGGAGGTGTTCTAGGGCTTTCCTGACTGTCGGCATGTGTGTTTTCAGCCGGTTTTGCCATCAGTACTTCGTGGAATCCCTCTTGGAAGGATTTGACCTTTCTTTCAAAAGCGTCTTCATCTTCGTCTTCGGTATCGAAGTGATCCGATCCGGGTTCCGACTCTAATCTCGCCTCAATGGCGGCTAGTACAGAGTCAGCTTCCGAGTGCGTTGTGATGTCGACGGATGTCGGATCTTCCACCTCTGTTGTGGGAGTGTTGTTTTCTGCCTCTTGCACGTGATTACTTTCATCCCTGTTTTCGGCGATCTCGGATTGCACCATGCCGATAAATTGCGATTTAGCAGTATATCGACGATCTGAGAAAAATCCAGCATCATAGTCGTCTTCGACTCGGTATAGGGCAGGTGGGATAAATTTGCTCCCACCACAGAATCCCATTGCTTCTGCAGTTAATCCGATAAAGATGTTTGCAGATCCAATCGGTAAAACGCAGACACTTACCAGGTGACTCCACGCCGGCATGTACGATCCGTTGTCGATGAAGCGCCCGACGCCGTTGTCGAATTCCAAGCTTCCGACAGTTATTGTACTGCCGATTCCGCTGAGTATCCCCGATCTAAACATAACGCCTGACGTCGCCGGCCCCACGGTGGGCGCCAACTGTCGAGACATCGTAGTAGATTTCATAGACGGGGGTGCCATGAGACTACCGATAGAGACGTGGGGGGACGTGATTGTATGATGATCAAGGACACAGGGTTTTTACCCAGGTTCGGTACGACGCAGTAATCCGGCGTTCCTACTCCTGCAATCTCACTATTCACGACTAAAGCCTGAGAATACAGAGTACAATGTGAGGTTCTATAAGCTGCTCGTCAAGGATCAACCTCTCGACGAGTTAGCCTTTAGCTTCTTGTCTATCTATCTTATCTCCCGTCCGGCTTTATATAATAGCCGGATTAGGTCATACAGAGAAGGAAACCTAGAAGGCTACGGTAACTATTAACTTGGAAAGTAAGGAATCCGCCTTCTACTCCAAGCCAGATCACGTGGGACGTGATCCGGGTTCTTCTAGAATCCGGCTTCCGTGCGTCAGCTTACTGGGCCGCCCAATGGACCGTAGCCCATTACCATTTAGGCCACCCTGGTAATCCGGCACTTTAGACTACCATCTGATATACCCCTAGTTGGTATATATCCGACAAGCTACGGGAGCGAATGTTTCACCGAAATCGACGCCATCGACTTGAGAGAAACCTTGAGCTACCAATCTAGCCTTGTTGCGAATGACGATGCCGTCCTTGTCTTGCTTGTTCTTGAAGATTCACTTGGTGCCGATGACGTTCTTGCAATCTTTGGGTCTTGGCACCAACTTCCACACCTTGTTGCGCTCGAAGTTGTTGAGTTCATCCTGCATAGCTTCAAGCCAATCTTGATCTTCAAGAGCTTCATAGACCTTATTGGGCTCAATATGAGAGACGGAAGCATGAGCCTTGCTAAAATCCACCAATTGCCTCCTTGTGACGACCCTTCCACGAACTTGTCCAAGAATCATGTCCTCCGTGTGACCGGCACGAGTAAGATTATCTAGCCTTCTCTTTGCCCTACGAGCTAGCATATCCTCCAAAGTTTCCTTGGATAGCACTTGATCATCACCTTCGTCATCGGAGTCTTGTCCACCTTGATTTTGTTCATTAATGGGAGGTGGATCCCTTATGTGTCGAGTTGTATCATCACCCTGAGTATCTTGTTCTTGTCCTTCATAGTGAGCTTGGCCTTCATCATGAGCTTGGCCTTGAGTGTTAGCTTGGCCTTGATTGATCGAATGATCTTGATCGTTAGCTTGGCGTTGATTTGAAGCATGAGGGCTTGGTGCATCTTTTTGGGTAGCTTGAGTATCAATGGGTGTAGTCAATGGCTCCACTTGAGTGGAGCATAGTCCTTCTCCCTCCGTCATACGGTAACCCTCAATGGGGATTATTTCACCAATCCCCATTCTTCTTATGACGATGGGAGGAATTGCATCTCCTACAACACCATGATCTATACGGCCCCCTTGGGACCCATTATCCTCATCAAACACCACATCTATAGCTTCTTCAACTTGTCCGGTGGACTTGTTGTAGACTCTATAGGCGTGAGCGTTTGTGGCATAACCAACAAAGATACCCTCATAGGATTTAGTCTCGAATTTCGACAAGCGTTTACCTCTCTTATGGATGAAGCACTTGCACCCAAAGACCTTAAAGTATGAAACGTCCAGATTCTTTCTCGTGAGAATCTCATAAGGGGTCTTGTTCAAGATCTTGCAGAGATACAATCAGTTGCTAGCATGACAAGCGGTGGAGACGGCCTCGGCCCAAAAATTATAACGAGAAGAGAACTCCGCAATCATGATTCGAGCAGCATCCATTAGAGTCCGATTATTTCTCTCCTCCACACCAATTTGTTGAGGGGTGTAGGGAGTGGAATATTGATGACCAATTCCTTCCTCGCTAAGAAATCCCTCCACGGTGTAGTTCTTGAACTCGGAGCCATTGTCACTTCGGATAGCCATGATGCTCGTATTATGTTGGCGCTCCACCAAAGTGATGAACTCGATGACCCGCTTTTGAGTCTCACTCTTCCTCTTGAAGAAGTGCACCCAACAATATCGTGAGTAGTCATCCAGAATCACCAAGCAATACTTCTTGCCTCCAAGACTATCATATGATAGGGGACCAAATAGGTCCAAGTGAATGAGCTCAAGGATTCTTGAGGTGGTGATGTTGGTCTTGGTGGGGTGAGCTTCTCCATGTTGCTTTCTAAGAACGCAAGAGCTACACACACGATCTTTGGAAAACTTAGCATTCGTTAGTCCTAGAACGTGATTGCCACTTTGTAGGTCATGCAACGTTCTCATAATTGTGTGGGCTAACCGGCGATGCCATAGCCAACCCACATCAACTTTAGCCATTAGGCATGTCGCGGCACACGTGTCTCCTTTAGAGAAGTCCACTACATACATGCCATTCTCGACATGCCCAACAAAGGCTACTTTAAGATTCGTCTCCCAAGTGACAATCACATTCTCCTTATTAAAGAATGAGGTAAAACCGCTTTTAGCAAGTTGAAGAACCGAGATGAGATTATAGCCAAGGGACTCGACAAGGAGGACATTCTCAATTGACAAGTCATTTGAGATTGCCACCTTGCCTCGTCCCAATACCTTTAGTTCAGAGTTATCACCAATAGTGACGCAATTGAGATGAGGTAGTGGAGGATGAATATCACTCATTGCGTCATTGCTTCCGGTCATATGTTGGGATGCACCACTATCCACCATCCATTTTCTCGAACCGGAAGCACTTCCCTACAATAGATTAGTGTCTTGATTTAGGTACCCATCGTTGAATGTGTCCTCTTTTGTTAGCGACAAGGGTCTTTGGAACCCAAATACTCCAGTGATAATCATCACCATAAGAAGTACCAACATATTTAGCAAACACATGACCATCTCTAGATTTCATAAGAACATAATATGGGTTGTATTTCCCGGCAAATTCATTATGAGTGGTGCTCCCCCTAGAGGTCTCACCACCCATAATGGTGTTGGTCTCCTTCTCTTTGGCCACCTCTCCCTCTCTCACAAATATTACTTCTTGTGAGGAATAGGTGACTTTCTTCTTGTTCTTCTTCTTGTACTTCTTCTTTGATTTGGCTACATAGCCAAGTACCTCCTTTCCATTGTTGACTTGTTGAGGAGCACCCTCATTGAGATTCTTCTCACTTCCTACAAGGTTAGTCACACTACAAGAGTTGCTAGGAAAGGCATTCATGCTAGTAGATGAGGATGACATAACTTTCTTGTTTGATTGTTGAGCTAGAAGATTGTCACGAGACTTGGTTAACTTGTCATGAATTTCTTTAAGAGACATGAACTTCTTTTCTAGTTTCTCATGACTAGTCACAAGTTCCTCGTGAGAAATTCCTAGCTTCAACTCTTCATGTTCAAGTGTTTTAATGATAGCAAGAGATTGTGCATTATCATTCCTAAGCTTAGAGACACTCATGGCAAAGTTTTCTTCAAGACTAGATAATTTCTCCTCAAGAGAGGCACGAAAGGAACGCTCATTCTCAAGATCCCTTTCAAGCTCTTTGTCATTGCAGGTGTGACCTCCATGGCTTTCTAAGGTCCTGATAATTTCCTCCTTTGCATCTACAAGAGAGTTAGGCTCATCAAGTTGCCGTAAGAGGGCATTCACTTTCTCCTTAGTCTCACCTTTGAGGCTAGCTAGCCAAATGCCTAACTCTTTGGCCTCACTATCCTCCTCACAAACATTCTCAACACAATCCAATAATGAAGGAGGGTTAGTGATAATGGTCTTAGAGTTAGGAGAGCATACTGAAGTGGCTTTTGCCATAAGACATGTAGGTTGGGTAGCCACAATCTCATTGGGGGATTCGAATAGAGAAATCGATGGAGATGACGCGTGGCAACGGCGACGTGGGCAACTCCTATCACTTCATCTTCTCCTTCATCTCTGGAGATATAGGTTTCTAGAACCGCCCCTTCTTGAACGTAGAGGGCCCTTGGAACTCTTCTAGCGAAGTTCTTGTTTTGTGGAGCCTTGGCCTTGTTTTTGCGAACAAGCTTGCCTTCGTTTTCTTTTCTTGGCTCAAAGGGGCACTCCTTCACGAAATGGTTTGCGCTACCACAGTTGTAGCATGTCCTCGGACGCTCCCCCTTCTTCTTGTAGTTCTTGTTTCGTGCAGGTCTTAGAGAGCCGGCCTTGTGAGCTTCCCATCTCTTCCAATATCCATGCATAGAGAGAGCGATGCACTTGTGAGCTCCCATGTAGGTGTCTTCATAGTCTTCCTCATCATCATCCTCTTCGTCAATTTCATCAACTCGAGCCATTCCCTTTGACTTCAATGCGAGGTTGGGTGACTTTCCCATTCCTCTAGAGCGAGCTAGAGCATCATCCACACTTTTGTGTGATAGAGAGATGGCAATGAACTCACTAAGCACACCAATGGAGTTGAGAGTATTATAGTCCGCTCTTGTCCGTATGCTAGTGGAGATATTCTTCTCAAATGGACTAATGGCTTTGAAAAGTTTCCTCTTTATCCACTCATCGGAGATCTCTTCCTTTCCAAAGTCTCTCAATTTATTGGCAAGAGTGACAACTCTTCTGTATAGCTCTTCGGGAGTATCATCCTCTTGCATAACGAAGTTCTCGGAGTTGTCAATGGCCACATCATACATGGAAGATTGGATGCTAGCATTTCCTTGAAACAAGGTGTCAAGCTTGTCCCAAGCCTCCTTGGCGGTCTTGCAACCACGAATGTGGGTGAGATGCTCCCTTGGGAGAGCCTTCTGGATGATGACGAGAGCAGTCTAGTTGAGTTGAGATTCCACATCCTCCCTTGGAGTCAAGTTGCTCGGGTCATGCGGATGAAACCCATGAATCACACTCCTCCACAATGTGGTGCATGATCCAGAGATATGTGGCTCCATTTCAAACTTCTAAGAAGATAATTCATTAGTGTTAAGCATGAGAGGAAGTCCAACATTAAGAATATGTGGCATGGAAACAATTGGGTGAATGGAGTCATAATTTTGAGGAGGTGGAACTTGTGCGTGGACCCCGGAACCATTAGCCGTTTGAGACTTGGAGCCACCGGAACTCTCCTTTGCCTTGGATTTAGCCTTTTGTGTGGCTTTAGCCATAGATTTGGCAATGTTCTCTTCGATTTGGGAATCATCCGGAATCGTTTCCTCTTCCGAACTATCCTCCTTGGAGACGTGGGAGTTCTACGGCCCCTGAGGTTTACCCATCATGTTCTCCAACATCTTCTTGATGGAGGAAACATCCGAGCCTACACTAGAGCTAACCTTGGACAACTGGGTTTGGATAGTACAAACCGTTGTCTCTAGGTTAGCTATAGTGTCGGCCATTTTGGAGAGCTCCTCCTTAGAAGTCAGGATCATCTCCGTTGACCATGATACTCTTAGGCGGTAAAGCCCGATAAAAGATCTGAGGCTCTGATACCAATTGAAAGTACACAAAGGTCAACTAGAGGGGGGGTGAATAGGTGACCTACAAATTTTAAGTCTTTTTCAAGTTTAGTGGGGGCTTCGAAAAGTTAATAACTTGGTTATCTAGATGTGCAACTAAGTAAACACCCTATGTGACAAATAACGAGTAGCAACGGAAGTAAATGCAAGGCAGAAGATAACCACAAGTGAAAAACCCGGATAAAAGGATATGTTTCCCGTAGTTCATTCTTAAAAGAAGTACGTCTACGTTGGAGAGGTGGGGAGCCACCTAGGCTCTCCTCAGTATCACGGATGTGCACACCTTATTCTCCTTGAGCTTCTCCGGTGAGGGAGATTCTCGTTTCCACTATGAGGTCGACTTGAAGGCGTTGACCAAACCTTTACAAGTAGTTGAGGCAACTCCACAAGTGAGATGGAGGCTCTCAACGATCCGAAGCTTCTTGCTACGAGGTGGAAGCTACAAGCACTAGGGTTTCCCTTGGATGACAAAGCAACCAAGAGATTACAAGATCCCAAGAGGTATGGTGTGGGAATACAATTTTTGGCTTGGTAGAAAGGTAGATCTAGTCCTCCTCCATGAGATCCTTGAAGGGCATCGAGCTTGGTTGGAGGAGGAGGGAGATCGGGGCGTTTTGAGCTCTTCAACAATGGAGGAGAGAGAGGATGGACGAACTCGCTATCTAGAGGAAGAAGACAACTATTTATAGGCTCCTCCAATTTCTGACCGTTGCAGTGTGCCAGGGCCGGAATATTCCAGGGTTAGCACCGGAAATTTCCGGCCGAATATTTGAAATGTCCGGGGGCGGAAATTTGAATATTCCGGGGCCGGAAAATTTCGCCCCCATCTCTGTGCGTAGGCAGGAGCACCGCGCCAAAAAACTACTAAGGACATTTCCGGCCAATAATCCGCCCCCATCTCAGCGCGGGGGCACCTGAGGAATCTCCGAAAACTGCTAAGGACCAGGGGCCAGAAATTTGCCCCGGAATATTCCGGGCAAATATCCGCCCCACCTTCTATGCGCGGGCAGTAGGAGAAGTACTTAGTCGTCTTGATGAGGCCAGAGGGGCCGGAATATTCCGATGCAGGGGCCGGATATTCCGCCCCATACACACCGGAAATTCCGGGGTAGCAGCTGAAATCTCCAGTAGTAGTAGAGATAATTTTCGGAGCTCCTCTTTGAACTTTTTGAGCGAATTTATCAATAATCATCTGAGAGGCCAGCTGCATACACTTAAACAATATTGTTAGATAGATGATACCCGCGTTGTTATCATCACCAAAATCAATAGAGGGATCATGAGCTTTCAGTAGGTTTTAAAGGTAACACATGAGAAATTTACTTGGAGTGGAAGTTAAATACCACATGTAGGTAGGTATGGTGGACACAATGTGAAAACTTGGTTTTAGGGAGTTGGATGCACGAGTAGAATTCCATACTCAGTATAGGTGGAGGCTAGCAAAAGACTGGGAGCGACAAATCAAGAGAGCATAAGAGCCATAGCGACATAAACATCATTAATCAAAGAATAAGTGGTACCACACGTTAAACAACTAAATGATCATAGAGGCTATTAGTGACTGGTTAATATTCATAAACTTGGTTTGAGCATGCGCCAAGTCAACCAAATAAAACATTCAAAAGAGAATACCACAAAATTATGATTCAATATGACAAGAACAACTCACGATTCTTTCAATGGCACATTAAACACTCTCAGCTATTTGAGGACAATAATGCTACTCAATAAACACAAGGCTTTAAAACTAAAATAACATCTAGCATGATATGAAAAAGTTCTAGCCACAGTCTATACAAGCTTCTACTTGCACCATTAAAAATTCTACTTCAAGCAGCAATTTCTTTTCTCAACAAGCACCATACAAGATATGTTTTAACAAAAATAATCTACATGATACAACAAGCAAACATGAGAGTACTCACATAACACTACTAAAACTAACAACTCTGAATAAGAGATGCATGAAAACAAAAGCTAAACGCAGTACTAGTAAAAAGTGAACACTCATAGAACAATAAGAATGAAAACTAGAGTGTTCTAAGCAATGAAAATGGAGCGTGTCTCTCTCCCACACAAGTATGATAAGATCCAACCATAAACTACAACAAAGCAAACTAAACAAACTGAAAGAAAAAATAAAAGACGCTCAAAGTAAAGCACATAAGATGTGACCGAATAAAAATATAGTTTCACTAGAAGTGACCTGATAATTTGTCGATAAAGAAGGGGATTCCTTGGGCATCCCCAAGCTTAGATGCTTGAGTCTTCTTGGAATTTGCTGGGATGTACCACCGGGGCATCCCCAAGCTTAGGCTTTTCACTCTTATTGATCACATCATATCATCCTCTTCTCTTGACCCTTGAAAACTTCCTTCACACCAAACTTCTCACAATCTTCATTAGCAACGTTAGTGCAAATTGAAATAATAAATTCACATGGTTCAGTTTCAACACAAGACTAACACTCATAAACATATTATCTACTGTCACAACTTCTTTTAAAACTCTTTTTCTCAAAAGAACACCAAAAGAAAGAGATTAAGATGCAAATGCAATTATTGGCAGAAATCTATCAAAACAGAACAGCAGGTAAAGATGATTTTTTTCGAAAATCCTCTGTTTCTCAAATAAAAAAGTGGTCAACTAATAAAAGTTGCGTATGTAGCCAGGATGACGCACACAAAAATTCAGGTCATTTTGAATTTTCTGTGATTTTATACGGTTTTAACAGTGGACAGCAAAAATCTGTTTCCTGCGCAGAAATCCGAAATATAGTCTCAACTTTTCACTAGAAGCTTTACTTGGCTCAACAAAGAAACAAAAGAAAATATACAGAGGGGTTGCTAAGGAAATAGACAACACCCAGGTGCAAAAAAAACGACGGAAAACGGGTTGAAAACAGAGAAATAAAACGGGTTGTCTCCCGGAAGCGCTTTTCTTTTAATGCCTTTCAGCGAGGCACAATGATTTTTAAAACATGCTCACATAAGAAAAAGAGTTGAAGCACAATAAGAGAGCATCAGGAATAAAAAATAAAACACATTTAAGTCTAACACACTTCCTATGAAAAAGAATCTTGTAGAAAAACAAGTCAACGAAGCACAAAGTGACTAGCATAGGAAGACAAAATAAGTGCAACTTCCAAAATTTCAACATAAAGAGGGAAAACTTAATATTGTTGAGATGCATAAAACCATGTTTCCCTCTCTCATAATAACTTTCAGTAGCATCATGAATAAAATTAACAATATAACCATCATAAGAAGCAATCTTATCATGATCCACATGCATAAAAGAATTAATACTCTCCACATAAGCATAGCCATTCTCATTAATAGTAGTGGGAGAAAATTCAACAAAATAGCTATCATTATTATTCTCATCACCGTAAACATCAAATTAGGAGGCATATTTTAATCATAATTAATTTTCTCCTCAATAGTAGGTGGACTGAAAATAGCATGTTCATCATTGTAAACATCATATATAGAAGGCATATCATGATCACAATAAAATTTATCATTCATAGTAGGTGGAACTAGAATACCACAATCATTATAATCATCATATATTGGAGGCAACGTATCATCAAAGAAAATTTCCTCCTCAAAACTTGGAGGACTAAAAATAGCATATTCATCGAAACTAGCTTCCCCAAGCTTAGAATTTTCCATCGCATTAGCAATAATGGTGTTTAAAGAGTTCATACTAATAACATTGCCACTAGCATGCAAATAAAGTTCCATAGGTTTTTTAATTTCCTCTTCAAACACTTCATGTCCTAACTCAAGATAAATATTATTAAGCTCTCTCATATTTTGGTTATTTTCCATTAAGCCTAACTAGTAAATATAAAAACAAGGCATAAGTAAAAATAATCCTAACTAGTGAAAACAAGAAACAAAAAGATATAATTGCAGAATCTAAAGGAAGTAACTCCGAGCTCTCACACCCTAGGATGTGAGTACCTTTTATCTTACCTCCCCGGCAACATCGTCAGAAAAGAGCTTGATATCTACGCACGCTTCTATTCTTGTAGACAGTGTTGGGCCTCCAAGAGCAGAGGTTTGTAGAGCAGCAGCATGTTTCCCTGAAGTGGATCACCCAAGGTTTATCGAACTCAGGGAGGTAGAGGTCAAAGATATCCCTCTCAAGCAACCCTGCAATTAAGATACAAGAAGTCTCTTGTGTCCCCAACACACCCAATATACTTGTCAGGTATATAGGTACACTAGTTCGGCGAAGAGATAGTGAAATGCGAGTAACATGGATGGTTAGAAGTAATAATAGCAATCTGAAATAAATATGGCAGCAACCAAACATGTAGCAGAACAGGCGGAAAACGGTGTTTCAATGCTTGGAAACAAGGCCTAGGGATCCTACTTTCACTAGTGGACACTCTCTACAATGATCACATAATTGAATAACTAAATATCTTATCTTCACTATGCTACTCTTAACTCTCTCCGGTTGCATAACGAACACTAATCATTGCGTAGGGCTGCAAAAAGCATTCCTTAAAGTAATAATTCCCATGTGTAGTTAGCCCCACACTATCAACTTGAGCGCCCTAGAAGGTACTAGACAAACACCACAATTCATAGAGGAGACACACAGGATGTGCACACTGTCACCTTCACACTGCAGGACAAGGTGACTCCAAAGTTCATATTAATAAAACACTTGAGTAGCAAAAGATGAAGAGTAACATCTACTTATTCAACTAGATTACAAAGGTCACGATCACATATAAATCACACCATGGGAGAGAGATGAACCACATAGCTACTGGTAGAGCCCCCAGCCTCGGGGGAGAACTACTCCCTTCTTATCATAGGAGACAGCAACGGCGATGGAGATGGCTGTGGAGTCGATGGAGATGGCTTCCGGGGGCACTTACCCGTCCTGGAAGGGTGCTAGAACAAAGATATGTCCCCCAAAACTTGGGTTGAGGATGACGGCGACTGCGGAAGGTTTCGTGGAATTAGTCGATTCTGCTAGGGTTTTTGCATGGGAGGATTATATAGGCGAAAGGGCAACATCGGTGGGCCACCAGGGTGGCCTCACAACTCCGAGGCGCGGCCAAGGGGGGGCCACGCCTGGCTATGGCGAGGGCCCCCTGGTGCCCGTCTTTGACTCCTCTTCGGACTTCTGGATGCTTCCGGAGAAAATAGGAACTTCGGGATTCGTGGGGTCCAATTCCGAGAATATTTCCAGAACAACTTTTTTGAAATAAAAAACAGCAGAAAACAGGGAACTTGCACTTGGCATATTGTTAATAGGTTAGTCCCAGGAAATCGATAAAAATGACATAAACTGTAGGGAAAACATGTGGGAAATAATAAGAAAACAACATGGTGAAAGTACACAAGGGTCAATTAGAGGGGGGGTGAATAGGCGACCTACAAATTTTAAGTCTTTTTCAATTTTAGTGGGGGATTTAGAAAGTTAATAACTTGGTTATCTAGATGTGCAACTAAGTAGACACCCTATGTGAAAAATCACGAGTAGCAACGGAAGTAAATGCAAGGCACAAGATAACCACAAGTGAAAAACACGGAGACAAGGATATGTTTCCCGTAGTTCCTTCTTAAAAGAAGTACGTCTATGTTGGAGAGGTGGGGAGCCACCTAGGCGCTCCTCAATAGCACGGATGTGCACACCTTGTTCTCCTTGAGCTTCTCCGGTGAGGGAGATTCTCGTTTCCACTATGAGGTCGATTTGAAGGCGTTGACCAAACCTTTACTAGTAGTTGAGGCTACTCCACAAGTGAGATGGAGCCTCTCAACGATCCGAAGCTTCTTGCTACAAGGTGGAAGCTACAAGAACTAGGGTTTCCCTTGGATGACAAGGCAACCAAGAGATTACAAGATCCCAAGAGGTATGGTGTGGGAATACAATTTTTGCTTGGTAGAAAGGTAGATCTAGTCCTCCTCCATGAGATCCTTGAAGGGCATCGAGCTTGGTTGGAGGAGGAGGGAGATCGGGGCATTTTGTGCTCTTCAACAATGGAGGTGAGAGAGGAATGGACGACCTGGATATCTAGAGGAAGAAGACACTATTTATAGGCTCCTCCAATTTCTGACCGTTGCAGTGCGCCAGGGCCGGAATATTCCGGGGCTAGCACCGGAAATTTTCGGTGCAGCAAGGCCAGATATTTGAAATGTCCGGGGGGCGGAAATTTGAATATTCCGGGGCCGGAAAATTCTTCCCCATCTCTGTGCGTGGGCTGCAGCACCGCGCCGAAAAACTGCTAAGGACCAGGCCGGACATTTGAATAATCCGGGGGGCGGGGCGGATTTTTGAATAATCAAGCAAAACCGGATTGCTGTGCCATAGGAAGGATAGCTATACTAATTCCGTATAATCAAAATACACCTTTGGTACAAAATTGACAATCTCACAAGGATGCAATATCAATAATTTTCTATTTACTGGTTGATCCCATCTTTTACGGAATCAATTCCTTTTTTGAATGTACAAAAAATTGGGGAGCTCATGCTGGGGTGACGGAGGGATCGTACCATTCGAGCCTTTTTTCATGCTTTTCCCGGCGGTCTGGAGAAAGCAGCAATCAATAGGACTTTCCTAATCCTCCCTTACTTTCAGGAAGAACGTGAAATTCTTTTTCTTTAAATGGGAGCAGAGCAGGTTTGAAAAAGGATAGCTTGTACACAGGCTTCTAAAGCCACTCGATTAGCTGCTGCACCAGGTGCATTTCCCTAAGGATGTCCTAAAGTTCTGCCACCAAATTGTAATACGGAATCATCCCCAAAGATTTCGGTCAGAGCTGGCATATGCCAAACATGAATACCAGCTGAAGCTACCGGTATAACACCTGGCATGGATACCCAGTCCTGAGTGAAAAAGATATCGGTTGATGATATCAGCCCAAGTATTAATAACGCGACCTTGATTATCAACTACAGATTGGTTGAAATTGAAACCATTTAGGTTGAATGCCATAGTACTAAAACCTAAAGCAGTGAACCAAATCCCTACTACAGGCCAAGCAGCCAAGAAGAAGTGTAAAGAACGAGAGTTGTTGAAACTAGCATATTGGAAGATTAATCGGCCAAAATAACTGTCTAGGGTTGGGCCAAGAGGGTCTCTTAACGCCTTCCTTTTTATGCCCATCGGAGTTATTTCCCAAGGACTTGCCATGGTAAGAGGGAGAAGGGGGAAGAAGCACACTTGAAGAGCGTAGTACAACGGGGAGTTGTATGCTGCGTTCGGGAAGGATGAATCGCTTTATTAACACCAATGAATTCTATTAATGCTAGAAGAAAACGATAGCCCCAAGAATTCCTTTGTTCTCAATGTCCCCTATTTAGAGGAATTAGCCACTTCAACGATCTTTGATGGTTATAGGGGTATCCAAAGTACAAACCTGATGGTTGTTTGTTATCCCAACCATTCTTCCCAGCCTCGATACCGATCAGGAAAGGGCTAATTTCTAACAACGTTTTTCTCTTGTTGATTCCTTTCCTATTTCTAGGTGTAGTGCTTTTGTATTTTTCTGATAGGTTCTATAGGAACTGGACTATCCTATTTGGTCAAATACCTAACGAAAAATTATGATTTTCCTTTCATTAAGGTACGAGGGCTTCTTAGGCTTAATTTTACTTCCACACTTAGCTACTCTAGGTTGGGGAGTAGGACCAGGAGGAGAAGTTCTAGATACTTTCCCATACTTTGTATGTGGAGTACTTCACCTAATTTCCTCCGCAGTCTTAGGCTTCGGTGGCAATAATCCGCCCCCATATCTGCGCGCGGGCACCTGAGGAATCTCCGAAAACTGCTAAGTACCAGAGGGCCGGAAATTTGCCCCAGAATATTCCGGGCAAATATCCGCCCCACCTTCTGTGCGCGGGCAGTAGGAGAAAAACTTAGTCGTTTTGAAGTGGCCAGAGGGACCGGAATATTCCGGTGCAAGGGCCGGAAATTCCGCCCCATATACACCGGAAATTCCGAGGATAGCAGCTGAATAATCTGGTATTAGTAGATATAATTTTCAGAACTCCTCTTTGAACTTTTTGAGTGTATTTATCAATAATCATCTGAGAGGCCGGCTGCATATACTCAAACAATATTGTTAGAGAGATGATACCCGCGTTTTTATCATCATCAAAATCATTAGAGTGATCATGAGCTTTCAATCTCCCCCTTTTTAGTGAGTGACGACAACACGGGTATTTGCATAGGGAAAAACTAACAATGCGATGGAAAGTAAAACATCTCAGATAGCATATATAGGAGACATGCCTCCTAATAATAATAGTCCACATAAACAAATCCACGAATAACGAGCACGATGAGACGAAGTTAGAAAAGATGCACGAAATGATAAAAAACGATAAAGAACGAAACCCACCCTAGCAAATCCCCGCGATCACTAGATCTTCTCCCCCTTTGGCATCAGGATACCAAAAGGAGAAAAGAGAGCACTACGTCCCATGGAGCAAACTCTAGGCCTGGGTATCTTCTTCTTCCTCCTTGCTAGTAGACACAATGTCCTAATCATCATCCACTTCCAGATCCCAGTCGACGTCGCGGTTGTTCCAGTTCTTGTATGGAATCCTGTCAGGAACAGGAGCTGGCACATTGGGAATGTTGAGGGTAGTCATGATGGTGCGCTGATTCTCCTGGATATTGCGGCACTCAACATATGCATTGTAGTTCTCCTTGTGGATGCACACATTCATGCACATCACCTTCTCAGTGGCACGAGCAAGCCATGAGCGCTTCTTGGTGCCGGGAGGAGGTGGACGCATGCAAGGATCACGGTGACCCCGACCCGTGGCGCCAACATCATGAGCAGCCTGCTGAACATGGGCGGCCTTCTTGTACAACTTGACATCCGTGTGGTCATCACAGTCTAACTCCAGATCAGCGCGGAGTTCAGTGGGGTAGCGAGACTTGATGAGCTTCATGATGTATGGAGCATATGGGGGCACCTTGCGGTTGAAGAGAGCAAAGTGGATCTCGTTGAAGATGAAATCCATCACATCAATCTTGTGACGCTCCGTATTAGTCATGTCGCCCTCAGTGAAGGTCAGATAGGCATGGTACATGAGATTAACCAAGCCACCACGAATCTCATCATTATTGCCCGCGCTCGGGGCAATAGTCGCTCTGAACATGCGCAGGAGGATGTCATAAATGGGGAAGAGACCCTTTGCAGAGCCCACAGTACCACGAGGACCATACAGCTCAGCAAGCATGTTCTTCTCATACTCCATCCCGTGAATGTGCATGCGAGAGCCCTAAGGAGTGTTGAGACCAGCAAAGGGGTATCCCAGCTCGGCAGCAAAGTCATGGAAGTTGGCGGTGAGCAGGTAAGGGCCAGACATCCATGACATCCCAATATCCTCAGACTCATCGAAGACTAGAGTGGAGAAGAACTGCTGGATGAAAGTGATGTTGTAGGAGCATGAGGTCTCCATATAGTGACGCAGACCCAGAAGTTCAGCCAGCTGGACAGAGTTGTTGAAGTACGCGGGATTGGCAGCCATGTGTGCAAAATTGATGAACTTCATGGGGCAAACTGGCTTTCTCATCACAGTGTACACTTGGTTGAAGAGAGTCTCCTACTCAACGTTCCAGAAGCAGGAGTCAATGGTTGGGTCTTGAGGACCCTCAGTGTACCAGGCCTTGGCCCGCCATGCTTTGAACTTAGAGATAGACATGGTGGCCAAGTTGAGAGCCGTCTACCCCTGCTGCTTATTGGCCTTGCGAGCTGCCCTGGATGCATCACGTTCACGCTCATATTCCTTCTCAGCATCCCTCTCACGACGGCGAGTCTCCGCTTCATCCACTAAAGTGCCCTCATCATCTTCCCTCAAGTGTCGGTACCGCTTGCGCGAACTAGTCACCTTGGGAGGCCTAGAGCTTGAACCATCTGCGAGAAAAGAAAGAGAAAGCGCAAAGAAAGCAAACAGAAAAAGATCAGAACAGTGGCTCACAACTTGTGGAAGTGGAAGAACAGATCTCAGTTAGAGATTCAGGGCAGGCCGGATATTCCGGTCTGGGGCGGAAATTCCGGCACTAGGTGAAATTTCTGGGGGGCGGAAATTCCGGTCCTGGGGCGGAAATTTCCGGCCCTCGAGATTTCGCACCAGATCTAAATCTAGGGCATGCCACGAATCTAAAACAACGAGGAAGTGCAATGAGGGGAACACTAGGGGATGTGTGATACTAGTGTACGGACGTTCCTCCCAAAAAACACAAGGAATATACAATAACATGAGATAAAATCATCTGGTGACCCTAGATTGCGGAGAAACCGAAGCACATACCAGGATCCATGGAGGAGGAAGGGATGTGCGGTCTCTTGATCCGCAAAAGGCAACCGGAGGATGAAGAGGGGAGGCAAGAGGGCCTCCCAAATGTCTCGGAGGCGGCGGCTACGGCTGGGGGCGGAGTGGAGGCGAGGGGATTGGAAATTGCCAGGAACTGCCCCTCCCGTCGCCTATATATAGCCCCCAGCCGTGCAGACCGGATTATTCCGGTATTAGGACCGGAATATTCTGGGGGGCCGAAGATTTGGGCCGGAATATCCGCCCCAAATATCCGGTGTGCCTTTTGCGAGCGGGCACGCTGGATGTTTGGGGGAATTTTCTGGTCAATCTTGAGCCCCGGAAATTTCTGGGGTTCCCGTGCCTTCCGAGGTTTTTGTGGAAAAAGGATACAAGAAGTGAGCCTCCAAAACAAAACATGAATCAAAGGCGATGAACACAGAAAACACGAACGAAAAGCAAAACTCAATACAAAGAGAAATGTTGGTGGCCGAAGCCACCGTGTTTGAGTGTATACCAAGGAGCCGTGAAGATGTATCTTGGGCCCAAAAGTATGACTCGCGTTTAAGCACAATAAGTCACAAAATGACTAGATATGCATGAAGTTTTGATTGTTTTGCGCATGATAGGTGGAGTGTTGGTTCATGAATTGAAATACGCTCCCCCTATGTCCATGCCTACATCTATACTAGATAGCACATATAGTGAAGGTAATTATGCAAGGGTTCAAGAGAAGTTAGACGCATCGATAACATTTAGTTCATTCCTGAAACCCCGAAATCTTGGTTCGTCAAGGGCCTTCATGAAGATGTCCGCGAGTTGATCCTTGGTCGGCACATAGGAACGATCGATATCACCCTTCTCAACATGATCCCGAATGAAATGATGGCGTATCTCAATGTGCTTCGTCTTGGAGTGAAGAACGGGATTGTAGGCGATCTTGATGGCACTCTCATTGTCGCACAAGAGGGGAACTTTGTCGAAGTCGATGCCATAATCTTTCAATGTTTGCCGCATCCATAGTAATTGAGCACAACAGCTTGCCGCGGAGATGTATTCAGCCTCGGTGGTAGAGAGGGCGATGCAATTTTGCTTCTTGGAAGACCAACATACCAATGAGCGACCAAGAAATTGACAACCTCCGGATGTAGATTTCCTATCCGTCTTCTCACCCGCATAGTCCGCATCCGAATACCCAATGGGATGAAAGCTTGAACCCATGGGATACCAAAGACCAAAGTTTGTGGTATGAAGATGCGCTTAACCGCTTCAAAATGACTTTGCCTCGGAGGGGCTTGAAACCTTGCACATTTACCTACGCTATACATGATATCGGGTCTAGATGCACATAGGTAGAGCAAAGAGACAATCATGGAGCGGTATACCTTTTGATCTACCTCTTTACCATTAGGGTCGGGTTTCAAGTCAATAGTCATGGACATAGGAGTCTTCATAGGTTTGGCATCATGCATGTTGAACCGCTTGAGCATGTCTTGAGTATACTTGGCTTGCTTGATGAATGTGCCTTCGGGATGTTTCTTGATCTCAAAGCCAAGGAAAAACTCTAACTCTCCCATCATAGACATCTCGAATTTATCCGTCATAAGCTTGCAAAACTCATCATTGAATGCGATGTTAGTAGAACCAAAGATGATAGCATCCACATAGAGTTGGCATATGAACAAGTCACCTCCAACCTTTTTGGTGAAAAGGGTGGGATCGATTAAACCAACATTGAACCCACGATCCACTAAAAACTCTTTAAGGTGCTCGTACCACGCACGTGGATCTTGTTTAAGTACATAGAGTGCCTTACTGAGTTTGTAGACATAATCGGGGTGGTTGGGATCCTCGAAACCCGGAGGTTGCTTGACATAGACCAACTAGTGGATGGGACCATTAAAGAATGCACTTGTAACATCCATTTGTTGTAGTTTAAAGTTGTGATGAGAAGCATATGCAAGCAAAATACGAATAGATTCAAGACGAGCTACGGGAGCGAATGTTTCACCCAAATCGACGCCTTCGACTTCAGAGAAACCTTGATCTACCAATCTAGCCTTGTTGCGAATGACGATGTCGTCCTTGTCCTGCTTGTTCTTGAAGATCCGCTTGGTGCCGATGACGTTCTTGCAATCTTTGGGCCTTGGCACCAACTTCCACACTTTGTTGCGCTCGAAGTTGTTGAGTTTATCGTGCATAGCTTCAAGCCAATATTGATCTTCAAGAGCTTCATAGACCTTCTTGGGCTCAATATGAGAGATGAAAGCATGAGCCTTGCTAAAGTCCGCCAATTGCCTCCTTGTGACGACCCTTCCACAAACTTGTCCAAGAATCATGTCCTCTGTGTGACCGGCGCTAGCAAGGTTATCTAGCCTTCTCTTTGCCCTACGAGCTAGCATATCCTCCAAAGTTTCCTTGGATAGCACTTGATGATCACCTTCATCATTGGAGTCTTGTCCACCTTGATTTTGTTCATCAACAGGAGGTGGATCCCTTATGTGTCGAGTTGTATCATCAACATGAGTATCTTGTTCTTGGCCTTCATCATGAGCTTGGCCTTGAGGGTTAGCTTGGCCGTGATTCATCGGATGATCTTGATCGTTAGCTTGGCCTTGGTTTGAAGCATGAGGGCTTGGTGCATCTTGTTGCACTAGTACAGAAAGCCTTATCAGTGGCGCACCATTTTCCAATTCTGTGGCGCACCTAGGGGCCAGAGGGGTGCGCCACAGAATTCACGCCATAGAATTTTTTTCTGTGGCGCACCGTAGCCGTGCGCCACAGAAATGTCAATTCTGTGGCGCACCTCAGCCGTGCGCCACAGAAATTTGCAATTCTGTGGCGCACCAAGGGGGGTGCGCCACAGAATAGTTTTTTGAATTTCAAAAAAAAAGGCGGCCAGATCTGGCCGCGGGAATTTTTCGAAATTTCGAAATTTCGTCGGATCTCGTCGGATGCTCCCCGGAGTTGGTGTGTGGAGGATGGGGGTCACCGGAGTTGGTGGGGAGGAGAAGGAGGAGCTCGCCGGAGGTGGTGGTGGTGGTGGTGGTGGTGGTGGTGGAGGAGGAGGAGAGGTGGTGGTGGAGGAGGACAAGGAGGAGGAGAGGTGGTGGTGGAGGAGGAGGAGGAGCTTGCCGGAGTTGGTGGAGAGGAGAAGGAGGAGGAGGAGAGGTGGTGGTGGAGGAGGATGAGCTCGCCGGAGGTGGTGGTGGAGGAGGAGGAGGAGGGGTGGTGGTGGTGGTGGTGGTGGAGAAGGAGGAGAGGTGGAGTAGTAGGTGGAGGAGAGGAGAGAAGTGGAGAGGTAGAAGAGAGAAGGGAAGATGAGAAGTGGAGGGGAGAAGGGAAGAAGAGGAGAAGGGAAAGAAGAGGAAGAAGAGGAGGGGAGGAGGCAGGATTCGAAATCCTGCCTCAAGAATTCTGTGGCGCACCAAATGAAGGGGTGCGCCACAGAATTTTTTTTTTTCTAGTCAAAATCTTCAAACGGCCATAACTTTTGTTCCTTTTGGAATTTGGCGATTCTAAAAAAAGCTCACAGGTCGAAGGCGAGTGAGGTTGGGTTCCTTTTTCTCTCTAGTTTTTTTTGATATCTTGATCATTTTTTTTCGACGTCGTATGCAAAAGTTATGCCCATTTTACCTTTTTTAACGAACTTTTGCTAGGAAAGTCGAAATTCATATTTCAAAATTTGATAAAAAAAGTAGACCTTAAACTCTCCGTGCATCTATAAGGGATTTATTTTTTGATGCTTTTTAGACCGCCAACTCTTCCGTCAAAAACTAGAAAAGGCGTTCCCGGGGGGTGTGGAGGGAAGAAAAAAAAATTGTGGCTCCACGTGTGGCAGAAATGTTGGATTCTGGGGCGCACCAATCCCCGTGCGCCATAGGATTGCCTATTTCTGTGGCGCACCAATCCCCGTGCGCCATAGAATTGCCTATTTCTGTGGCGCACCAGTCCCCGTGCGCCATAGAATTGCTTATTTCTGTGGCGCACCCTTCCTCCGTGCGCCACAGAATACAACATTTCTGTGGCGCATATTTTGACGTGCGCCACAAAACTAAATTTCTATGGCGCACCACACACTGGTGCGCCACAGAAAGCATTCCATAGAAAGGCAGTTTCCTACTAGTGTTGGGTAGCTTGAGTATCAATGTGTGTAGTCAATGGCTCCACTTGAGTGGAGCATAGTCCTTCTCCCTCCGTTATCCGGTAACCCTCAATGGGGATTATTTCACCAATACCCATTCTTCTTATGACGATGGGAGGAATTGCATCTCCTACAACACCATGATCTATACGGCCCCCTTGGGACCCATTATCCTCATCAAATACCACGTCTATGGCTTCTTCAACTTGTTCGGTGGACTTGTTGTAGACTCTATAGGCGTGAGCATTTGTGGCATAACCAACAAAGATACCCGCATAGGATTTAGTATCGAATTTCGACAAGCGTTTACCTCTCTTACGGATGAAGCACTTGCACCCAAAGACCTTGAAGTATGAAACATCCGGCTTCTTGCCCGTGAGAATCTCATAAAAGGTCTTGTTCAAGATCTTGCAGAGATACAATCGGTTGCTAGCATGAAAAGCGGTGGAGACGGCCTCGTCCCCAAAATTATAAGGAGAAGAGAACTTCGCAATCATGGTTCGAGCCGCATCCATTAGTGTCCGATTCTTTCTCTCCGCCACACCATTTTGTTGAGGGTGTAGGGAGTGGAATATTGATGATCAATTCCTTCCTCGCTAAGAAATCCCTCCACAGTGTAGTTCTTGAACTCGGAGTCATTGTCACTTCGGATAGCCATGATGCTCGTATCATGTTGGCGCTCCACCAAAGTGATGAACTCGATGACCCGCTTTTGAGTCTCAGTCTTCCTCTTGAAGAAGTACACCCAACAATATCCTGAGTAGTCATCCACAATCACGAAGCAATACTTCTTGCCTCCAAGACTATCATATGATAGGGGACCAAATAGGTCCAAGTGAATGAGCTCGAGGATTCTTGAAGTGGTGATGTTGGTCTTGGTGGGGTGAGCTTCTCCATGTTGCTTTCCAAGAACGCAAGAGCTAGACACACGATCTTTGGCAAACTTAGCATTCGTTAGTCCTAGAACGTGATTGCCACTTTGTAGGTCATGCAACGTTCTCATAATTGTGTGGGCTAACCGGCGATGCCATAGCCAACCCACATCAACTTTAGCCATTAGGCATGTCGCGGCACACGTGTCTCCTTTAGAGAAGTCCACTACATATATGCCGTTCTCGACATGACCAACAAAGGCTACTTTAAGAGTCGTCTCCCAACTGACAATCACTTTCTCCTTATTAATGAACGAGGTAAAACCGCTTTTAGCAAGTTGAAGAACCGAGATGAGATTATAGCCAAGGGACTCGACAAGGAGGACATTCTCAATTGACAAGTCATTTGAGATTGCCACCTTGCCTCGTCCCAATACCTTTAGTTCGGAGTTATCACCAATAGTGACGCAATTGAGATGAGGTAGTGGAGGATGAATATCACTCATTGCGTCATTGCTTCCGGTCATATGTTGGGATGCACCACTATCCACCGTCCATTTTCTCGAACCGGAAGCACTTCCCTACAATAGATTAGTGTCTTGATTTAGGTACCCATCGTTGGATGGGTCCTCTTTTGTTAGCGACAAGAGTCTTTGGAACCCAAATACTTCAATGATAATCATCACCATAGGAAGTACCAACATATTTAGCATACACATGACCATCTCTAGATTTCATAAGAACATAAGATGGGTTGTATTCCCCGGCAAAGTCATTATGAGTGGTGCTACCCCTAGAGGTCTCACCACCCACAATGGTGTTGGTCTCCTTCTCCTTGGCCACATCTCCCTCTATCACAAATCTTACTCCTTGTGAGGAAGAGGTGACTTTGTTCTTGTTCTTCTTCTTGTACTTCTTCTTTGATTTGGCTACATAGCCAAGTCCCTCCTTTCCATTCTTGACTTGTTGAGGAGCACCCTCATTGAGATTCTTCTCACTTCCTACAAGGTTAGTCGCACTACAAGAGTTGCTAGGCAAGTCATTCATGCTAGTAGATCAGGATGACATAACTTGCTTGTTTGATTGTTGAGCTAGAAGATTGTCACGAGACTTGGTTAACTTGTCATGAATTTCTTTAAGAGACATGAACTCCTTTTCTAGTTTCTCATGACTAGTCACAAGTTCCTTGTGAGCAATTCCTAGCTTCAACTCTTCATGTTCAAGTGTTTTAATGATATCAAGAGATTGTGCATTATCATTCCTAAGCTTAGAGACACTTATGGCAAAGTTTTCTTCAACACTAGATAATTTCTCCTCAAGAGAGGCACGAATGGAACACTAATTCTAAAGAGCCTTTTCAAGCTCTTTGTCATTGCTAGTGTGACCTCCATGGCTTTCTAAGGTCATTATAATTTTCTCCTTTTCATCTACAAGAGAGTTAGCCTCATCAAGTTGTCGTAAGAGGGCATTCACTTTCTCCTTAGTCTCACCTTTGAGGCTAGATAGCCAAATGCCTAACTCTTTGGCCTCACCATCCTCCTCACAAACATTCTCAACACAATCCAATAATGAAGGAGGGTTAGTGATAATGGTCTTGGAGTTAGGAGAGCATACTGAAGTGGATTTTGCCATAGGACATGTAGGTCGGGTAGCCACACTCTCATTGGTGGATTCGAATAGAGAGATCGATGGAGATGACGCGGTGGCAATGGCGACGTGGGCCACTCCTACCACTTCATCTTCTCCTTCATCTCCGTAGATATAGGTTTCTAGAACCGCCCCTCGTTGAACGTAGAGGGCCCTTGGCACTCTTCTAGCGAAGTTCTTGTTTTGTGCAGCCTTGGCCTTGTTTTTGCGCACAAGCTTGCCTTCATTTTCTTCTCTTGGATCAAAGGGGCACTCCTTCACGAAATGGTTTGCGCTACCACAGTTGTAGCATATCCTTGGATGCTCCCCCTTCTTCTTGTAGTTCTTGTTTTGTGGAGGTCTTGGAGAGCCGGCCTTGTGAGCTTCCCATCTCTTCCAATATCCATGCATAGCGAGAGCGATGCACTTGTGAGCTCCCATGTAGGTGTCCTCATAGTCTTCCTCATCATCATCCTCTTCTTCACTTTCATCAACTCGAGCCGTTGCCTTTGACTTCAATGCAAGGTTGGGTGAGTTTACCATTCCTCTAGAGCGATCTAGAGCATGATCCGCACTCTTGTGTGATAGAGAGATGGCGGCGAACTCACTAAGAACACAAATGGAGTTGAGAATATTGTAGTCCGCTCTTGTCCGGATGCTAGTGGAGAGATTCTTCTCGAAGGGTGTAATGGCTTTGACAAATTTCCTCTTTATCCACTCATCGGAGATCTCTTCCTTTCCAAAGTCTCTCAATTGATTGGCAAGAGTAACAACTCTTCTGTATAGCTCTTCGGGAGTCTCATCCTCTTGCATAACGAATTTCTCGGAGTTGTCAATGGCCACATCATACTTGGAAGATTGGATGCTAGCATTTCCTTGAAACAAGGTGTCAAGCTTGTCCCAAGCTTCCTTGGCGGTCTTGCAACCACGAATGTGAGTGAGATGCTCCCTTGGGAGATCCTTTTGTATGATAACGAGAGCAGTCTTGTTGAGTTGAGATTCCGCATCCTCCCTTGGAGTCAAGTTGCTCGGGTCATGCGGATGAAAACCATGAATCACACTCCTCCACAATGCGGTGCACGATCCAGAAATATGTGACTCCATTTCAAACTTCCAAGAAGAGAATTCATTAGTGTTAAGCATGGGAGGAAGTACAACATTAAGAATGTGTGGCATGGAAACAATTGGGTGAATGGAGTCATAATTTTGAGGAGGTGGAACTTGTGCGTGGACCCCGGAACCATTAGCCGTTTGAGACTTGGAGCCACCGGAACTCTCCTTTGCCTTGGCTTTAGCCTTTTGTGCGGCTTTAGCCTTAGCTTTGGCAATGTTCTCTTCGACTTGAGAATCGTCCGGAATCGTTTCTTCTTCCGAACTATCCTCCTCGGAGACGTGAGGAGAGTTCGACGGCCCCTGAGGTTTACCCATCATGTTCACCAACATCTTCTTGATGGAGGAAACCTCCGAACCTACACTAGAGCTAACCCTGGACAATTGGGTTTAGATAGTACAAACTGTTGTCTCTAGGTTAGCTATAGTGTCGGCCATTTTGGAGATCTCCTCCTTAGAAGATTCGGGATCATCTCCGTTGACCATGATACTCTTAGGCGGTTAAGCCCGATAAGACTAGCCATAGTGGGGGTATCATAGCTAGTATCATGCATGTCATGTTGGCAAAAATCTGATGTGGCACACTAATTAATGAAGAAAGAGAGGGTAGTGGTATCTACCTATGTTACGGTATCATAGCACACAAAATAAGATATTTTATTAACAAGTAAATCTTGTACACATATTTATATTGGGATTCTACAAAGCAATTAATAGTACGTGGCTATGATACTACTGCATGATACTATGCATTATAGGGATAGTATCATACACTAGTATCATATGCATGATATTAATATATGATACTCCCCACTATAAGTAATCTAAAAGAGCCGAGGCTCTGATACCAATTGAAAGTACACAAATGTCAACTAGAGGGGGGTGAATAGGTGACCTCAAATTTTAAGTCTTTTTCAATTTTAGTGGGGGCTTTGAAAAGTTAATAACTTGGTTATCTAGATGTGCAACTAAGTAGACACCCTATGTGACAAATAACGAGTAGCAACGGAAGTAAATGCAAGGCACAAGATAACCACAAGTGAGAAACACGGAGACAAGGATATGTTTCCCGTAGTTCCTTCTTAAAAGAAGTACGTCTACGTTGGAGATGTGGGGAGCCACCTATGCGCTCCTCAATAGCACGGATGTGCACACCTTGTTCTCCTTGAGCTTCTCCGGTGAGGGAGATTCTCGTTTCCACTATGAGGTCGACTTGAAGGCGTTGACCAAACCTTTACAAGTAGTTGAGGATACTCCACAAGTGAGATGGAGGCTCTCAACGATCCGAAGCTTCTTGCTACAAGGTGGAAGCTACAAGCACTAGGGTTTCCCTTGGATGACAAGGCAACCAAGAGATTACAAGATCCTAAGAGGTATGGTGTGGTAATACAATTTTTGGCTTGGTAGAAAGGTAGATCTAGTCATCCTCCATGAGATCCTTGAAGGGCATCGAGTTTGGTTGGAGGAGGAGGGAGATCGGGGAGTTTTGAGCTCTTCAACAATGGAGGAGAGAGAGGAATGGACGAACTGGCTATCTAGAGGAAGAAGACAGCTATTTACAGGCTCCTCCAATTTCTGACCGTTGCAGTGCGCCAGGGCCGGAATATTATGGGGTTAGCACCCGAAATTTCCGGTGCAGCAAGGCCGGATAGTTGAAATGTCCAGGGGGCGGAAATTTGAATATTCCGGGGCCGGAAAATTCCGCCCAATATTCCGCCCCCATCTCTGTGCGCGGGCGGAAGCACCGCGCCGAAAAACTGCTAAGGTCCAGGCCGGACATTTGAATAATCCGGGCGGCAGATTTTTGAATAATCCGGGGCCGGAAATTTCCGGCCAATAATCTGCCCCAATCTCTGCGCGCGGGCACCTGAGGAATCTCCAAAAACTGCCAAGGACCAGAGGGCCGGAAATTTGCCCCGGAATATTCCGGGCAAATATCCGCCCCACCTTCTGTGCGCGGGCGGTAGGAGAAAAACTTAGTCGTTTTGAAGTGGCCAGAGGGACCGGAATATTCCGGTGCAAGGGCCAGAAATTCCGCCCCATATACACCGGAAATTCCGGGGATAGCAGCTGAAAAATCTGGTATCAGTAGATATAATTTTCAGAACTCCTCTTTGAACTTTTGAGTGTATTTATCAATAATCATCTGAGAGGCCTGCTGCATATACTTAAACAATATTGTTAGAGAGATGATACCAGCGTTGTTATCATCATCAAAATCATTAGAGGGATCATGATCTTTCACATGGAACATCAGAAATTAGGGATACGTTTATGACGTATCAAAGCCCAGCGATGCAGCAGCGTATCCAACACAGCCCCACGACCAAGTCACCTTCCCCCTGGAGCATTCACCTACACTAAACTGCTCTACGTTACTTCCATGGCCATTTCCTTCTTTCCCTCCCTTAGGACATTCAATGCCCCAAAACTGATCGAGTTAAACACGAGAATTACTCTAGACTTTGTGATGGTCTCATTCACGTAATTAAAAACCATTTCTAATGCCTTAATTATGCAAATCAAATTGGCGCACCGAATCCATCGGTCGGCATACGTCTTTCGATCCTTCCTCCTCATTCAAAAAGAAGTCGAACCATTTTGTCCATTGCGGTCCCCTCTTCCTCTTCCCCCATTCCTGTTCTTAAACCTTTCCCAAAGGACCCTTCTACAGCCCGTAGCAACCGAGCCCATTTCAGCCCCAAACTCGTGTTCATAGTTAGATCTTGTCTTCCACGGCGATCACCTTGTCAATTCCTTGCACCAATAGACTCTCCTCGTCAAGGCCTACCTCCAAGACATAATCGTTCATCAAAACGAAGTCATTTGTCGTGTCGCTGCTGGAACTCCGGAGTACATCCGTTGTTCTTCATGATTTGTGGCCACGCAAAACGAGGAGAACAAGTATGACCTGAGCTCGCCGACTCCATCGTGTCCGTACGATGTTTGCGGATGACCGACGCCATGCCAGGGCAAGCTAGGGACGTTTCCGCTCTGCTGCATCTTGTAGGGTTTTGGGCCTATCCTATTGTCAGGTAGTTTGCGAAGACCACGGCAACAAGTATCGGGCGATTAGCCCATATGTAATCAATCAATTCGTGGAAACATTGTACGAAGGATAACATTCTATTTGTGAAGAGAGTGTGTTTCTACACCAAGTTCAAAAAGGCAAGTGGCACACTTCATAAAATTCCTATGTTTTGTTATGCATTAGTGTTTCACAAAATTGCATGGATAATGCTATGCGAACCAAATAGGAATAGTTGTCTGTTATCTTGATCCTAGTATATACCAAAGTGTAAACTGTTTGCTTAGCCATGCTCGTAGACTAGGTTGGATATTATTCCAATGATGATTGTTATACGGGAGATGGATTATTATTTCACTTGGCAAGGGAGATATACCAGCATTGCCTATGGAGATAGACCATTACTATACTTGGCACTAGAGATAGTCCATCATAGCCACTGGAGATAGACCACCACAACCTTTGAAGATAGACCATTGGTGTTACAAGGCTCTAAAGAAAGACCAACATAGCCACTAGAGATAGACTAGCATAACCTTTGGAGATAGACCATTGGTTTTACAAGGCTCTGGAGAAATACCAACATAGCCACTGGAGATAGACCAGCACAAATTTTAGAGATAGACCATTCGTGTTACAAGGCTCTGTAGAAAGACCAACATAACCACTAGAAATAGACCAGCACATCCTTTGGAGATGGACCATTGGTGTTACAAGGCTCTGGAGAAAGACCAGCATAGCCACAGAGATAGACCAACACAACCTTTAGAGATAGACCATTGGTGTTACAAGGCTCTGGAGAAAGACCAGCACAACCTTTGGAGATAGACCATTGGTGTTACAAGGCTCTAGAGAAATACCAGCATATCCACCGGAGATGGACCAGCACAACCTTTGGCGATTGACCATTGGTGTTACAAGGCTCTGGAGAAAGACCAACATAGCCACTAGAGATAGACCAACACACTAGTAGGAAAACCCCTACCAGTGACGAACATAATTGGTCTACCGCTGGCGAAGGGCTGTTCGCCAGCGCTAGCTCGCCAGTGGTAACGGGTTACCGCTGGCGAACAGCGCTTCGCCAGCGGTAGTACATGTTACCGCTGGCGAACCAGATCGAGTTCGCCAGCGCTGTGTTCTCCAGCGGTAGCCACTGGGGTTCGCCAGCGGTAATTATTTTGTTCGCCAGCGCTATTGCTCCCAGTTTTTTATTTATTTTTGTTATTTTCGTATAACAGTTTTTATTTTCCTGGTATTATACTATACAGGTCCAAATACATGTAATTTCTATAGTTCACATATAAATCACTCTTAGATATATGTATATGCAATACACAAACCGAGATCCAATATCGATAACGAAAATAATAACACATCGATCTCAATAACATCCTTCTCATAAATATGAATCCACATCGATCACTCGAACCATTACAAAAGTATGACACATCGATCTCAATAACATCCTTTTCATAAATAGCCATCTAATTAGTTTAACGATTACAAAAGTATGACATCGATACAACGCGCGATATAGATCAATCGCAAAAAAGACATATATATATATATATATATATATATATATATATATATATATATATATATATATATATATATGACAAATTTATGCTACTCCCGGGTGTAGCTACACCCACATGTGTTTAGTATGATGTATGTAGTATCTATCATACCAGAGAGTATGTACGTGTAGTATGCAGTATATATTACTATTTCGGCAGTATATATACTACTTTTTATGAAGTATGTGTAATTTTTGTACATACTCCTTTATTGCATACATATATACCGGCATTTTGAATATATAGTGCAAACTACGTGCTCACTTTTATAATTTTTACGTAAATTGTTTTAGAGTATCTTAGATATAGTATATGAACACAATCAGACAAAAAAGTATGACACATACCTCCGTACGACAGTATATGAGACGTGGGTGTAGCTACACCCGGGAGTAGAAATCATTTTCCCTATATATATATATATATATATATGCGGTCCGCCTCCGCTTTAGCTTGATCCGCGTTCGATTGCGATCTTTCGCTAGGGCCAGCGCGTCGTCCACTTCTTCATCTCTCTGTAGACCAAGATAAAAGCATTAGACCGGCAAAGGAAATCACAAGTTCTTATTAGGAGCAATTCGTAACGAATTGAATACATACCGTCGATCATTTCTTCCTCGATGTTGTGATCTTCTGTTTCTTCTCCGACGGGAACGGAAGAGCACCTTCTAACGAGTTGAATGGTCTCTCGTCAGTCTGCTCTAGCACACATTGTCGCAACTCATTGTTAGATGGTGGGGAGTTCCAGTGGAAGACCGAGTCTTTAGTTACTACATCCTTATATATGATTGTGCAGAGCTTGTGCTGGATGCGACCAAAGTTTTGTCTGAATTCAGCATCTGACCATTCGACGATGCTGCGAGACCATTTGTCCACATCAGACATGTATTATAGACTATGTTGGTCCTTCACGGTCTTCGTCATGTGTTGGATGAGGTACCATGCCTCCACATGGCCGCCTGGCGCCTGCTTGGGGCAGGGAAACTCTGTTCTGTGTCTGAACACATATTTGCCTTGAATTTGTTTCTTCCTGTCGCAGAATCCTTCCCCCCTGATGTAGCCATCAAAAGCATCATTGAGAACAGACTTGATGAGGGAGTAGTTCTTCTCCTTCATCCTACTCCCGGAGTCGAGATATACTGCGTGCGCGTCTCTCGGGTAGAGCATGACGAGGGTGCCGTATTTGTTTCTGCGCAAAACAGGAGAGTCCATATATATAATCCTCACAAATTGTATATGCGTAAACTTATGTAAAGATAGGAAATATAAATTACTCGGGAAAGTAAGGCACGAGGGTGATCCTCTTGTTCATATGGTTATTGAGCAACACTTGTTCGAGGTACTTTGCCGCTTTTGCCCTACCCTTGGGGTTGTTCAAGTACATGTCGTGCATGTAGTAGGGGTCTGCTAGCCTGATGTTTTTGACATTCTCTATGGATAGTTGATGCGCCAAACTGAGCGTAAACAGACGGACGATTGACGAGTGGAGGGATTTCATGTGGAACATCCGGAAAATGTCGTCAAATCTCACGATGATCTTGTTTGCGTTGCCTTCAATGACAAATCCCACTGTAGATGGCACCTTTGCGATCAAAACCGGCAGCGTTGGATTTTTCTCTTTGAGAAGCATCGTCTCCATAAATTGAACACCGTCATGGACGCTAAGCATATCACCTGTCAGCAAGGAGGCCAACCTCGGCGGAAGCATCGGTTTGCCCAACTCATGGATCTGATGCCAGTCGTGTATGGGTATCCTATCCAATACCCGTTCTGCCTTCGGCTTAGACTTGGTCCCCTCCACCGGTTGGCTCATCGATGCAACGGCATGAACCTTCTTAGTTCTTTTCCGTGCATACTTGATCTTAGGCTGATTCTGATGAAATACATCTTCTACCGCCTCTTTGAGGGCGTCCTGGCTGATGGCTTCTTGCTCGGGGGCTGCCGATTCTTGAGAAGAGAAAAGACGCTTTGTGCATCGATATTTATCCGCTTCCTCCGCTGGCAAGAGAAGTTTATCAAGATCATCCAGGCCGGGCGCCCCCTCGTAAGGATCGTCGACGAGGTAGTCATTGGGGTTCTCATCTTCAGCATCGTCGCCGTCGTGTTGCACGGACTTTGCAGGTGAGAAATCCTTGTGTTGGCTCGGGTGCCCCGACCCCTGGACCGGTGTTGGAGTGTTGACAGGAGTACTTTCCAAACGAATTAGTGATTTCGGCCAGGTCAATGGCCAAACCAAGCATTGCTCCAGGTTCAACTCGCTGTCGGCTGTGAGTGGTTGGTTCGGAGGAACGAGAGCACCGCAACCAGGGAGCACCCGACTTAATGTCACTCTGAACACGTCCTCGGGCATACGAACATCGTGGGATACGCGGTTGAGAGGTGTTATGATTTTTTCCGTTGGCCACGTCCTTTAACTCGCCGTTCACACGAAGGAGCAATGTGCATCCCGTCTCGTCGGCCTGCGAAACATCACGCGCTCGTTGTTAGAGACTGAGGCCGTCACGAATCAATTAATAATATATAATTAAGCAGTGGACGTTGAATTACCGTGAGGGCATTGAGCTCGAACAAGGGCGATGGACCGCTAAGTGTCGGCGGAAGCGTTGAAGAGACGTGGCGGGCCGGCGGCGATGGATCTTTGCGACCTTGCGGCTCAGGGTTGGGGGCCGCCTTGTTCTGCGCAGCAGGCGCCACAATGGGGGCCACATTCTGCGCAGCAGGCGCCACGACGGGGGCCACGTTCTGCGCAGCAGGCGGCACCATTTGGGCTATGTTGATCTCGGGGAGCGGCCCTTGTCCTCCACCTGCCATCCACGACGCTAAGGACTGAGCGACGGACGCACAGATGGTAGGGAGGAGCGCGTTGAGCCTCTCGTTCACAAGCTCGTCTACCGTCTTCTCCGGCACCTTGTTCCGCTCCTTTCTCTTCTCCTTACTGTCCGGGTAGTAGAGCACATGCCGATGACCCTTTCCGAGGCCATGCACATGGCCACGATGCGGCTTCTTGTCAAGGGGCACTCCCTTCATCGCGTTAAGCGCCCTAAGAAAAGGGGTGTCATATGGGTCCTTGTTCGTCGTCGCCGAGGACCCCCCTTCAGACTGAGATAGACGTTCTTTTTCTTCTTCCTCGAGATATTTCTTCTCGAAATCTTTGACCTTCTCGTTCAACTCAAGATCGCCGGGTTTTTTGGGTTAGTTGCAACGATTATGTAGTGGTGGCATAATCTCCCTCCGTTACTATTTCCCAAGTAAATCTTATTAACTGTACAATCTGGCTTTATTTTTCTACACTATACTGTTCTTAATGTTTACTGATCTGGCTTTATTAATTCAAGTAAGGAAAGCATGTCAAAAAAAGAAATCAGTAAGGAAAGTACAGCCTCCTTATGGCAAGCCCAGCCCAAGACCGTCTCTGTCACGGCGCCGCCTGCCTCCTATTTCATCCCCCCACCGTCGGCGGCATGCTCCACCCACAAATCCTCCGCGCCTTCTTACTCCGCACCGCGCCGACTGCTCGAGTCACGACCGGCGACCATGGCGAAGGCCACAAGAAAAAGAGCCACTCGCCACCGCAGCCTCCCGGACGAGATCGTCGTCGGTGAGATCCTCGTCCGCCTCCCCCCGAAATCCCTCCTCCGCTGCCGCTCCGTCTGTCGCGCCTGGCGCCGCGCAACCTCCGCCCGCGACTTCCTCCTCGCCCACCACGCCCGCCAGCCCAGCCTCCCGATTCTCTCCGGCGACAACCTGTGGATCCTCGGCGTCCACCACCACAATATCCTCGCCTTCGACAGCCGGGCCCCACCGAGGACGACCAGCTCCATGCCGTCGCCAAGCTTGACGAGGCCTTCCGTCCGGAGGCCTCCTGTGACGGCCTCCTCCTCCTCTCCCAGGTGGCCAGCTGTGGCTCCCGCCTCTCCATCTGCAACCCAGCAACGCGTGAGCATGCTCTCCTTAGGCCGCCATGGGACTTCCAGATCATGGGGATGTACCTACATCGCCCTACCGGCGAGTACCGGCTCTTACTGCAGCGGAGGAGCTGCAGCGTAGCAGATCTGGCACATAAAGACCAAATTGGCTGCTATGTCTTCTCGTTGGGCTCCGACCAGCTGCCGAGGTATATCGGGTGCCCGGAGATGGCGTCGGTCAAGTTAGGCATACCTGTCCGGCTGCGTGATAGCCTGCATTGGTACCCAGTGTACTATCAGACCGAACGGAGTGAGTGGAAAACCAAACTAATGGTATTCGACACCGTAGCAGAGTCGTTTCGTGTGACGCCCCAAGATCGGGCACTATGCAGATTTCGGCATTTCCACCCAAATCCGCATAATAACCGATTTCAGGTTGCCACTTGTGATAACATTACAACAGTTCACGAATAATCCACAACAACAACAGAGGACGTATATACAAGACGACTCAAACGAGTCAAGAATACAACTGATACAATACAAAGATCCAAATAACAGCGGAAGAAGCAACATAGTGTCCGACTACGGACAAGATACAAATTGGACTAAGAGTCCTGAAGATAACCGATGGCGTCTAATCCCTGCCCAGGCCAAGCCGGAGGGATTCCCAAGCTAACGTCGTCAGACTTCAAACCTGTTGACTGCAATGTGGAATATGGAGCCACGAAATGGATTCGTGGGTCAGTACTATTAAGTACTGGCAAGTGGATAAACCATATTCACAAGATACCAGCGTAACCAATCATCACAAGATACAAATACTTTGGGTAGAACGGAAGAAAGTGGTTATTGCAAAGAAGCGGCAGCGGGCTGCACTAACTAACTACAGAGACACGCTACAACATCCGGCTAAAAGAAAGGGATAAGATAGCGTATCAGAACCAACTACAACTACTCACCAAACAATACCCATCCAGTGTTACCCCCTACAAGCAACCCAAGGAAACTCACATTGTTGATTAAGATGACATTCATTTTTATGGTGGAGGTAATCTATATTACTAGTCAAGTTATCATCGTTAAGTTTAAGTTGTCTGAGTACTTGTTAGCCAGCACTTTCACCAAGTCATCCATAACCGCGGACAACACGGCTTCTCGAGAAGATTTAACCCTGCATGGATGCACCAATTTGGCCGTACACGTAAGAATAACCCGCCAGGCGGGGAGCAAACCCACCAAGCAGGCCACTCAACACAACCCAACTCTTCTTCGCATCAAGCCCAAAGAACCACGTGTTGTGCGTGCGCGGCTAATCGAGCCCCCACGAATAAAAGGGGGACCCTCATCGCACTCTAAGACCACGCCGCCCTAAATGCCGACTACAAAAGTTCCACCCTGGCGCCAAGGGCTCGCACCTGCATATGCATGCATCAAATGGAAAGCTCGAACTAAGTGTGGCGATTTGGGCGAGATGTGAATCGAATCAGAATTGCGGGGGGCCCCCATACTCGCTTCCCACATGCGGTTAGTGCGCTCATCATGGATCGGAGGACAAGACCCTTTTCCTAATTAAGTTCGACACTAGCAGGCCTCAAAACCACGCCGAGGCTCCTGCCGGTGCCTTATCATCAAATTATTATTACCCAAAACATTAACATGTTGTTGATTAAATTGAAACCCAACTATCAACTAAACAGGTGATAGAACAAAGGACAACAGGACTAGAGCGCAAACAAACCTAAGCATGCAACTACGACACGAGGGCCAACAAGGTAAACAAACAACAGGTAATAGGAAGTGGAAGGAAGGCTATATCATGGCTGCAAGGTAAACATATGATAGGATCGAGACACAAGCATCGAATCAAAAGGCTAGAATAAGAACAACGGAAAGAATCGGTAACAAGTGATGAAAGGCAGCCATAGGTAGCAAGTGAGTATACTTGCCTGAGATCCAGCAAGTAGAGGTACATCCGAAGAACTTGTCGTTGCTCACATCATCTCAACGTCCTATCCGCGAAGAAGCAACGAACTAGAACAAACACCGGATGCAACAAAACTTCTACGGCAAAAGATCCAGCATGATCAAGATATGAATGCATGACAAGTTTAAGGATGCATCAAAGATAAACTAGTTGACATGGTAAACATATTTAAATGGGCCCATATGCAATTTGGATTGCATATGGAAAAGCTCATGAATTAATGTTGAATTAAATGATCTACAAATAACCATCATGTGAAAGTTGATTAGAATGATGCATGGACGATGAAAACAATAAGAAAACAACAATAGCTTCAGTTTGATATGTTGTTTACCAAGTTTGGAATTTTATTTGTTAAGTTATGAACTTTGGCATTTTAAATGATTTAAACAAACCTTTGTTGTTTTCACCAATTTTAAATGTTCAAAACAGATACCAAAATTTATATTTGGAAAGAACACAAAATTTTAGATGGAATACATATTTCATTTGTTGAATTTGGATTTTAGATGAGCAAGTTATTAAATTGACAATTTTAAATGCATTAATTAAGAAATAGTTGTTTTCAGCAATTTAATTTATTCAAAATAGAAAACAAAGTTGATATTTGCAAATTTCATGAAAAATGGGATGGAAAACATATTTTACATGTTGGAATTGGATTTGAATTGCCCAAGTTATGAATTTTGCAATTTAAAAGGTGTAATTAAAGTATTGAATTATTACTCCAATTTTAAGTAGGAAAAACAGTATACAAATTGTATATTTGAAAAGTACAGGAAATTTGGATTGGAAAACATATTTGACATGTTGGGAAACAATTTTAAATGATTTACTTAAGCATATTACCAATTTAAATGCATTAAATAAGAGGTGAAACAATTATTCAATTTAAAGGTTGCAACCCAGAACACAAAGTTGGTATTCAAGTGTGGCATTTAATTTTGGATGGAATTCATGTTTTGAGTATTTAATTTGGAGCAACCATGTGAAAGTTATTAATTATGCCATTTAGTTAATCATTTTAAGGATTATTAAATGACCTTAAATTTAATTGTCCAAATTGCAGAACAAAGGTGATAATCAGAAAGTTCATTGAATTTTGACTGAAAAACATATTTTACATTTTTATTTTGAGTTGTTTTTGCAATTTTTAGGGGCAAAAGAAAAACAGGGACCAAACTGTGATTTACAGGGACTTATAAGGAAAAAGGAACCACAGGGAGGCCCCTGGGATGTTTCGCTGTGACGCCCCGAGATCGGGCACTATGCAGATTTCAGCATTCCCGCCAAATCCGCATAATAACCGATTCCAGGTTGCCACTTATGATAACATTACACCAGTTCACGAATATTCCACAATTACAACAGAAACAGGTAGATACAAGATGACTCAAACGAGCCAGGGATACAACTGATACATTACAAAGATCCAAAAATAACAGCGGAAGAAACAACATATCGTCCGTCTACGGACAAGATCCAAATTGGACTAAGAGTCCTGAAGATAACCGAGAGCGTCCAATCCCTGCCCAGGCCAAGCCGGAGGGATACCCAAGCTAACATCGTCAGACTTCAAACCTGTTGACTGCAATGTTGAATATGCAGCCACGAAAGAGATTCGTGGGTCAGTACGGTTAAGTACTGGCAAGTGGATAAACCATACTCACAAGTTACCGGCATAGCCAGTCATCACAAGGTACAAATACTTTAGGATCAACGGAAAGGAAGGGGGTTATTGCAAATAAGCGACAGCAGGCTGCACTAACCAACTACAGAGATTCTATTACTTCCAACTATCAGAAAGGGGATAAGATCGAGTAATAGTAACCAACTGAAAGATAACTTCAAACAAACCCATCCTGGATCTCGCCCCTTATCCGAAGAAGCAATCTGAGGATAACTCACACAGTTGAGTTAATGATGGTTCAGATTATTGTGTCAATAAGTCTATTACTAGTCAAGTTGTTAATCATTGGGTGAAAGATTGTTAATCATTATGTTTAAGTTGTCCTGAGTACTTGTTAGCCAGTACTTTCACCAAGTAATCCATAACCGCGGAAAACACGGCTTCTCGAGAAGATTATCCCTGCAGGGTTGCACCAATTTAGCCGTACACGCAAGAATAACCCGCCAGATGGGGAGCTAACCCACCAAGCGAGGTACTCTACACAACCAACCCTTCTTCGCATCAAGCCCAAAGCACCGCGTGCTGTGCGTGCGCGGCTAATCGAGCCCCCCGAAGAAAAGGAGGACCCTCATAGCACTGGAAGACCATGCCGCCCTAAATGCCGACTACGAAAGTTCCACCCTGGCGCCAAGGGTTCGTACCTGCATATGATGCAGCAAATGGAACACCCGAACTAGTACGGCGATTTGGACGAGATGCGAATCGAGTCAGTTGAGGGGGGCGCCCATACTCGCTTCCCACATGCGGGTAGTGCGCTCAACATGGATCAGTAGACAAGACCCTTTTCCTATTAGGGTCGACACTAGCAGGCCTCAAAACCACAAAGGGCCTCCTGCCGGTGCCTTATCATCAAATTTATTATTAAACAATAACAGTAGCATGATGGATTGATTGATTAAACATTGAGCCCCCGGAACGTAATAGAGTAGTAACAGAAAGTAACGGGTAACAGACTCGAGCAAAACAACCCTAAGCAGGATAGTAAGACACGGGCAACAAGCAATGGTTATAGGTATGGAGGGGAGGCAATAACAAGGTTAAGGGATTCATGTGATGGGTTCGTAACAGAAACAACAACTACTAAGGATAGCAGAAAAGAATCAACGGAAAGAATCGGTAACAAGTGATGAAAGGCAGCCATATGGCAGCAAGTGAGTATACTTGCCTGAGATCCCGCAAGGTAGCAGAACTTGTCGTTGCTCACATCATCTCAACGTCCTATCCGGGAAGAAGCAACGAACCTCGAACAAACACCGGATGCAACAATTACTACTACGGCAAAAGATCCAGCATGAACAAGATATGGATGCATGACAGGTTAAAGATGCATCAGAAATAAACTAGTTGACAAGATAAACAAATTTAAATGGACCCATATGCAATTTTGAGTTACATATGAAAAGCCCATGAATTATGGTTGAAACAATTGTTTTCCAACTAATCAGCAGGTGTAGGTGGGTTAGCATGATGCATGGATGAGGAAAACAGTAAAATAACAACAATAGAACCAATTGAAACAAGGTTTAGCAAGTTTGGAAATTATTGGTTAGGTGTGGAAAGTTTGGTTACTTAAACATGTCACACAAGCAATTGTTGTTTTCATCAAGTTAAAGTGTTCAAAACAATTAACAAAATTTGTATTTGAAAAGAACATCAAATTTTAGTTGGAATACATGTTTGAAATTGGAGTTAGGATAATTTAATTATGAATTAAACAATATTAAACAAGTTTTAATTGAATTTAATTCAAGTTTGCATATTATTTGAATTTTATTTGTTCAAAACATAAATTCAAATTCACATTTGAAAAGTTCACACTTTGATGGTTTGAAAACATATTTTGCATGTTCAAAATTATTTTATTTTGAGCAAGTTATGATTTTATCAAATTTAAATGAATTAAACAAGTATTAAATTATTTAGGCAATTTAAATTATTCGAAACAGGAAACAAAATTATATTTGAAAAGATTAGTCAAAATGGTATGGAAAACATATTTTATTTGCATTATTTGGATTAATAATGAATTAGTTATTGATTTTACCAAATTGCAATTGAATTGTTTGAATTCAAATTTGAATTGCATTTTGGAATTTCAAAACAGGAAACAAATGTTACCAATGGGTAGAGAATTAAATTTAGATTAGCGCACATATTTTATTTTCTTTATTTGGAGTTATAAAACAAAAGTTGTTAGCTTTTTAAGTTTAGGGACTAATTTGTGAATTTACAGGGACTGGACTGCTAAGAAAACGTGGGGATAGGGCCTGTGTGAGAAAAAAAAAATGGCGCGGAACCGGTTGTACACCGCAGCGCGCCCTAGCCACAGCGTCTGCCGCGCGGGCCCAGGGCCACGCGGGGTGCCAGCGAGGCTGGTGCGGGCTGAGGTGGCCTACCAGGTCGATGACAGGCGGGTCCCGGCCGCACGCGCAGAAATCCAAAAAAAGTGGCCTTTATTCGGCCGAGCGAGGACTTGAACCCGGGTCTCCCGAGCGCAACACAAAGGCACAAGCCATTGGGCTGGGTGGATGTTGTTGTACATAAAGGAGAGGCATTCCTTTTAAAGTGTTGCCTCGCGATCCACTCTAACAAAACTGAATTTCTGACGGTAAATATTCAGGCTTTGCTATGGGACGGAGACGACGGACGAGCAAACGACGGGATCCGACGATGGCCTGGAGCGACACGGCGAGTCTGTGCTGCACGGGTACATGGGCGTGTGGGGGTGGAGGGTATGTGTGCACCGTGCAGGGATAGCAACACGGTAGCAGCAGCTGCACATAACCGTGCTCAACCGAACAGAGGAATTGTTAGGCGTGACAGAGCCGAGCATCCATGGCTGACAGATCAAAGGCGGATGCCAGTGCGACCTACGGGAACCAAAACAGACGGGAGAGGGTGGGAATCAGGCGGCTTGCTCACCAGGAGGGCTTGGAGGAGTCGTACTGCTTGGGGAAGACGATATCTCTGACGGCGGTTCAGCAGGACAGTCGCGCGGCGGCGGGAAACGCCGATGGCGAGGTGCCCCTGGTGGCCCTCCGTGCTGGTCGAGGACACGAGGAGCGAGGGTGAACCACCACGGTTCCATTCCCGTGGTGGGTTCAGCCCTAGGACGGCCGAGGCGACGGGAGGTGGCGGTGGTCTGACGGTGGAGCTCACGGTGGTGCAGTGGGTGCAGGGTTTTTCTTCAGAAACGGAAGGAAACGGGGAGGGTGAGAGAGGAGCGACGGCGGCGATGGAGGGAGAAGAGGAAGGAGTGGTTGGGCTAGGGTTTTGGGAGGTGGGAGGTGGCTTTAAGGGAGGGGAAAGGTGAGGGGAGGGGACCATGGCGGACAGACAGCGACAGGGAGCTTCCGTACGAAGAAGATGAAGGCTTGGGGGGAGGAAAGGGAATTAATGGGCTGGTCTGCCTCCCATTGCTCTTATTATTTTTTTTGTATTAGTTGATTGATTTTTTGTAAATAATAAAAGAGATGGAGGGATGGAAAAGGGGTTAGGGTTTTATTTTTAGGTTTATAAATACATTTGGTTATTTTGCAAAACAGCACATAAAAGTAATGTTAATCAAAATTTAAATTGTTGATTTGATTTCTATTTTGTTATTTGAATTCCAAAATAAGGTTGGGGTGTTTAGTTGATAGTTAGATTTTTATTAATTTGCAAAACAACAACAACAAGGTAGTTAAAAGTAATTACAACAACTTGAAATTAGTAATTGGATATTAAATGGTTAGGTGATTTTTCAAATAGGGTTTGGTTGGAAATTTGGATTTAAACAAATTTTATTTAATAAGCAACAAGCAATTATACAACATTATTGAAATTAGTTTGTTTGCCAAATTTTAATTTTTTTTCAAACCCATATTGAAATATGATAAATAAGATTGATTGGATTTGAATGCTTGGAAATTGCCATTAGGGTTTTTAACAAAAGGGAAGAAATTTTGATTAACAGGCAATTGATTAAAACAAATTCAATCATTGAAAAACAATGGAGGGGTTTTGGTTGCAAGTTTGAAATTGGAAGTTTTGAGCAAGGGGTGGAAGTTTAAATTGTTTTGAGATTTTCAGTTGTGATGCAAACATGGTGCAATGCAATGTGATGCATATGATGCAAGCAAAACAAACAGGTAACACCCCAGGTGTTACAGACGACACCACTAACAAGGGATTGCGCCCTCGCAATCCACCTGCTAACCCGGGAGGGGAAAGAAGTTCGACTATCGATTCTTCGTGCTTCCAGTTGATCTCCTCGACACCACTAACAAGGGTTTCTCGACACCACTAACAAGGGTTTCTTGCTCGGAGTAACGACGATGTTCTTCCACCAGGAATCTTCCGATGATCGAACCTATTAGGTTAAGGGCTCAGAGAACGTCCACCACGTAGGACCCTAACACTTTGAAAGATAGACAAGGGGGGAAGAGACTCCAAAACAAATAAGATGGGAGGGGAAATAGAATAGGGATAAGGAGAAAACAAGAATCCTATCGAGATGTTTTTCCAAAATAGTTTAGCAGAAATAGTTTTTGACATTCTAGAAACAACGACCGTTAGCGAGGTTATCCTACAGGCTTTGCGGACCCGTTGCTTCGATAACCATTCGTATCGAAACAATCTCGGGAATCGGAACCAAGGCTCTGATACCATTTGTGACGCCCCGAGATCGGGCACTATGCAGATTTCAGCATTCCCGCCAAATCCGCATAATAACCGATTCCAGGTTGCCACTTATGATAACATTACACCAGTTCACGAATATTCCACAATTACAATAGAAACAGGTAGATACAAGATGACTCAAACGAGCCAGGGATACAACTGATACATTACAAAGATCCAAAAATAACAGCGGAAGAAACAACATATCGTCCGTCTACGGACAAGATCCAAATTGGACTAAGAGTCCTGAAGATAACCGAGAGCGTCCAATCCCTGCCCAGGCCAAGCCGGAGGGATTCTCAAGCTAACGTCGTCAGACTTCAAACCTGTTGACTGCAATGTTGAATATGCAGCCACGAAAGAGATTCGTGGGTCAGTACGGTTAAGTACTGGCAAGTGGATAAACCATACTCACAAGTTACCGGCATAGCCAGTCATCACAAGATACAAATACTTTAGGATCAACGGAAAGGAAGGGGGTTATTGCAAATAAGCGACAGCAGGCTGCACTAACCAACTACAGAGATTCTATCACTTCCGACTATCAGAAAGGAGATAAGATCGAGTATAGTAACCAACTGAAAGATAACTTCAAACAAACCCATCCTGGATCTCGCCCCTTATCCGAAGAAGCAATCCGAGGATAACTCACACAGTTGAGTTAATGATGGTTCAGATTATTGTGTCAATAAGTCTATTACTAGTCAAGTTGTTAATCATTGGGTGAAAGGTTGTTAATCATTAGGTTTAAGTTGTCCTGAGTACTTGTTAGCCAGTACTTTCACCAAGTAATCCATAACCGCGGAAAACACGGCTTCTCGAGAAGATTATCCCTGCAGGGTTGCACCAATTTAGCCGTACACGCAAGAATAACCCGCCAGATGGGGAGCTAACCCACCAAGCGAGGTACTCTACACAACCAACCCTTCTTCGCATCAAGCCCAAAGCACCGCGTGCTGTGCGTGCGCGGCTAATCGAGCCCCCCGAAGAAAAGGAGGACCCTCATAGCACTGGAAGACCACGCCGCCCTAAATGCCGACTACGAAAGTTCCACCCTGGCGCCAAGGGTTCGTACCTGCATATGATGCAGCAAATGGAACACCCGAACTAGTACGGCGATTTGGACGAGATGCGAATCGAGTCAGTTGAGGGGGGCGCCCATACTCGCTTCCCACATGCGGGTAGTGCGCTCATCATGGATCAGTAGACAAGACCCTTTTCCTATTAGGGTCGACACTAGCAGGCCTCAAAACCACAAAGGGCCTCCTGCCGGTGCCTTATCATCAAATTTATTATTAAACAATAACAGTAGCATGATTGATTGATTGATTAAACATTGAGCCCCCGGAACGTAATAGAGTAGTAACAGAAAGTAACGGGTAACAGACTCGAGCAAAACAACCCTAAGCAGGATAGTAAGACACGGGCAACAAGCAATGGTTATAGGTATGGAGGGGAGGCAATAACAAGGTTAAGGGATTCATGTGATGGGTTCGTAACAGAAACAACAACTACTAAGGATAGCAGAAAAGAATCAACGGAAAGAATCGGTAACAAGTGATGAAAGGCAGCCATATGGCAGCAAGTGAGTATACTTGCCTGAGATCCCGCAAGGTAGCAGAACTTGTCGTTGCTCACATCATCTCAACGTCCTATCCGGGAAGAAGCAACGAACCTCGAACAAACACCGGATGCAACAATTACTACTACGGCAAAAGATCCAGCATGAACAAGATATGGATGCATGACAGGTTAAAGATGCATCAGAAATAAACTAGTTGACAAGATAAACAAATTTAAATGGACCCATATGCAATTTTGAGTTACATATGAAAAGCCCATGAATTATGGTTGAAACAATTGTTTTCCAACTAATCAGCAGGTGTAGGTGGGTTAGCATGATGCATGGATGAGGAAAACAGTAAAATAACAACAATAGAACCAATTGAAACAAGGTTTAGCAAGTTTGGAAATTATTGGTTAGGTGTGGAAAGTTTGGTTACTTAAACATGTCACACAAACAATTATTGTTTTCATCAACTTAAAGTGTGCGAAACAATTAACAAAGTTTATATTTGATTAGAACACAAAATTTTAGGTGGATTACATGTTTCAAATATTGAAATTTGAATTAGGATGAATTTATTATGAATTAAACAATATTAAACAAGTTTTAATTGAATTTAATTCAAGTGGGAAAGATTATTTGAATTTTATTTGTTCAAAGCATAAATTCAAATTCACATTTGAAAAGTTCACACTTTGATGGTTTGAAAACATATTTTGCATGTTCAAAATTATTTTATTTTGAGCAAGTTATGATTTTATCAAATTTAAATGAATTAAACAAGTATTAAATTATTTAGGCAATTTAAATTATTCAAACCAGGAAACAAAATTTATATTTGAAAAGGTTATTCAAAATGGTATGAAAAACATATTTTATTTGCATTTATTGGATTAAGAATGAATTAATTATGGAATTTAAGAAATTGCATTTGAATTATTCAAATTTGAATTGCATTTTGGAATTTCAAAACAGGAAACAAATGTTACCAATGGGTAGAGAATTAAATTTAGATTAGCGCACATATTTTATTTTCTTTATTTGGAGTTATAAAACAAAAGTTGTTAGCTTTTTAAGTTTAGGGACTAATTTGTGAATTTACAGGGACTGGACTGCTAAGAAAACGTGGGGATAGGGCCTGTGTGAGAAAAAAATGGCGCGGAACCGGTTGTACACCGCAGCGCGCCCTAGCCACAGCGTCTGCCGCGCGGGCCCAGGGCCACGCGGGGTGCCAGCGAGGCTGGTGCGGGCTGAGGTGGCCTACCAGGTCGATGACAGGCGGGTCCCGGCCGCACGCGCAGAAATCCAAAAAAAGTGGCCTTTATTCGGCCGAGCGAGGACTTGAACCCGGGTCTCCCGAGCGCAACACAAAGGCACAAGCCATTGGGCTGGGTGGATGTTGTTGTACATAAAGGAGAGGCATTCCTTTTAAAGTGTTGCCTCGCGATCCACTCTAACAAAACTGAATTTCTGACGGTAAATATTCAGGCTTTGCTATGGGACGGAGACGACGGACGAGCAAACGACGGGATCCGACGATGGCCTGGAGCGACACGGCGAGTCTGTGCTGCACGGGTACATGGGCGTGTGGGGGGGTGGAGGGTATGTGTGCACCGTGCAGGGATAGCAACACGGTAGCAGCAGCTGCACATAACCGTGCTCAACCGAACAGAGGAATTGTTAGGCGTGACAGAGCCGAGCATCCATGGCTGACAGATCAAAGGCGGATGCCAGCGCGACCTACGGGAACCAAAACAGACGGGAGAGGGTGGGAATCAGGCGGCTTGCTCACCAGGAGGGCTTGGAGGAGTCGTACAGCTTGGGGAAGACGATATCTCTGACGGCGGTTCAGCAGGACAGTCGCGCGGCGGCGGGAAACGCCGATGGCGAGGTGCCCCTGGTGGCCCTCCGTGCTGGTCGAGGACACGAGAAGCGAGGGTGAACCACCACGGTTCCATTCCCGTGGTGGGTTCAGCCCTAGGACGGCCGAGGCGACGGGAGGTGGCGGTGGTCTGACGGTGGAGCTCACGGTGGTGCAGGGTTTTTCTTCAGAAACGGAAGGAAACGGGGAGGGTGAGAGAGGAGCGACGGCGGCGATGGGGGGAGAAGAGGAAGGAGTGGTTGGGCTAGGGTTTTGGGAGGTGGGAGGTGGCTTTAAGGGAGGGGAAAGGTGAGGGGAGGGGACCATGGCGGACAGACAGCGACAGGGAGCTTCCGTACGAAGAAGATGAAGGCTTGGGCCTCGCTGGTTGGGTGGGCTGGGGGGAGGAAAGGGAATTAATGGGCTGTTCTGCCTCCCATTGCTCTTATTATTTTTTTTTGTATTAGTTGATTGATTTTTTGTAAAGAATAAAAGAGATGGAGGGATGGAAAAGGGGTTAGGGTTTTATTTTTAGGTTTATAAATACATTTGGTTATTTTGCAAAACAGCACATAAAAGTAATGTTAATCAAAATTTAAATTGTTGATTTGGTTTCTATTTTGTTATTTGAATTCCAAAATAAGGTTGGGGTGTTTAGTTGATAGTTAGATTTTTATTAATTTGCAAAACAACAACAACAAGGTAGTTAAAAGTAATTTCAACAACTTGAAATTAGTAATTGGATATTAAATGGTTAGGTGATTTTTCAAATAGGGTTTGGTTGGAAATTTGGATTTAAACAAATTTTATTTAATAAGCAACAAGCAATTATACAACATTATTGAAATTAGTTTGTTTGCCAAATATTTTTTTTTTTTCAAACCCATATTGAAATATGATAAATAAGATTGATTGGATTTGAATGCTTGGAAATTGCCATTAGGGTTTTTAACAAAAGGGAAGAAATTTTGATTAACAGGCAATTGATTAAAACAAATTGAATCATTGAAAAACAATGGAGGGGTTTTGGTTGCAAGTTTGAAATTGGAAGTTTTGAGCAAGGGGTGGAAGTTTAAATTGTTTTGAGATTTTCAGTTGTGATGCAAACATGGTGCAATGCAATGTGATGCATATGATGCAAGCAAAACAAACAGGTAACACCCCAGGTGTTACATTCGCACACAGTGTACCTTGGCCTGTGTCACTGCCGTGCGGGGCCAGGGCCACGGTGGCGTGTGGAAGGTGAGATGGCATGGGGGCTCGCTGACGGGTGGGTCCTGCCCCTGCGCAAAAATCGCCAAAAGGGTGGGTTTAATCCCTCCGCGGGGGATCGAACCAGGGACCGAGGGCGTGCGCGCGGGTGTCTTAGCCACTGGGCTGTGGCTGTGTTGCTTGTTCAGAATACAGGCGCGGCTGGTTTCAGATAAAAGGCATGGCCTTTGCCAACCTGACGAAACTGAACCCAAATTCAGTTCGACGACGACAGGGGCAGCTGCGGTGCGGTGAGCTCGTGTGTGCGTGCGTGATCCCGCGGTGGTGCCGCGATGTGGTGCTTGCCTGGGACGCGCTTGTGCGTTCAGCGATGAGGGAGAGGGCAAGAGGCGAGGAAAGGGCGCTCACACTCTGTTGTCGAGGAAGCAGAAGACGGCGACGACCACTACCTGGCCTCGCCACCGTGCAGAGCAGACGACGGCCTCGTCGACGAGACGCTAGCTCTGGACAGGAAATCCTCGATGAATATGAAGGAGGGGATCCTCGTGGTATTCCTGGCGCGATGAACGGCCTTGCGGTTTGCTTGATGGAAGCGAGAGAGGTTGAGGCCGAGCTTCGAGCCATGGCGAGCATAAGTTTGGTCAGAAAACGAACCGATGATTCGGAGCACGAAAGGGAAGGTTTCAGGCGGGAATCGGAAGGTCTTCTCACCTCCGTTGTGAGGTTGTGGTCGATCACGCCGGAGGGCGTCTACAACGGCGGGAGAATCCAGAAAACCGCCGGCGATTGAACTGAAGATGAGGGAGTTGTGGATGTTCTAGAGCTCATGCGGTTTGATCTTGACGTCTAGGAGGAAGAGGGAGGCATGGTGGTTCCTCTCCACCTCCCAGATTGTCTCCGGAATGGCCATGGCGTAGTGGCGACAGCGGGGTGCTCCGCTGTTGCTCCTTATGTTTCAGAGAACAGAGAGGTGTGGAAGGGAGATGGCGGCGGGGAGAAGGGGAGGAGAGAGCTTAGGGTTGCAGGAGGGGGCAGAGTGGAGGTTTAAGGAGGGGAGCGAGCAGCAGTGGCCGTCCCATCGAGCTTCCTTTTGACGTGGACACCCCGGATGCCCTGCCGTACGAGGAAGAAGAGAGGAAGTGGGCTGCTAGATGGTTTAGGTGGGCTAGGAGGGAGAGATGGCTGGCTGGGCCTTGCTCGGCTGGGCTGCCAGGAGGTGGGAAAGAGGGGTTGTAGGTGGGCTAGAGGGCCTGCCTTCCCACTAGGAGTATTTTTTTTTTTCTGTTTACACACATTTTTTTTGTGTAGGAAAGAAAGAGAGAGAAAAAGAATGAGGTTTTAGGGGTTTTCATTTTATGAATTAATTTTTATTGAATTACAAAACAGTAAGGTCAAGGTTTGTGAACTTTATTTTCAAAATTTTAAAATGTCAATTTGATTTGAATTTGCTATTTGAATTTCAAATAGGGTTTCACATAGATTTGATTTTTAAAAATAAGCAAGTTTTATTCAATAAGCTCAAACAACTATGAAAATTTATTGAGTTTAAATGTTTGCAAGATTTCAATTTTAAACCACAATTGGAACATGCCAAGTATGAAAAATTTGAATTGAATTTGAACTTGAATTTACCATTAGGGTGTTAATAAAAGGAGGTTTTATTAACAAGCATTCTAATTGATTCAAATTCAAAACTATTAAAAACATTTTGAGTTGTTTAGTTTGCAACTTTTAATTGGAAACTTTGGACATGTTTTGAAAGTTTAACTTTGGTTTGAACTTTTTAAGTTGTTTTGAAAACAGGGGCAATGCATATGATGCATGTGATGCACAGCAAAAAAGAAAACAACAGAATCTATTTGGGAGAAATCCCCCGGGTGTTACATTTCGGCAGATGCGCGAGCCCATTGTTTCTGGCAACTCAGAGATCTTTGGAATGGATGGCACGCTCGGCATCTATACCCGCAGCTATTCTACTAATGTTATTGATATAAGGGTGTTGCAGAACTATGAGAGTGAGGTTTGGGTCTTACAGTATCAAATCAAATTGCCGGTTGCAGAAATGAGGAGGGAGTTTGGAGACTATGATGACTATCGGGATTTAGATGTTAAAGACTGTGATGACGATTCGGATTCAGATGTTGAAGACTGTTGGGATTTGTATCTTGAAGAGTGTGATGACCGTTGGGATTTGGATGTAGTTTCAGTGGATAGTGGTGTGCTCTTGCTGGTCAACTATTCTGTGTGGCTGCTTCACTTTAATAGTGATGGTAAACTGGTTAACAGCTTCTATCGTGGTCGCCGAGGCCTCAATATGTCTATGTCTGGATGTCGGCTCAAGCAAAGTCTTGTTCGGCATACCTTCTTCCCCGCTCTATAAGGTTATGCTGTGAATACTTCGCCTTTTATCGGACCTACTGGTGCTTCTTAACGGCCTAGCTTGTATCTTTTTGAGCTGCAATATTGGATGAATTGTGAACCAGCTGGCTTCTTTAGGTTTTGCTAATTGTATATAAAGTTATGATCAGAAGCTCTGAGTATTATGTGCTTGCATGGAATCTATGCTCATCTGAGTATGATCAAAATCTCTGAACATTGTGTAGTTACATGAAATTTATGCTTGTCTCGGTACCCTTTCAGGCTGAAGTGACTACCAATTTTGTTGATGCTAAACCCAACAAGTTATTTTTCCTTCCTTTGTAATTATATAGAGGTTTTCTTATTACTCAGTTGTTATCCATCTATATGCCTATGTCCCTATTCCTTGAACAAGAATGGACTTTACTGTTTTCTGTAGCAGTCTTCTTAGTCTTCAATATTCAATCATGTTGTAACTGACGATGAAAGATGTCAAAAATTTCCTCTTTGTTGACTTGCAAGCTGCATCAGCTTACATGGCTGCATCGTAGTAAGCTTACTATTGAAATGTTCTATATAATTGATTTTTTATAGGGATATGATCGTTCGGCATTCTTGCATTCTTCCTCTTACAGGGGCCTTCACCTCTACATGCGTTGTGTTTGTTATTCAGCTTACATTGCCTTCTCAGACTACACTTTTGTACTACTAGGTTGAGCATGTCCTCCAGTTCTTGTTTATGCGATGTCAAACATTGTTGCTTTTGTATTTACTTTTTGCTTAGCAGTTTATGGATGTGTTCCTTTTACTGAAACTTATTACACGACTATAGGTTTATCACCTCCGTTCTTCCTATTGTTTTGTTTATTTACTGTGGTATCTCAAACATTGTTGCTTTTGTATCTACTCTTTTGCTCAGCACTTTTTTGTGGGTGGGTTTTCTTCTTATCAACCAGACTTTGCAGTATGGATGTACTTAATCTTATTCTTGATAGTTAGTATGCAAATAAACGTTATTTGAAAAGCTCCAACTAAATAAGAATTATCTAGTCTCTATGGTATGAATTATGTCCGTTCCAGTTCATTAAAGCTCCAACTAGAGCAATCATCTGTTTACAAAACCTGAGTAGTTTCCACTGGCATGCGCCAAAGAGAAAAGGTATGGGTACCTCCACTAGACAAGAAATATCTAGTCTCCATGGTAAGAATTATGTCTCTTCCAATTCGTAGAAGATCCAAGTAGACCAATTCCTCTGTTTATAAAACCTCAGTAGTTTCCACTGGCATGCGCCAAAGAAAAAGGGCACCTCGACCATATGTTTCAGTTCTTAAAAATGCTAATTGAGCACGCTCCTTGTCTTGTATGTCTCTGTTTCCTGAACTGAAGAATTGACTTTACCTTTTCATGTGTGCCTTCTTTTCCTGAGAGATTATTTAATGTCCTTGTTATAATCAAATATTTGCCGATCTACATGTGTATCCTGTTTTGTTCTTGCAGTTGATGAAAGTTGACTTGCAAGATGCACCTGATTTATGTAACTGCTTGAGTGCTACTTGCATCAGAGTCTATTTGTCTCCATGGATCAATTGCATCTGGTTAGTTATGGAGACCAAGCTGACCACTAAGGAAGAGTCCATGGTAGCAGACCTGGTTTATATTTGTTTCCTTGCAATCAGTTGTATTTTTTTCTACCTAGGAAAATAAATGTTGTACAATCGAGACAGCAACGTTCTCCTTCCAAACATTTGTCGGTCTGTTGATGGGAAGGTCCTTTTTGTGCTTCCATTCTTTTCTGTTGCCTTGTCTGGAATTTTCTCCATCGTTTACCTCAGCGTCATTTCATATAAAGGAAAGCTCAAGGTAATTATTTCATGATCCATACAGGTATCAATTTCTGAGGTCTCACATTGTGTTCATCATGAGACACTGTGGTTGCCTCCCATGAGCCGTGTTCATTTTAATCTGCTGGTGGCAATTGATCGCCAGTTCGGTCGCCTTTTTCTTTTTGATCGCCAGTTTGATTCCTTTTCAAAGCAGCTTCATATGCGAGACCATTTCAATTACTGAAAGAAAAATTAGGTATCAATACAGTTCCAGTGCAAGCTGAAGATGCTCTGATCACTAGCTACCGCGTGTATCATGTGGCACTGGAAAAAAACCCGATCATTTGTTACCGCAGGGGCAACTGCTCAGCTGCTCAAATTCAGGCCACTCAGCAGCCAAAATTTCTGCTGTATGACTCTTTTGGAGTGCATTGTTACTTTTTGCACAACTGATAAGTGTCGATAGGAGCCATCGTCGTCGTGTCAGTAATAGCATTTTTGTGCCCTTTTTACTCATCAGCATTTTTGGAATGCCTTGTTTCTAGATGGGTTTGGGAGATTCAGATGCTTACCAATTCTTGCTAGGCATGAGTTGCACTCTTATGGTTGCTGTATTTTTTATTTTATTTTGAAATAGTTGCTGTATTATGTTAAGAGAGCGTTGATTGGATCATACTGTGAAACAAAGTTATTTGAAATTGGACTTAGTATGTTCTTGTAACGCAGTAGTAATGTCGGATATATACCAATTAGGGGTATATCAGATGATACTCTAAAGTGCCGGATTACCAGGGTGGCCTAAATAGTAATGGACCATGGTCCATTGGACGGCACAGTAAGCTGACGCACGGAAGCCGGATTCTAGAAGAACCCGGACCACGGCTCACGTGGTACGGCTTGAAGTAGAAGCCGGATTCCTTGCTTTCCAAGTTAGATCATACCGTAGTCTTCTATGTTTCCTTTTCTGTAAACCCTAATCCGGCTATTATATAAAGCCGGACGGGAGATAAGAAAGATAGACAAGAAGCTAGAGGCTAACTCGTCGAGAGGTTGATCCTTGTCGAGTAGCTAAACCTAAACCTCACATTGTACTCTGTTTACTCCAGGCTTTAGTCCTGATTAGTGAGATTGCAGAAGTAGGAACGCCGCATTATTGCGACGTACTGAACCTGGGTAAAACCCTGTGTCATTGTTCATCATACGATCACGTCCCCCAACTTCTCTATCGGTAGTCTCATGGCACCCCCGTCTATGAATTCTACTACGATGTCTCGACAGCTGGCGCCCACCGTGGGGCTAGCGACGTCAGGCGTTATGTTTCGATCGGGGATACTCGGCGGAATCGGCAGTACCATAACTGTCGGAAGGTTGGAATTTGACAACGACGTCGGGCGCTTCCTCGACAACGGATCGTACATGCCAGCACGGAATCATCTGGTAAGTGCCTGCGTTTTACCGATTGGATCTGCAAACATCTTTATCGGATTAACTGCAGAAGCAATGGGATTTTGTGGTGGAAGCAAATTTATCCCACCCGCCCTATACCCAGTCGAAGATGACTATGACGCCTGATTTTGCTCAGATCGCCGATATAATGCTGAATCGCACTTTATAGGTATGGTGCAATCCGAGATCGCTGAAAACACAGATGAAGGCAATCCCTTGCAAGAGGCAGAAAACAACAATCCCACAATAGAGTAGGAAGATCCGACATCCGTCAACTTGACGACGAACTCGGAAGCTGACTCCGTATTAGCCGTAGAGGCGAGATTGGAATCAGAACCCGGATCAGATGATTTTGATTCCGAAGATGAAGATGAGGATGCTTTCGAAAGAAAGGTTAAATCTCTTCAAAAGGGTTTCCACGAAGTACTAATGGCAAAACCGGCGGAAAACATGGATGCCGACAGTCAGGAAAGCCCTAGAACGCCTCCGCCAGAGGAAGAAAGGGAAGAAGGAGAAACCACTCCAACATATCCCGATGTCAAACAATTGAGAGAGGACGAACCTGGTAAAAAACCTCCCTCTTCGAAGAAAAAGCACAAAGCTTCCAAGAAACTCCAGTACAAGCTCTGGAAGAAAAAATTGGCCGATCCAGCCAATGACAGCCTGGAAGTAGGAGGAGGAAGTGGAGTTAAACCCGCGGAGAAGAAAACGAAGGAAATCTCTGTTCCGCCAATGTCAAAGCAAGACGAACAAGATTTACTTCAAACACCAGTGGGACCACACGAGCCCCTTGAAGTGCTGGAAGCTAGGGGACAAGCTCTCCAAAGGCAACAGCAACATCTATTCCGAACTCGAGAACACCTCCAAAAAACCCAGTTGATATCAAGCTAAAGCATGAAGAAATTGAGGAATACGAGAGAAGGAATAGATCTGGCATTAAACCTACACGGTTACCCGGAATCGCAAGACCGGAAGTATTGCCGCCAAAAGAACGGTTCCAAAACCCATCTTGGCAAAAGCAAGTAAACGGCAAAGATGCCAGGGGCGAACCAATATACAAAACCGCAGCAGAAAATGTGGAATCCGCGTTCGCCATCCTCAACAACGATATGTACTCCAATGGCGAAAAACTTCAAGGGGTGTATGCTTTCCTTGGAAAGGCATTGCAATAGCAACAGCGAGGGCAAGCACGATCAGGGAAGTTGCACGACGACTCCGCACTATGCAAAACAGCTACATGCCCCGCTAGAGCACCTGGACCGGAAGAACCTGGAGATTCAATCAATTCAAAAGAGAAGAAATCCGATCCGAGAAAGGACAAGAAAAAGCCCGACAACAAGGATGCAGCGTCCAGAACCGGATCCCATCTGCTAAAAGATGGAATCCATCCCCGAGATCGGGAAGAGCAAAACCGGAAGGACGGAAAAGCAATGTCACCTCCAAGACGCCCTGCGGAAAAAGCAGGAAGACACGATATACCTTACAGGCGTGAGAGGCCCCGTACGCCCCCCAGGAATAAGGAAAGACACATGAGTAGAACTCCACCTTATACCAAAGGACACGATAACGGAGGAAATAGAGATAATCCCGGAAAAGCGTGTTCGCGCCACAATGGAAAACGAAGGAGCAGATCCCCTTCAGTCCATTCAGCCGGTAGATACTCCGCACACATTGACAGGGCGGAAAGAGATGATTTATACTTCGGACCTAAGTGTTTTACTGACAGGATCCGAAGGATAACTATGCATTCTGGCTTCGCCAAAGTTGGTCCAACGTATTAAAAATACACCGGGAGTACAAACCCGGATACCTGGCTCTCAGACTATTACACAGCCGTCCAGATTAACAATGGGACAGACCTGGAGGCAGTAAAATTCCTCCCCCTAATGTTACTGGATGGAGCCAGAGATTGGATCAATGGGTTACCATCAAGAACTGTCGACAGTTGGGATGATATGGCTAGAGTTTTTACTCTGCATTTTCGGGGAACCTACAAGCGTCCGAATAGCATCAACCAGCTAAACCGTTGCACCCAGTTTGAAGATGAGCCATACGTGGACTTTATCTACTACAATGAATAATAGTTGTTCTGGAGTAACTGACGTACAAGCAATGCATGCTTTCGTCAATGGCTTAAAACCCGGACTCGTACCGTTCATGATCGGTTCCAAAAAGAACAAAGATCTCGGATCTATGCTTACAACCGCCAATGAGCATGCAGCGGCCGAAGATGATATTAGAGCGAGAGGCGGTAATATCGACACTTTGATTCAGGCCAAAAAGACCCCTCGCCCTGAGAAAAAAGCAACTCCAGAAGCAACGCAAAAACCCAAGGAAGTTAACATAGCCTTTGGGAGAAAAAATGGGAGCAAGTGGAAAGGACGAAGCACAGAACCGATAAATTACACCAAAGAAGAGTGGGAAAGAATAAAGTCGGAAAACTCTGTCCACCACTCGCAATTTGGGAAACCCACCCATACTAACGCACAATGCCGGCTGAACAAGCACATGAAAGGCAGTGCAGGATCCGGAAGCAAGGGGAAGAGTTCCAAGAGGAAATTCTCCAAGCAAAAGCCAGAAGCTGAAAAAGAAGACAGTGAATCGGACACCGACGAGAAAATCCAGGAACAACAGTGAAAAGGCGAGCCTAAGTTTCCGAGAGTTGACGAAGAATGTAACTTAAATTTCCTGGCAACTCCCTCAGCAAAGATGGCAAAGAGAACACTTCGAGAAATAAACACGGTTATTCCTGCAACCCCGAAATTCTTGAAGTACTCAAATACACCAATTACTTGGGATCAGTCTGATCATCCCGGAAACATCCCAGAACCCGGCACGCAAGCTCTAGTCGTAAGCCCTATTGTTCAAAACACTAGGCTAAAACTAGTGCCTATGGATGGAGGATCCAACATTAACATAATGTACCTGGATACACTGAAGCATCTGCGAATCTCCGAGACCCAGCTCAATCACAGCAACATACGTTTTCACGGCATCGTTCCTGGCAGACAAGTACGATCCCTAGGAGAAATTTCCCTAGATGTAACCTTCGGAGAGAAAGATCATTTCCGTCAGGAAAAAGTATCCTTCGAAGTTGTGCCGTTCGAAAGTGTCTATCACGCAATACTCGGACGTCCATCTTTCGCCAAATTCATGACAAGATCATGTTATATTTATAACAAGCTGAAGATGCCAGGGCCAAAAGGAGGAGTAATCACCATAAAGGGGGACTTCAAATTGGCAAACGAGCTGGAAAAAGAAAACGCCCTTTGCGCAGAAAAAGTGATAGCAAAGGAAGAACCGAAGGAGCTGGCTAAAGAAGTATCACCGATAGAAATGCCGGCAGGAAAAGAAAGCCGGAAGCCGGCAGCCAGTTTTAAAGCTTCCAAGAATACAAGACAGGTAATCATAAATCCTAAAGATCCGACAAAGTTTGTCGTTGTAGGAACTGGGATGACCAACAAATAGGAAAGCGAGCTCATCAAGTTCCTCCGTGAGAACTGGGACATTTTCGCATGGTGTCCAGCGGACATGCCAGGCGTACCCAGGGAACTTGCTGAGCACCAACTTAAGGTGATTGCAGGATCTAAACCCGTCAAACAAGGTCTCCGTCGATTTGACGGAAGAAGACGGAAGGCTATTGGCAAGGAGATTATCCGGCTATTGGCAGCAGATTTTATCCGGGAAGTTATACATACTGAATGGTCTGCAAACCCAGTATTAGTCCCGAAGAAAGACAGTACTGTCCTTATGATGTGTATATATTATACTGGCCTGAACAAATTCTGTCCAAAAGATAGATTTGCATTACCGCGAATCGATCAAATAATAGATGCCACTGCTGGCTCTGAGTTTTTATGCTTTTTGGATGCTTATTGTGGGTATCATCAAATCGCATGAAGGAAGAAGATCAAATCAAAACTTCTTTCATAACCCCATATGGAACGTACTACTACATAACCATGCCGTTCGGCCTGAAGAACGCATGCGCAACTTACCAGCGTTGCATGCAACGATGTTTGCATAGTCAGATTGGCAAAAATGTCCACGTTTACGTGGACGACATCGCCGTCGTTTCCAAGAAAAAAAGACACACTCCTTGAAGATTTGCGAGAAACCTTCGAAAATCTACACGCTTATAAGATGAAGTTGAATCCATTAAAGTGCCTATTCGGGGTTCCCTCAGGAAAACTTCTGGGTTTCATCGTTTCTCATAGAGGAATAGAAGTAAACTCGGAAAAGATCAAAGCAATCTTAAACATCTCAAAGGCTACGTGCGTAAAAGATGTACAAAGATTGACGGGTTCTGCAGCGGCCGTTAGCAGGTTTATTAGCCGGCTAGGAGACAAAGCCCTGCCATTATACAAATTGTTGAAGAAATCCGACAAATTTGTGTGGACAGAAGAATCAGATGCAGCATTAACCCAGTTAAAAGAAACCTTGATGAAACCTCCGATTTTGGCATCCCCAAAGACGAAGAACTCATGTTATTGTACCTCACAGCTACAAACCGGGTTATTAGCGCAGTAATAGTTGTGGAAAGGCGGAAAGACGGTCAAAGCATACCAGATCAACATCCGGTGTATTATGTAAGTGAAGTCTTCTCCGAGTCTAAACAAAGGTATCCACACTATCAAAAACTGGCATATGGCGTATTTTTCGCATCTCGAAAACTTCGTCATTATTTCCAAGGACATTCCATAACAGTGGTATGTAAAGCACCACTAGGGGATATAATAAACAATACGGACGCAACAGGCAGAGTAGCCAAATGGGGCATCGAACTGGCTGCGTTCGACATTAAGTACCAACCCCGGACGGCGATAAAATCCTAGCTGTTGGCAGATTTTTTCGCCGATTGGACAGAAGCAAAGGAAAACACACCAATGCCGGAGTCAGAATACTGGGTCATGCACTTTGACGGATCCAAGATGAAAGAAGGCGCTGGAGCTGGTGTAGTCCTAAAATCACCCAAGGGAGACACAATGGAATATGTATTACAAATACACTTCAACGCCAACAATAACGTGGAAGAATACGAAGCTCTGCTTCATGGCTTGCATATCGCAAAAGAAATAGGTGTTAAAGGCATCTTATGTTATGGCGACTCGGATTTGGTACAACATCAGCTCAACCAAACTTGGGACGCCAAAAGTCCCATCATGGCCGAATACCGGAGAACGCTGGACGAGTTTGCAATCTGCTTCCTAGGATTTGAAGTACTTCACGTCAAAAGGGAAGAAAACTGGAACGCGGATGCATCAGCCCGCATGGGATCGGAAAGAGTGAAAATCCTACCACCAGGTGTGTTTGTCCAGCATTTGTACGAACCATCCATAAAAGATGGAGATGTCGACTATCCTCTGGTTTCCGAGTCAATTGAAGTCCTGCTTGTTAACTCGGAGTGGACAATTCTATATTTAAACTTCTTAGTGGATCAGAAGTACCCGGATGGAGCAGACGAGGTCTTGCAAAGACAAATACAACGTCGATGCAAAGGATACACGGTAATCAATGATTGCCTGTATAAATGCAGTACTACCGGAATTTTTCTGCGATGTATTTCGCCAGAAGAAGGACGAGAAATCCTGCAAGAAATCCATGTTGGAGATTACGGACATAATGCTCAATCAAAAAGCATAGTCAAAAAGGCATTCCCTGCGGGGTTTTTCTGGCTAACAGCCAGGACAGATGCTGAACACATAGTAAATACATGTGCTGGATGTCAGTATTACGCCAAGCAGACAAATATGTCAGCCCAAGCACTCAAAACTATCCCTATCACATGGCCGTTCGCGGTCGGGGGGCTAGATATGATGGGACCTTACAAAACTGCAAGAGGCGTACTTACACATCTACTCGTTGCAGTGGATAAATATACCAAGTGGGTGGAGGCAAAACCCATCAAAAAATTTGACGATGTGACTGCCAGAAATTTCATCATTGACGTAGTCATGAGATATGACGTTCCACATAGCATAATAACCGACAACGGGACAAATTTCTCCATTGGAGAGTTGACGAAATATTACTGACAAACGGGAATTCGCCTAGATCTTGCATCTGTGGCACACCCGCAATCCAATGGACAGGTTGAAAGAATGAACACCTCAATCCTGCAAGGAATACGCCTAAGACTCGAATATCCTCTTCATAGAGCAGCTGGAGCATGGGTGGAAGAATTACCCTCTGTGCTTTGGAGCATTCAAACGATGCCAAATAGGTCAACAGGGCAAACCCCGTTTTTCCTAGTTTATGGTGCGGAAGCAATTCTTCCAACGGACATGATCCATGACAGCCCAAGAGTGCAGACTTTCGATGACTCAGATGCCGAAAGCGCACGAAAGGATGCCGTCGATCTTTTAGAAGAAGAACGAGAGCTTGTGCTTCAAAGATCCGCCATTTATCAGCAAGGTTTACGATGTTATCATAGTCGGAAAATCAGGCATCTTTCTTTCAAAGAAGGTGACCTAGTGCTAAGATTGGTACATCAAAGGAAGCACAAATTGGCCCTAGTGTGGGAAGAACCATTCGTCATTAGAAAGGCTATGAAAAATGGATCATACTATCTTGTAGACATTTGAGACACGGAAGATCATCCCAAGAAGCCGAATCGCAAAAGAAAGAGAAAGATAGATAATGAACTAGGAGAGACAAAGAGGCCTTGGAGTATCCAGCAGTTACGCCCCTTCTATACTTAGTTCAATTTCTATGTAAACATCTTTGAGATCATGAAATAAAGTTGTCGGAATCCACACTTCTATGTTTTTACATGTTATAGTATAAAGCATAATTCTGCCTTATCTATTTCCCAATGATCTTTCAAAATACTCAATGTTAACCCGAATTGTGCCTGCGTGCTCGGAGTTAAAAAATTAATGATTTTCAGCTTAAAAAAGGCTAAAGGAAACTCAGATTGTGCCTGCGTGCCTGAGTTTCATATAAAAAATTCCTTACTGTTCTCTAAATATTATCTGATTGTTTTTATGCTGGGTCACTGGAGCTAGTAAGCAAAAATGCCTTTAGTATGATCCATGTCTCCGAGTTTAGACTGATTGGTCATACCCAGTCACTCGGCATGAAGATTAAAATTCTATCGAGCCATTTCAAGCACTAAGGACAGTTAAAGCATATAAACCAGATAATTTAGAAGATAAAGGAATAACAGCTCGAAAAACTTGCAAAATACTTAGATATAATTGCTGCAAAAGGCGGAGTACTTGTTCATTCAAAAGAATAGAAGCATTACAATAATGTTTACATTATAAGTTCAGTAATGCTCCTATTTCCTATCTATCTACCCAGGACCCGGAAAATTCCTTCAGGCATCCGAGTCGTCTTTGTTGCTGGACTCCTCGGGAACTCTGGAATTCCCTCTTCCGGGTAGAAGATGGAGACGTTGACCATGGAAGCGATCTTGGTGGCGTGACCTTTGATCTCGTCAAAGATGCTGGTCCGCTGGGCTTCCGTGTATCCTTGCAGGATGCCGTACGCCACGCGCCAAGACTTGGCAGAGGGGTAGTGGCGCATGCGCATGAGCCCTAGAGCCATGCGCGCACCACCACGTCCCGTGGAGCGCAAGGTGGATTCCTTGGATTCCGCCACCTCCATGATAGCTCCCGAAAGTTTCTCAACTTCCGAGAACTCCTCAGTCCTTGCGGGAAGGAACTTGTTGACAAGCAACATCCCTGCAGCTTTGAGCGCGGTAAACACCTTCCCAAAAGCTCGGATTTTTTCAATCCGAGTAAGAGCTGGGTCATCTCCTGTTTTCAGAAAAATAACCAAAGTGTTAGAGCAAAAAGCATAGAAAAATTATAAAATATGGAAAGTCCGCTAAAGATAGAATACTTACCGAGAATTTTATCCATCTCGGAGCCTTCCTCCAGGCGCAGGGTCAAGGCGTTCTCCAAGTCTCGGATAGTTGCCTTGTCCTTTGCAGCTTGGTTGGAGGCATTGGATTGAGCAATGCCAACAGCCAGCTGGCTGGCCTCCAGATCCTCGGTAACCTCATAGTTTCCTTATGAAGGTCCAGATTCTCCTAGCGGAGGTTCTCGGCATTGCCGGCATGTTCAGAAATTTGCTTGGCTTTCGCCAAAGCAGCTGAAAAGCAAGTAAAAATGATGAGTTAGAAAAACTCGGAAAATTACTTAGAAAAAGGCAAAAAATTGAAACACAGAGAAATTACATACCCGTTGTTTCTTCCAGCTGATGCTGAGAGGATGCCATCCGCCTCCTTAACGTCAACAATAGAGAGAAGGTTTCTAACCTCCTTCTTCTTGATGGTAAACTTGTTGAAAACTTTCAGGTTTATGCTTTTCAGTGGTTTGCTGAAACAGGGAAAAGAGACAAAAGGCTTAAGTTAGTAGCAAGCATAAAAAGGATGAAAGCATTAAGTTAAAAGCATGCATTTGACTTATTGCTTGGGGTCTAGAGATATTACCTGGCTCATCCGCTGTAAACCTGACAAGGTTTCGGTGAACTCTTTTGCAAAGTCTGCAAACAGAGACCCGACAATGTTAAGGCCTTCGTGGATAACCTTGAAATCCTTATCGAAGGTGGGAATGGGTTCCTCCTCAGTTGTCCGAGAAGGACCTCCCATTTCCGGGGCCGCCCTTTCCCTCGTGTCCGTTTCCGGCACAATAGGATGGCTGGTCTGCTGGGTTTCGACGTTGGGGGCGGCAGCATTCTCTTCTGCAGCTGCTACTGGGGTATCTGGGGCGGTCGCAGGAGAAGGCTATGGACCTCTGTTGGCCACAGACTTAAGCCTCTTTATCTTCTTAGGCTTCAAAGTTGAGGGAGCCAAGCTAAAAAAGAGAAATGCCGGAAAGTTAAATCTCCGAGACAAGGGAAAAAACTCCAATAAATCGAGAAAACCCAGATAACAAACCTGGAGGTAACGACGGGGACACCGTCAAGATCGATCAATTCCTGGGAGGCGTAAATCTTTTTGCGCTTACGTCCGCCAGTGAAGTTGGCACGCCATGCGTCCAACTCAGCGTCAGTAGCAAGATCCGACTCGGGGAGCTCAAGGATCTGTCAAAAAGACAAAGGCCGGGTTAAAATAAAAATCTAAGAAATCAAAAAGAATACAAACCAAAAGGTGAAAGACGTACCTTTGGGGCCGGGTTAGACGCCGTATACAACGGCCGACTTTCCTCATATTGATCGCGCGAGGCGACCAATTAGTTTATGCGTTTTCACAAGTCTTTCGCCGACAAAGACTTGTTCGTCGTCCGCATAGCGTCAGCGGCTCCCGTGTAGTCACATAGAAGGCGGGAGCCATGGTCAGCCAAAGGCTGAATTCGCCTCTCTAACTAGCATAGAACTGTGTCCATGCCAGTTAGAGGTGGATCGGAGGTGACGAGCTTTGTGATGCGCCGCTTAATCCTAAGAAGGTACGGCGGCAGGGATTGCACTGCTTATGTTCCCCAGTTTTCTTGGGGAATGACAGCGGTATTGGCGAAAGGTGGAATTCCAGTGGATTTTCCAGGAAAAGGAACGTCCAGATGATAGAAGAAGGAACCCGTCTAGAATTTAACGGATTCCGAGGTCTTGATCTTGGGGAACCAATCCTCCCTGAATCTACGCAGGGTAAAGGAAATGGACCCGCAAGTCGGGAGTGCGCCCTCGGAAGGGTTTCGCTTAACCCCAAAGCAATATTTCCAGAAATCTAACCTAGGAGCTAAACCTAGATACCCTTCGAAAAGAGCTTGAAATCCGGCTAAGTAGAGGATGGAGTTGGGTGGAAAATTGTGGGGTTGAATGTGATAATGGTTCAATACCTGGAGGAAGAAGGCGGACGGTGGAAACCCATACCTCGTAGGATATGAGATGTGAGCAGAACCCGTTCTCCGACCCTAGGTAGGGGCTCAGACTCTTCCTCCACGCTTCGCCATTTGCCCTTCGCTATGAACCCCTCCTTCTCCATTGTCGGAAGGAGAGAATGGGGAATACTGCTCTGGCTCCAATTGCCGGCATTTTCGCCTTCGTCCTCGGCTCCGGCGGCAAGTTCTTCTCCGACGAGAAGAACTTTCTCCTGCTGTTTCGGAAGCGAGAGGCGGAGATGTCGCGGAGGAGGACGCAACCAGATGTGCGGCCGCGAGAGGTGGATCCTCGCGGGCTTGGCTGCTGGCAGTTTTCTCCGGCTCGTCGCCGGTGGCGCGGAGAGACGAGTCCACCATGGGATCCATGGTGATGATTATCTCGTCAATCTCCGCCGCGACGGAGCGGTCCGGGGAAGTGCTTGGAGACTCCATTTCCGGGCGGCGCAAGGATGATTCCGTGCTCTCCGACGAGGTCTGGGAACGGCGCAGTTGTGAGCGCGAGCTCGGGCGTTTGCTCTACTCACTGTGGCTCGGGTGCTTGGCGCTTGGGGCTTGAAGACGGGGAGTGGAAGGTTTGCCGGAGGGGATGGAATTGGCTATTTATAGCCGGAAATCCATTGCGATACGTGCTAACGGCTCTTTTGACCGTTGGATGATCAACGCGTGACACTCGCCAGAAATTCCGGGAAATGAATCGACGGGTGACTATTGCTATCTCCTCGTTTCCCGCGAGAATCTGTCAGAGATACATTTCAGGGTTTCACACTCGAAACCCAAACGTCCCTGACGTCAACATGATTAAAGCGCTGACGTACGAAGTTCCTTCTCCACGAAGGCTCGTGGAAGAAAAGCCGGATTTTCCGAAATCCGAGTTTCGCGTTATAGCATGGTTTAAAGGAAAAGAAGAATCAAGACAGAAAGCCAGTATTTCTCGAAAAAAAATGCAAATTTAACGAATGACGGCGAATCAAAGTCTTAATCCTTCTTGGGGGCTACTGTCGGATATATACCAATTAGGGGTATATCGGATGGTACTCTAGAGTGCCGGATTACCAGGGTGGCCTAAATGGTAACGGACCATGGTCCATTGGGCGGCCCAGTAAGCTGACGCACGGAAGCCGGATTCTAGAAGAACCTGGACCACGGTTCACGTGGTACGGCTTGGAGTAGAAGGCAGATTCCTTGCTTTCCAAGTTAGATCATACCGTAGTCTTATAGGTTTCCTTTTCTGTAAGCCCTAATTCGGCTATTATATAAAGCCGGACGGGAGATAAGAAAGATAGACAAGAAGCTAGAGGCTAACTCGCCGAGAGGTTGATCCTTGTCGAGTAGCTAAACCTAAACCTCACATTGTACTCTGTTTACTCCAGGCTTTAGTCCTGATTAGTGAGATTGCAGGAGTAGGAACGCCGCATTATTGCGACGTATGGAACCTGGATAAAACCCTGTGTCATTGTTCATCATACGATCACGTCCCCCCACTTCTCTATCGGTAATCTCATGGCACCCCCGTCTATGAATTCTACTACGATGTCTCGACAAGTAAGCACAAAATAGTATTTGAAAGATATACCAATGGGTGAGAAATTGGACAGCCGGTACATCCATAGTTCACCGCAAACTGCTGCATAATTCTCTAGTTCTTTCTGGTTGAGTTGTGAAGCTGAAGTTTACCATTCAGCAACTCCTTGAGCCTTTTTAAATCTGTAACAGCAGTTCAGCCTGGCGGGATGGATCTTGGATTCTGGCTGGGCCTGGAGGATGAGGTTGGGAAGGCCCTAGAGGTGGGTAGGGTCCGGTTCACCAGGCGGTCCTGGGTTTTGTGGTGTCCCCTGCCCTTGTTCTTGGGTCCTGTGAGCTCAATCCTCAGTGAACTGATGGAAAATTCAAAGTTCACATTGTGCAATTGAAACAATCAATTCAATCAGTCAGCCTATCAATTGTTTTGCCTTCTAAAAAACTGTCCATTTACTGGCTAGGTTAGGAGTGTAAAATGTTCAGCTTTATATCGAAGTTTAATTCACAGCGACAAATCATATGCTATAGTTAGTTTTCTACTTATCTCTGCACTCCCTTTTGTGCTAGACTAATACGTCTCAGAATAAATGCTTCTTCTGCAGCTATGATTGTACCTCTTGCTGCTACCTGCTCCAATATTGTTGTGGTCTGTTCTTCAGACACCCAAGCCCAGGTTGAATATTTGTTGAAGAACCCACCTGGTCGAAGATACTGCATCTTGGGACTTGGGACAGGTCGCTTGCTACTGTGGAAATACCACTGAAAATCATGGTCTTCTTATCTCTTGGAGATCATTGTCACCTGGTACTAGTGTTATTTCATGACAGACGCAATTAGCAGGGCTCTCTCTACTTTGTACCTTGTCGACCTCATACACCAACTATGTTGTATCCGACTGAGTACCCAGCCAGCATCAAGCCATTATGCACAAATAGCTGCTTTAATTTGTCGGAACACTAGTACAGAAAGCCTTATCAGTGGCGCACCATTTTCCAATTATGTGACGCACCTAGGGCCAGAGGGGTGCGCCACAGAATTCACGCCATAGAATTTTTTTCTGTGGCGCACCGTGGCCGTGCGCCACAGAAATGTCAATTCTGTGGCGCACCTCAGCCGTGCGCCACAAAAATTTGCAATTCTGTGGCGCACATTTTTTTTTGAATTTAAAAAAAAAGGCGGCCAGATCTGGCCGCGGGAATTTTTCGAAATTTCGAAATTTCGTCGGATCTCGTCGGATGCTCGCCGGAGTTGGTGTGTGGAGGATGGGGGTCACCGGAATTGGTGGGGAGGAGAAGGAGGAGCTCACCGGAGGTGGTGGTGGTGGTGGTGGTGGTGGTGGAGGAGGAGGAGAAGGAGGAGGAGGAGAGGTGGTGGTGGAGGAGGAGAAGGAGGAGGAGAGGTGGTGGTGGAGGAGGAGAAGGAGGAGGAGAGGTGGTGGTGGAGGAGGAGGAGGAGCTCGCCGGAGTTGGTGGAGAGGAGAAGGAGAAGGAGGAGATGTGGTGGTGGAGGAGGAGGAGCTCGCCGGAGGTGGTGGTGGAGGAGGAGGAGGGGTGGTGGTGGTGGTGGTGGAGGAGGAGGAGAGGTGGAGTAGTAGGTGGAGAAGAGGAGAGAAGTGGAGAGGTAGAAGAGAGAAGGGAAAATGAGAAGTGGAGGAGAAGTGGAGGGGAGAAGGGAAGAAGAGGAGAAGGGAAAGAAGAGGAAGAAGAGGAGGGGAGGAGGCAGGATTCGAAATCCTGCCTCAAGAATTCTGTGGCGCACCAAATGAAGGGGTGCGCCACAGAATTTTTTTTATTTTATTTTATTTTATTTTCTAGTCAAAATCTTCAAACGGCCATAACTTTTGTTGCTTTTGGAATTTGGCGATTCTAAAAAAAAGATCACAGGCCGAAGGCGAGTGAGGTTGGGTTCCTTTTTCTCTCTAGTTTTTTTTGATATCTTGATCATTTTTTTTCGACATCGTATGCAAAAGTTATGCCCATTTTACTTTTTTTAACGAACTTTTGCTAGGAAAGTCGAAATTCATATTTCAAAATTTGATAAAAAAGTAGACCTTAAACTCTCCGTGCATCTATAAGAGATTTATTTTTTGATACTTTTTAGACCGCCAACTCTTCCGTCAAAAACTAGAAAAGGCGTTCCCGGGGGGGGGGGGGGGGGGGGGGGTTGGAGGGAAGAAAAAATTCTGTGACTCCACGTGTGGCAGAAATGTTGGATTCTGTGGCGCACCAATGCCCGTGCGCCATAGAATTCCATATTTCTGTGGCGCACCAATGACCGTGCGCCATAGAATTCCATATTTCTGTGGCGCACCAATCCCGTGCGCCATAGAATTGCCTATTTCTGTGGCGCACCAGATTACGTGCGCCACAGAAATTTAGTTTCTGTGGCGCACTCTTCCTCCGTGCGCCACATAATAGAATATTTCTGTGGCGCATATTTTGACGTGCGCCACAAAACTAAATTTCTATGGCGCACCACATACTGGTGCGCCACAGAAAGCATTCCATAGACAATTTCCTACTAGTGGAAGAACAACTGTTGCACTATGTGCATGCAAATATTCAAGTGTATAGTAAGTTTTATCGACGCTGGAAAAAAAATCTTGTATCTCTGCTAGTAATATGTGTATTTGGAAAACAAATATTCATCTGTATATACCGCCATAAAATTGCACCTGAAGCAAGTTAGCTTCTTTTATTTGGCAGAAGCAAATTACGTATGTGTTGGTTTAGACCAAACATTTCCCTAAGAACCCTAGAAATACCAGCTAAATTAATCACAACAGTGGCATTTTTTGAGCTAAATTAATCACAACCGAGGCATATATCAAGCTTAAGGTTTATATAAGAGGGAAAAGGCCCAGCCCAAGTCCGTCTCTGTCCCGGCCTGCTCGACCCCACATCCTCCGCTTCGCACCGCGTCAGAGCGCCACTGTCCTCCTTCCCGGGACGGAATCCCCACCGGCGACCATGGCGACGCCTCGCCGTGGTAGCAGCCTCCCGGACGAGATCGTGGTCTGGGAGATCCTCGTCCGCCTCCCCCCAAAATCCATCCTCCGCTGCCGCGCTGTCTGCCGCGCCTGGCGCCGCATCACCTCCGCCCGCAACTTCCTCCTCGCCCACCACGGCCGCCAGCCCAGCCTTCCGATTTTCTCCGGCCACAACCCGTGGATCCTCGGCGTCCACTACCACAACATCCTCGCCTTCGACCGCCAGGCCGCCACCGACCAGCTCCATACCGTCGCCCAGTTTGACGAGGCCTTCCGCCCGGAGGCCTCCTGCGACGGCCTCCTCGTCCTCTCCAGGGGGATCTCTAGATCCTGCCTCTCCATCTGCAACCCAGCCACGCGTGAGCATGCTCTCCTCGGGATACCGCCGAACTTCGGCATCATGGGGATGGGGATGTACCTACACCGCCCTACCGGCGAGTACCGGCTGTTACTGCGGCGGTGGCGGTGCAAGACAGCAGATCTGGTACCTGAAGACCAAGCTGGTTGCTATGTCTTATCGTTGGGCTCCGGCCAGCCGCCCAGGTACATTGGGTGGCCGGAGACGGCGTTGGGGAACTTCGGCATGGGTGGGGAACCTGTCCGGTTGCATGATAGCCTCCATTGGAGCCCGGTGCAGTATCAGAGCGAAGGCAACAATCAGTGGGAAAGCAAACTAATAGTATTCGACACCATAGCTGAGTCGTTCCGGCAGATGTGTCAGCCAGTTGTTCGGGGTGACTCTTATATCTTTGGAATGGATGGCATGCTCGGCATCTATACCCGTAACAATTGCACTAGAACAATTATTGATATTCGTGTGCTGCGGGATTACGAAAGCGAGGTTTGGGACTTGAAGTACCGAATCGAATTGCCGTTTCTAGAATTCAAGATGAAATTTGAAGGCTGTAAAGACTATAGAAATTACGATCTTGAAGACGGCGATGACTGGTGGGAATTCGATGTTTTTTGGGTGGATAGTGGTGTGCTCTTGCTGGTCTTTTCTCGGTGGCTGCTTTATGTTGATAGTGACGGTAAACTGGTTGACAGCTTCTATCATGGTCGCCGAGGCCTCCGTATGTCTGATAGTTGGCTCAAGCAAAGTCTTGTGCAGCATACCTTCTTCCCAGCTCTAGAAGGCTATGTTGTGAATGCTTCGCCTTTCATCGGACCTGCTGAGTGACTGGTGCTTCTTAACGGCCTAGCTCGTATCCTTTTGAGCTGCAATATGTACTAATTGGATGAATTATGAGCCAGCTGGCTTCTTCTTTCTGTGCTGATGCATATAAAGTTATGATCAAAGGTTCTGAATATCATATGGTTGAACAAAATATATGCTTGTCTTGGTATGATCAGAAGCTCCGAACGTTATGTGGTTTCATGAAATCAGTGCTAGTCTCAGTACCCTTTCGGGCTGAAGTGACTATTTGTGTTGATCGCCCAACAAGTCATTCTGCCTTGCTTTTGAAATATTTGCCTACTAATCTGCCTCACGTCTCTTTTTATTGGACTGAGAAATTGACTCGGCTTTATTTTAATAATGATCAGAACATATGAATATTGTGTGGTTACACGAAATCTATGCTTGTCTCGTTATGATGAGAAGCTCTGAATGTTATGTGGTTGCATGATATTTATGCTCGTCTTGGTACCCTTTCGGTCTGAAGTGACTACTGCGGTGCTGATACTAAACATAACAAGCCAGATTGCATTGCTTTTGAATATTTTCCTACTAGTCTGCCTCATGTCTCTTTTTGATGGTCTGAAGAATTGAATCTGCTTTATTTTAGTTATCTAGTGGTTTTCCTCTTACTCAGCTGTTATCCACCTATATACCTCATGTCCCTATTCCTTGAACAAGAATGAGCTTTACTGGTCTGCCTCCTTATTTTCTTGGGCTGAGGAATTGCCTTTGCTTTATGTATCTAGTGGTGCTTCTTAGTACTGAACTGTTAGCAATCCATATGCCTCAAGTCCCTATTCCTGGAACTGAAGAATTGACTTTCCCTTTTTGTCTAGTAGTCCACAAGAAAGTCAATGTTTAGGGTGTTTCCCGTTTCTAGCAATTTTGTAGCTGTCGATGAAAAGAAGCACATTTCCTCTTTGTCGACTTGCAAGCTGCATCTAATTGTTAAAAGGCCTTGGATCATGATTAAGTGGTTGCATCATAGTCAACCTCTCAATGAAATGTTCTATTATAATCCTTTTTCTCATGAATCTATCGCATCTAGTAAAGTAGGTCTTACGGAGAGTGAGAGAGTAGTAAACTCACCTTTATATTGAGAATTGGACATGGTTAAATTTGTGTCGTTCCAAGGAGTTGTAGTATTTTTCTAGAAAATGCTGGTACTGCAACCTGAAAAATCTCTGACTACCTTTTTATGCTTCCAGCCTGGAACTATTTTTACCGTTGCGTTGGTTGGAATGATCTTGTATAATTTTCCCTTGCCTGCTAACCATTTTAAGTATTTAATGCTTCATGTTCATTCTAAACTGGATAATTGAGCCTATGATATGCATCGGCTTTTGGTTTTTATTTTGGTCATGCCTTGGCTTGTTCTAGTCAAGAAACAGGTTGAGTCTAGGTTTCATCTGTAGTCAAGAAACATGGTATGGACATAATGATTCATCTGTTTTTGGAATGCATCCTGGCGTCTATGATTCAGACCTTTTTACTAATTTCTTTTGTAGCTGATAATCTGTTGGAATTCTGGGCATCACTGTAGAATGATAAAAAAATGTAGCACAATCACCGTAGAAACTGAAGATGCGGTTTGCACCTCAGCATGGCTGCTAAGAACTTAAGATGCGTTTTGCTTATGAGAAAACCTGACATAATTTCTAGCTGCTATCTGTAGATGGGTTTTGTAGATTCAGTTGTATACATCTTTTTCCTCTTGGGCAGGTGCTTTACTTTTTACGCACACTGTTTTACAGAGACATTGATTAGACCACAGCACGGAACCAAACTATTTAAAATGAACCCACTGGTTCGATCCGATCGATCGCCCACCCACCATAGGTTCACTCAAGAATCAAGAACGCAACCTTGTGCCTTTAATTGAAGGAAGAGTAGGCAGCTTAGTTCAGAATAGTAGTTGAAACATAAACCAGACTGACCAGTGGGTGAGAGTCACAGGTGATCCATGGAAGTGGAACGGCAGGTACAAGCACAGCTACTTCTTGTTGTTCTCACTGCGTGCCTATAAATTCTTCCTCAGCTGCAAGTGCTGGTATGATCCTGAGGCACCGGTTTGCAGTTGACCTCCTGTGAAGCTGTAGTTTAAGCGTTCCAGCAGCTGTTTCTCCTGGTGAAATGGGTCCGCATGGGCCTGGAAGTCCTGGCTTGGAAGGCGGGGCCCTGGTGGGTGGAGTCCGGTGCCTCCTGGAGGGCCTGGGTTTGGTAGCTTCTTTGGGTCCTCGTAAGTTCGATTTTCAGTTAAGCTTTGCATTTGTGTAAGCGTTGAACCACACTTAGTCATTTCAGCTTTCTTTTTGCTTCTAAACCCTGATGGGTGCCTATTCTACAGCTTCTACCTCGTCTGCTGCTGCTGCTGCCTGCTCCAAGATTATTGCGGCCCGTTCTTCGGACCCCCAGGCCTGGGCAGCCCGCCGCCACCCTTGCGAGTTCTTACAGCATGCCAAACATATAGTACACCGCTACAAATAATGCACTGGGTTACCGTTCTTTGGCTACGCATTCGCTGAAGATATCACTTGGGTGAATATTTTGGCTGCTGGATGTGTCCCTTGCTGCAATATGAACTTGTTTATACTAGTGAAATGAAACCTTTGTGTCATATCTGTTCGAGATTATTGTATGCAGTCTTTACATATTTACTACTACCTGGTAATTATCATGTTACATCCGTGACTGGTTGTAATTAAGAGGCCTCACAGGAGGAAGAGACCCAAGGTTAATCTGGATGCACAACTGCATCTACGGGTGTAAACTGTAACTAGGCACTCCAATGATTGAGTAGATGGCAGTAATATAAGTATATGCATAACTGCACCTTTGTGCCAATGGCAGTAATACCTACGTGTCAGAGCAAGTTATCTTTCGGTGCTACATTAATAACTATATAAGTGTTCACAACCTAGGGTATCGTTTTCCCTAGCGAAAAACCTAGGGTATCGTTTTCCTCCGGCGATCCCCGATCGCCGTGAGTCTCAACGGGTGTTTGTTCGATCGACTAGGTACTGATTGGGTGGAAGTTTCCCTGGCGCCTATCGCTACTCTTTCCCACGTCTTCGGGACTCTCCAAGGCGAGGGTTAGGGTTCGTGAATCTGGTTCCTGGGAGAGAGGACGCTTCGGTGGTGGATCGATCATCAGGCGAATTTGGTTGCTGAGTGCTAAATCGTACATGGCAGACCAAGGAGGGTCACTCGGTGGAATTCATGGAAGGGAGGATGTAGAGGATTTACTGACTAGATTGGATCTTCGTGATGAAGGGGAAGACGAGTTCGTTTGGGAAGATGAGGTTGAAACTCCAGAACGTCAGGCAAAGTGGCTAGCGATCGCAAAGGTTCATACATCAAAAGGGTTCAGTCCCTCGGCACTCTATGCTGAGATGAGATCAGCTTGGAACCCGGCAAAATTGGTACGATGGAGACTTCTTGAACCGAACCTATTTACAGTACAATTTGATTGCCTCGCTGATTGGAAAACGGCGATACATGGTGGTCCGTGGTTATTCAGAAACCAGGCCATGATCATGGAAGAATATGATGGGTATACAAACCCAAATTCGATCAAAATTGAGAGAATTGAAGTCTGGGCGCGAGTGTTGAAGCTACCTGATAACTATTTGGATGAATCAGTGATAAAAGGTATGTGCCGTAATATGGGAGCAATTTCGGAGGTTCAAATCAAATTACCTGCTAGGTATGTAGGTAGCTTTGTTCGTATAAGAGTTAAATTGGATGTTATGAAGAAACTTATCAGATTTGTTTCTATAACACGATCGGGGAAGAGAGACTGGTACCAAGTTAAATACGAAAAATTACCTCAGTTCTGTTGGCATTGCGGGCTGTTGGGACACTGGTATGAAGAATGTGGAACCGTGGAGCATGATAAATCCAACTTCGAGTGGGGGGAATTCATTCTTGCGGATAAAGGTCAATACAGAAATACTGGTAGAGGTTCTGGACGTGGTACAGGCAGAGGAAGGGGACAAACACAAGGCAGGGGTTTTGGGAGAGGAAACAGAGGTATGGATCCTGATCAAGTCAATTTATCTCCTGAGAACATTAACTGGAGATTTAATATGGCTAACCCGGGGAGAATTCCAACCCTGGAATCTGTAGCTCCAATGGATATCACTACAGATACGGTAACACCTGAAGAAGGGGGACTGGTTAGGAAAAGACCAGTAGAGGATAGCAATGCATCACCTAGTATGAATCTTAACACGGGGGCTCTGATCATCTATGACAAACAGCCACCTGTAGCGGAGAGGGTTCAACAATGTGAACCGGCCGTAAGTCAAAGTGAGAGTACCCAAATGACACCGCAAAAGAATGTGAACAAGAAGAAGAGTAAGAACTCAGAGGGGGTGGCAGCGAGCACCTTGGTATCAAGCAACCAATTATTAGATTCGGCGGCACTCCTCGAGGGTGACCGCCGGGAGCAATGAAACTCTTCAGTTTGAACTGCCAGGGTATTGGAAAAGACTCGGCAGTTCGGTCCGTGCTGGATGTCCTTGGAAAATATAAACCTGATATTGTTTTTCTGTCAGAAACTCACTTGGACAATCATCCAGCGGAGGTGTTAAGGAAAAGAATCAGGATGGATCAGAAGTTAGTGTGTCCTAGTAATGGTAGGAAAGGGGATCTATTACTGTTCTGGAATAATGGAATCACTGTGACACCATTGGAGCTTCATACCAGTTATATTGATGTCAAAGTTACTGATAACAAAAAAAGTTGGAGGTTTACAGGTATGTATGGAGAATTTCGATGGGAGAACAAGCACAAAACTTGGGACAGATGTAGACAACTAAACATTAACCATAATCTTCCTTGGTTAATGGTTGGGGATCTTAATGAAATTTTATACTTGCACGAAAAAGAAGGAGGAAACCCCAGACCGAACAAGTATATGCAAGAATTTCATAAAGTACTGGAGGGTTGTAATTTAAATGATATGGGCTTTCTTGGTGACATTTTCACATGGCGAAGAGGAAGAATCCGAGAGAGGCTTGATAGGGGTTTGAATAATGAGGATTGGAGGCAATTATATCCAAATGCAGCTCTGGAAAATCTTCGTCTTGTTCGTTCTGATCACCGACCCCTCCTAGTTAATACTCACTATTATGTACAGGGTGCGGATGGGGGTAACCAAATAGCCCCACTTCGGTTCGAAGCTAGGTGGCTTCGGGAGGAGGAGTTTCCGAAAATTGTTAAAGATACTTGGGACAAAGTAAGTAATAATTCAACTATTGGTAATATTCATGATAAACTCTCTCGTATGCATTTGGAATTTCATGATTGGGATCAACGGGTATTAAAGAAACCGAAGAAGAGAATTAGAAAGGCTCAGAGAGAACTTGAGGAGATTATGTCAGGCCCTATGACTGATAGTAATGAAGAAAAAAGGAAGGAGTTGACCGAGTTAATTGAATTTCTTTTAGACCTTGAGGAGATTCAATGGATGCAAAGATCGAGATCAAATTGGTTAAAAAATGGTGATACGAATTTTGTGAAGAGCCTGAAAGATAACAATGGAGAAACTATTGCAGGTACAGATGAACTCAATGAGCATATTCAATCTTATTTTCATAATCTATTTTCTTATGAGATTGATCAGGTAGATCCACTATCCTTCAAAAAGTTCAGGCAAAGGTTACTATTCCGATGAATGAGATGCTTTTGGCTCCCTTTGATGCCGAAGATGTTAAAAAAGCAGTGTTTAGCATTGGAGACTTAAAGGCACCGGGTCCTGATGGTCTCCATGCTATTTTCTTCAAGAAATATTGGGATATTATTGGCTCGGAAATTACAGGAGAGGTATTGAATGCAATTAATTCGAACCAGATCCCAGAATCATGGAATGATACAATTGTGGTAATGATTCCGAAGGTGGATAACCCAGAATTGGTAACACAGTATAGACCAATTAGTCTTTGCAATGTTCTTTATAAAATCATTTCAAAGATGCTTGCAGCTCGTTTGAAGAACATACTACCTGATATCATTTCGGATACCCAAAGTGCTTTTGTACCAGGTAGATTGATAACTGACAATATTCTTATTGCTTATGAATGCATCCACAAGATCAAGAACAAGAGGGTTGGTCAAGCAGGGTTATGTGCGGTAAAATTGGATATGCATAAAGCTTATGATCGTGTTGAATGGATTTTCCTGGAAAGAATGATGGAGAAGCTGGGTTTTAATGATACTTGGATTCAGATGATTATGTCGTGTGTTAAATCTGTAAGATATAGAGTGAGATTTAACTCACAAGAGACAGAGGAGTTTATCCCTTCTAGAGGGATCCGACAAGGTGACCCATTAACACCTTACCTATTTTTATTATGTGCGGAATTTTTATCTAGTATGTTGCAGTATGAAGAAGAAGTTGGTGGCATTGAGGGAATTAGAGTGTGCAGAAATGCACCATCAGTCTCACACCTTTTATTTGTTGATGATTCTCTAATTCTTATGATAGCAGATGTGTTAAATGCAACTTCCTTACAGCAAGTACTAGATTCATATTGTGCTAGTTCTAGACAATTGGTGAGTTTATCAAAATCAAATATATTTTTTAGCCCTAATACTAATGTGGATGCAAGGGCTGATATATGTCAACAATTACATATTGATACGGAGGCTCTATCTGATAAATATCTTGGACTCCCTGCTTTGATTGGAGTGGACCGTACAGACTGTTTCAAGCATCTTTCTGAGAGAGTAAAACAGAGGTTGAGGGGATGGATGGAGAAGCAATTATCTCTGGGAGGGAAGGAAATTTTAATAAAAGCAGTAGCTCAATCTATTCCTGTTTATGCAATGTCTGTTTTCAAATTACCCAAAGGAGTGTGTAAAGAGATGACTGATCTAATAGCTCAATTTTGGTGGGGAGATGAAAATGAGAATAAGAAGATGTACTGGTATTCGTGGTGGAAAATGTGTTTTCCAAAATGTGATGGAGGCATGGGATTCCGGGATATTAATTCCTTTAATTTGGCATTATTGGCAAAACAAGTTTGGAGAATCATTATAAATCCTGAGTCTTTATGTGCTAAAGTGTTGAAAGCTAAATATTTCCCAAATGGAAGCATTCTACAGGCTGGTCCTAAAAATGGTTCTTCTTTTACATGGCAGAGTATTTTAGCTGGAATTGCTACCTTTTCGAGGGGTTTTATTTGGAGGATTGGTACTGGTGAAAAGGTTAATATATGGTCTGATCCATGGATTCCCTCCAGTCCGGATAGGAAGGTAATTACCCCCTAGAGAAATACTATTTATACAAGAGTAGAGCAACTGATTGATCCCATCTCGGGTTCATGGGATGAAGATTTAATTAAAAGAATTTTCAACCCTATTGATGTGGCAAGGATTCTGAGGATTCATCTTAACACAAATTCATTCGATGATTTTATTGCCTGGCACTTTACAAGAAGCGGGATTTTTTCGGTAAAAACTGCTTATCATGCCGAGTGGAGTCATGCTTTTGGACATAACCAATCGGTTTATCCAGGTACTTCTTCTAGTCCTATCATTTGGAAACATGTATGGAAATTAAAACTCCCTCGTAAAATTCTTATTTTCGGGTGGCGAGTTCTTCATGGAGTTATTCCGGTTAAAAGTATTTTGGCTAATCGGCATATTGGAAACAATGGTGAATGCCCTATCTGTCATCTTGGTGCGGAAGATTTAAAGCATCTACTGTTTGAATGCATTCCGGCAACTGAACTATGGAGTAAATTGGGAATTATGGAGTACATTAGTCCTTTCTTACTAAATGAAAGATCTGGCTCGGTGATTTTAGAGAATTTATTGATTTCTAAATATCCAGCTTTGCAAAGTATTGGCATGAAAGAGGTAATTTTGGCGTCGTGTTGGTACCTATGGTGGATTCGGCGTCAGGTTACTCACAGTGAAAAAATCCCACCAGTGGAGAGGTGGCAGGTTTCTATTCTAGCCATTGTCAAAAATTTCCAGAGATCATGTTCTGTTAACAATTCTATTCGGGTAAAATGGATGAAACCGAATCCTGAATTTATCAAATTAAATGTGGATGCTTCATTTCATCTTAGTGAAGGAGCAGGGGCTACGGCAGCGGTCATTAGGGATAACTTTGGAAATTTTATAGCAGCTCAATGCCGGTTTATTGACAGAGGATCTGATGCTACTTCATTAGAAGCCCTTGCTATGAGAGATGGTCTGGTTTTTGCAAACGAACTAGGGTATCAGAAAGTCGAAGCTGAGTCGGATTCACAAGAGGTAATTGATTTTTGTTCGGGGAGAACTCAATGGTGGGACTCGGCTGCTGCTATTTATGCAGAATGTGTGGACCTAACAACAGCCATTGGCAAGGTAGTATTTAGACATTGTCCCAGACAAGCGAATGAGGTAGCTCATGAGTTAGCAAGTTATAGTTTTTGTAATAGAAATTCTTTTAGTTGGATTAACGACCTTCCTGGGTGGTTAATCAATTTCCTCGTAGATTATGTAACAACTCTGTAATTGTGTGGCATCGGGTTTCTTACACACTCTTTTCCTTACCAGGGTACCTACGGGGGCTGGAAGGTTTTTAATGAGGCGGCCCGATTGCTTTTATATAGTGGTTTTAAATTTCAAAAAAAAAATTCTTTCGGTGCTACATTGCCTCAAAAGTCTTTCTTTCAGTAATCAAAATGGTCTGGGATATGAAACTGGCTATCAGAAAAGAGATCGAACTGGCTATAGAAAACAAAATAAAGACAACCAAACTGGCGATCAACTGGCGCCACTTGCAGGTGAAGATGGTTCATGGGCGGCAACAACAGCGCCACTTACAGATTGGACTCGATTCAGTTTAATTAACAATACAACTTAGCTTAAGTAGAAATTTAATTGAGCACAGTTAGCAACATAACTAAGCTTGATTTGATTCGATAGATTGATTGACATGGTAAAATAGAATCTTTTTTGTAAGAAAAATATGTGGTAGAACATGTAAGTGGGGGCGAAGTTTGTAAATTATGCTGTTGGTGCGAGTCTTCTATATTTACCAGTGACATTGCATATAGTTAAGAGCATTTTGCCATTTCCAAAGCGGGTTAAGAAATTTTCGTTTGTGTCGATTGACACCATTGGTTAGCTCCACCCCTGCTGTACACAAGTGATACACCATACTTGTATAAAACCTCACGTTCTCTCATCAACTTTCACACAAGTGATACACCGATAAGATGTTGTGCGTTTGCAAGAGTGAAAAAAATTCACCTCCCTAATGAGCATAGTATGTAAAATAATAGTTATTGAAATCTTTGACTTCAATAATGAAATTATATATAGCACCTTAATTTCCAAAGAAAACTACAACAAAGATTGAATAGTTCTAAATTAACACTTTTCTTTTAACATCATTTGAACAACATATTTGGCTGGTTAGGAAAATGGTGGCTACACTGAATATCAATGAGAAGAATGGAGTTGAGAGATTGTTGTGATTGCACAACAATCATGGAGCATTTCAATTTGAACAAATACCTTTTTAGACTAATCTGAACAAATACCCGACGTGGAAGACCAGTCGCGTAAAACAAGTCCAGCTCAATTTCCGTACCGGTTGGACTCTCCCGGCCCAACAAATTCCACCCAAGCAACACTCTCTCGTTCACGAAAAAAAAGGAAGAGTCTCAAATATACCTGGCTATAAGTTGGGCGGTGCCTAAAAAGCCCGTAGCAGAAAACCTAGGCCCATGCCCGGCCCAGTCTCAGGGCCTAGTTTTCAGGCCCAAGCCCATCCCATTAATAGATAAGCAGTCGGACCTCGGGCCGAGCCTATTCCTTAAAACACCAAACTATGAAGCCCAAGCCCGGCCAGGCATACATGCTCAAAACTCAGGCCCAGGCCTGGCACGAGGCGAGCACGTCGGTCATAGGCCCAAGAATATCACATTGCATTGCCTTGTCCGCGATGATCCGTCGCCACCGCCCATCCTCGCTGCCATAGGCAACCTCGCTCGAGGACGACGGCCTCTTAGGAGATCCTGCTCCGTCTGCCCCCCCCATGGTAGGGGTGTAAACGGATATGATAATTTTCGCACCGTATTCGACTCTGAAACCGTTTTAAGGAATCCATATTTGGTTTGAACGAATCTGCCGTATAAGGATATCCGATTCCGAACTTCACACCCAGATAAGGATCATCCGAAAATTAGATAGGATTATCCGATAATTTTAATCTGAATTTCTACCGAAACGACTAACCTAATAGAGAACAATTTGTAGTTAATGAGTTGACAGCTTCTTCTGTTGAACAACAACTCACTTATATAGTCATTATGTACATACTATATAGTATAGATTTGTCAGGTTACTAGGTTATTGAACAATTACTTTTGGTTGTATGGTTTGATGATGTACTTTTGCATGTACCTATCCGATTAGTTTTGTTTCCATTCCGAATCAGTGATCATAAATGTCCGCCTCTGAATCTGCAACCGGTTATTATCCGCTCCACTCCAAATCCGGTGAAAAAAATGTGGTATAGGATATGGTATAGGTAAAATCCAATCCGATCCGATCCGTTTACATCCCTACCTCACAGCCCTCCTCCTTGCTCCACACCTCCTCCGTCTGCACGCGGTTGAGCCGCCTCCTCTCCTCTCCGACCCCCGGTTCCTCCACTGTGGTTTCCTTAACTGAAGAATTTATTTTATCTTTTCATGTTGGTCTTATTTTTCCGAGAGATTATCTAGTGACCTTCTTAATATTCAAAATATTTAGCGATCTACATGTATGACATGTTTCGTATATTCTTGCTATTGATGAAAGTTGACTTGCAAGTTGCACCTGTAACTGTTCGAAGGGCTACGTGCATCAGAGCATATTTTTCTCCATGGATCAGTTGCATCTGATTAGTTATGGATATTAAGCTCACCGGTAAGGAAGAGTCCATGTGATTAATCTATTTCGCTCCAAGCAGCTGTATTTTGTCTACCTAGGATTGGTCGATCTGTTGATGGGAAGGTCCTTTTGTGTTCTTCCGTGCATTTCTTTTTTATTATCTCCACCATATCACCTCAGATCCAAACCAGTTCTCACATTGTATTCATCCCGAGCCTTGTCCATTTTCACGTCCAAGTGGCCCAAGTTTATGGCATTTTCTTCTTCTTTTTTATCGCCAGTTTGATCTTCTGTCCGATCGCCAGCTTCATATCCAGACCATTTCGATTACGGAAAGCAAATTTACGCGGCAAGCAGAGCAAGATGAAGATTCTCTTTGATCAACGGCAACTTCCACGGTAATACTGCATGTATCACGGGGCGATTACTCAGCTGTTAAAGTTCAGACTACTCTAGAGGCATTTTTTCTGATGTGATTCGTAGCATAGAAAACAAAAAAAATCCTAAGAGATGCAGGCGGAAATCAAGATCTAATCTACAAAATCAAGATTCAATATAGGAGATGCTAGCAATGAAAGGGAGAGTGGTAGATCTGATCTACATGACCTCGAAGAATGTGCACATTGAATCTACTGTTACAACGTAGCTCAAGGTAGTCGTACTAGGTTGATGACGTCCTTCCCGCGATCGAGCCGATCAACACTGCAACGAATAGTGCTACCAAAATGTGCACGTACGGCACGACAACGTCTCCTCCTCCTTGATCCAGCAAGTGCAACAGAAAAGTAGATGTGATCGAATCCAGCAACACGACGACGTGGTGGTGGAGATATGGTGGAATCCCGGCAAGCCTTCGCCAAGCGTCCGCGGGAGAGAGGGGAGGGAAGAGTATCTTGGGACGGCTAGGGTTTTAGGTGGTGGGACTTGGTGTGCCCTACCCTCCTCTTTATATAGGTAGGGGTGCGGCTAGGCAGCCCCTCCTAGGGCCAGCAGTGCAAAGGGGAGACTTGGAGGAAACTTGCCCCCAAGTTTCCTAGGTTTTCTTGGCCCCAAGTGCCTTAGGCGCATGGGCCCTTTGGGGCTGGTGCGGCCAGCCCATGTAGGGCTGTTGCATCCGCTCTGGCCGATGTGACCCCTCCCAGGTCGTGGGGCCCACTGGTGGGACCCTAGAACCTTCTAGAACCTTTCGAGGGTACTTTGCCGAAAAATCCAAACTTTTCTGAAACCCAGAAAACCACTTTTCTTATATGAAAATTTATCTCTGGATCTCCACGTGATATCCCGGATCACATCCGAGACTCCGAACAAAATTTTTCTCACCATCAAAGTATCCCAAATCCTAGCGTTACTATATGTTAAGTGTGCGACTCTGCAGGTTCGAGAACATGCATATATGATCGAGACTTCTCTCTGGTCAATAATCATCAGCGCGACCTAGATCTCCTTTATGACTCCCACATATTCAAGAAGGTCTTGATCAGCTGAACCACTATGTCATACACCATATTATGTTTCCTTTATCTCACGATATTTTACTTACCCGACATTTGATTGTCGGTATCACCATACCTAGTTCAATCTCGTCATCGGTAAGTATTCTTTACTTGTTTCGTAATACACCATTCTATGTGACTAACTCTTTAGTCGCGTGCTTGCAAGCGTTAACTAATGTGTGTCACTAACTGGGCCTAGAATATATCTCTCTGTCACATGGAGGAACAAATCTCAATCTTGCAACTTAGAGGGTACTTTCTGAGATACCTGTAAGACACCTCTATGATCACCGAGTTAAAAGTGATGGTTGATGTCCCCAAAGCATTCTTCCGGTACCTGGGTGTAACATTATCTCATGGTCTAAGAAACTATAATACTTGACAATAAAATACATTACAATTTAAACTATATCACACGATCAATTGCTATGTTTAGGTTGGGTCTGTCCACCATGTCATTGTCCAATGATATGACCTCGTTATTAATTCACAACTCATGTCCATGGTTAGGAAACCGTAACCATCCATTAATCAATGAGCTAGTCTAGTAGAGTCTTACTAGGGACACATTATTGTTTATGAAACTACACATGTATTATGTTTCCGGTTAATATAATTCTAATATGAAGTATAAAAAATTGTCATGAACATGAAAATATAATAACAACATTACTTTATTATTGTCTTTAGTGCGTATTTCCAACATTTTCTGCTCTATATGCATCTAGATTATTAGTGTATTCCAATATGTCTATAACGGAAATTAGTGCTCTTTGTACATGCAGAGTTTTGCGCGTCTTCGAAAGCGCATCTGGTTTATTTTTGGCAGGCGGCAACGCTGACGTCACTGCGACATTGGAGAAGGGCGTGGAAGCTGTTCAGGTGCAGTCTGACTATGGCCGAGCGCCCATGAGGAGGAGGCATTCCTTGGGAGTGTCGATGTGATGCGCTGAATGTTGAACTAGAAGGTGTTGTTGGCAGCGTATATGTTTCCACCGTAGAAGTTGTTGAGGACGTCGACTGCGGCGAGCAGTGGGACAAGAGCGACGCCAAACACTAAGGCTGCGGCGAGGTAGAAGAAATGCTCATGTTGTGGCCTTCCCATTATTACTTGGCTCAACTCTTACGATGGGGATCTTTGAATTTGTACCATACTTGTTCTCATACTGATGTCTTTACTTTAGACAGAGAGTGTCACAAGTGTGAGAAATCAATCCAACTCAACTGCCATAAATTCCTATTATCCAGATATTCAGAAAGAGAGTTCTTTTAAATTACTGACATTTAATTAACTTGTACTTGAAACCACTTTAAGCGAATTTTTAGGATATTTATAAATTTAATTACTTTGGAAAACTGAAATTTTCGTATTTAAGTTCAAAAAATAATGTTAAGTAGTTTTTACATCTTGTCATGGGGATGGGGGCAATTGCCCCCCTCCCCACAAGAATCTAATTAAACAATGATCTATCTTTTCTGACTCCGTCGTACCTAAATTTTGGGCCGCCCTTCACCACGAACGATCTGTCCATGTCGATCCCGTCAAAATGAAAATGATATCCATTTGAAGAAACGGGATGTCTATCCATGTTCAGGGATTTCATTTCGTTTGCATCTACTCCAACTCCATCCATGAGATGACGGAGAGCCTCCAGAACATGCAACCAATAATTAATAAGCTGCTTTCCCTAATGCGGAGAGTGTGGAAGATGTTCGGGAGCAGTCCGACAACTGCAGTGACGAAGAGCGCCCGGAAGGAGGAGGCCTTCCTTGGGAGCGTCGCTGCGAGGCGCTGGATTTTGACCAAGAAGGTGTTTTTGGCGGCATAGATGTTACCACCGCATAAGCTATTGATGATGTCGGTTGCGGCGACCGGTGGGGAAACAGTGACGCCCGATAGTAAGGTGATACGTCTCCAACGTATCTACAATTTTTGATGTTCCATGTTGATATTATGCCAATTGATACATGTTTTCTCCATTCTTTATAGCATTTTTACACGTTTTCCGGGACTAACCTATTAACAAGATGCCAAGTGCCACTTACCTGTTTTCTGCTGTTTTTTATTTCAGAAAAGTTGTTCTAGAAATATTCTCAGAATTGGACCCCACGAATCCCGAAGTTCCTATTTTCCCCCGAAGCATCCAGAAGTCGGAAGAGAAGCCGAAGACGGGAACTAGGGTCCCTCACCATAGCCAGGTGTGCCCCCCCTTGGCCGCACCTGGGGGTGGTGAGGCCACCCTGGTGGCCCACCGACGTTGCTCTTCCGCCTATTTAAAACCTTTCTCCGAAAACCCTAATAGAATCGGCGAAATTCCACGAAACCTTCCGCAACCACCGGCACGTCAAGCCAAGTTTTGGGGGACAGATCTCTGTTCTGGCACCCTGCCGTGACGAGGAAGTACCCCCGGAAGCAATCTCCATCGAATCCACTGCCATCTCCATCGTCGTTGTTGTCTCCTATGATGAGGAGGGAGTAGTTCTCCCCCGAGGCTGAGGGCTCTACTGGTAGCTATGTGGTTCATCTCTCTTTCCCATGGTGTGACTATATGTGATCGTGAGCTTTGTAATCTAGTTGAATAAGTAGATGTTACTCTTCATCTATTGTGCTACTCAAGTGTCTTATTAATATGAACTTTGGAGTCACCTTGTCCGGCGGTGTGAATGTGACAGTGTGCACATCGTGTGTGTCTCCTCTATGAATTTTGGTGTTTGTCTAGTACCTTCTAGGGCGCTCAAGTTGACAGTGTGGGGCTAACTAGACATGGGAATGCTTACTTTAAGGAATTCTTTTTGAAGCCCTATTGAATGATTAGTGTTCGTTAACCAACCGGAGAGGGTTAAGAGTAGCATAGTGAAGAGAAGATATTTAGTTATTCAATTATTTGATCATTGTTGAGAGTGTCCACTAGTGAAAGTAGGATCCCTAGGCCTTGTTTCCAAGCATTGAAACGCCGTTTTCCGCCTGTTCAGCTACATGTTTGCTTGCTGCCATATTTATTTCAGATTGCTATTATCACTTATAACCATCCATATTACTCGCATTTCACTATCTCTTCGCCGAACTAGTGCACCTATATGCCTGACAAGTATATTGGGTGTGTTGAGGACACAAGAGACTTCTTGTATCTTAACTGCGGGGTTCCTTGAGAGGGATATATTTGACCTCTACCTCCCCGAGTTCGATAAACCTTGGGTGATCCACTTAAGGGAAACTTGCTGTTGTTCTACGAACCTCTGCACTTGGAGGCCCAACACTGCCTACAAGAATAGAAGCGTGCGTAGACATCAAGCTCTTTTCTGGCACCGTTGCCGGGGAGGTAAGGTAAAAGGTACTCACTTCCTCGGGTGTGAGTGCTCGAAGTTATTTCCTTTAGATTCTGCAATTATATGTTTTTGTTTCTTGTTTTCACTAGTTAGGCTTATTTTTACTAGTTATTTTTAATGGAAAACAACAAAAATATGAGAGATCTTTGTAATATTTATCTTGAGTTGGGACATGAAGTGTTTGAAGAGAAAATTTAAAAACCTATGGAGCTTTATTTGGATGCTAGTAGAAATGTTATCAGTATGAATTCTTTGAACACCATTATTGCTAATGCTATGGAAAAGTCTAATCTTGGGGAAGTTGGTTTTGATGAATATGATATTTTTAGTCCGCCAAGTTTTGAGGAGGAAATTTTCTTTGATGATACTTTGCCTCCAATATATGATGATTACAATGATGAATATGTTATTTTCAGTCCACCTACTATTGAGGAGAAAGTTAATATGACACCTATATTTCATGATTATGGTGATGAGAATAATAATGATAGCTATTTTATTGAATTTGCTCCCACTACTATTAATAAGAATGACTATGCTTATGTGGAGAGTATTAATTCTTTTATGCATGTGGCTCATGGTAAGAATGTTTTATGTGATAGATATATTGTTAATTTTATTCATGATGCTACTAAAAGTTATTATAAGAGAGGGAAACATAATTTTATGAGAGAGGGAAACACAATATCAAGTTTCCCCTCTTTATGTCGAAAAATTCGAAGTTGCACTTTTTTTTGCTTTCCTATGCTTGTTGCTTTGTGTTTTCATGACTTGTTTTTCTACAAGATTATTTTTCATAGGAAGTGGGTTAGACTTAAATTTGTTTTAATTTTTCTTCTTGATGCTCTCTTATTGTTCTTCAACTCTTATTCTTATGTGAGGATCTTTTAAAAATCATTGTGCCTAGCTGAAATGCATTAAAAGAAAAGCGATTCCGGGAGACAACCTGTTTTATTTCTCCGTTTTCAACCTGTTTTCCGTCGTTTATTTTTGTTTTATTTGCACCTGGGTGTTTCTATTTCCTTACAAACCCGCTGTATCTTTTATTTTGTGTCTTTGTTGAGCCAAGTAAAGCCTCTAGTGGTAAGTTGAGACAATATTTCGGATTTCTGCGGAGGAAATATATTTCTGCTGTTCACTCTTAAATTCTTATAAAATCATAGAAAATTCAAAATGACCTGAGGTTTTTTGTGCGTCTTCCTGGGCTATATACACAAGTTTTCTTAGTTGAAAACTTTTTTATTTGAGCAACAGAAGATTTTCGAAAAAATTCATCTTTACCTGCTGTCCTGTTTTGACAGATTTGTGCCAATAATTGCATTTGCATCTTAATTTCTTTCTTTTGTTGTTCTTTTGATAAAAAGAGTTTTAAAATAAGTTGTGACAGTAGATAATGTGTTTATGAGTGTTAGTATTGTGTTGAAACTGAACCATGTAAATTTATTATTTCGATTTGCACTAACGTTCCTAATGAAGATTGTGAGAAGTTTGGTGTGAAGGAAGTTCTCAAGGGTCAAGAGAAGAGGATGAGATGCCGTGATCAAGAAGAGTGAAGAGCCTAAGATTGGAGATGCCTTGGTGGTAAATGCCAGAAAATTCCAAGAAGACGCAAGCATCTAAGCTATGGGATGCCCAAGGAATCCCCTTCTTTATCAACAATTTATCAGGTCACTTATAGTGAAACTATATTTTTATTCGATCACATCTTATGTGCTTTACTTAGAGCGTCTTTTATTTTTGCTTTTAGTTTGTTTAGTTTTATTTGATTTAGTTTGGGGTTGGATCTTATCATACTTGTGTGGGAGAAATACACGCTCCGTTTTCATTGCTTAGAACACTCTAGTTTTCATTTTTATTGTTCTGTGAGTGTTCACTTTTTGCTAGTACTGCGTTTAGCCCTTGTTTTCATGCATCTTTATTCAGAGATGTTAGTTTTAGTAGAATTATGTGAGTACTATCATGTTTTGTTTCTGTAGCATGTAGAGCATTTTTGTTAAAACATATTTTGTATGGTGGTTGTGGGGAAAAGAAACTGCTGCTTGAAGTAGAATTTTTAACGGTGCAGGTAGAAGCTTGTATAGACTATGGCTAGAACTTTTTCATATCATGCTATATGTTATTTTAGTTTTAAAGCCTTGGGGTTATTGAGTAGAATGATTAGCCTCAAATATCTAAGAGTGTTTAATGTGCCATTGAAAGAATCGTGAGTTGTTCTTGTCATATTGAAGCATAAATTTGTGGTATTCTCCTTTGAATGTTTTATTTGGTTGACTTGGCGCATGCTCACACCATGTTTATGACTATGAACCAGTCACTAATAGACTCTATGATCATTTAGTTTTTGAACTTGTGGTTCCACTTATGCTTTGATTAATGATGTTTATGTCTCTATGCATGATTATGGCTCTTATGCTCTCTTGATTTGTCGCTCCCAGTCTTTTGCTAGCCTCCACCTGTACTAAGTATGAGCTCTACTTGTGCATCCAACTCCCTAAAACCAAAGTTTTCCCATTGTGTCCACCATACCTACCTACATGTGGTATTTAATTTCCACTCCAAAGTAAATTGCTCATGTGTTACCTTTAAAACTTTCAAAATTACTCCTGTTTTTTGTTCCTATTTTTGCTCATGAGGACGTAAATAGAGAATCTTTATCTCACTTGTTGATTGGATTTCACACCCTGGACTAGTGGCTTCATCCGCTTATCCGACTGATAGAAGAGCTGGCAGCGGGGTGCCCATCCCCAAAGTAATGCAAACAAATTCTCTTCACTATTTTCCCCCCTGATTTATCAGTCAAAGCATAATTGTGTAAACAAAAGAGAAAGAGGGATGAGGTTCTACCCAGATGCGTCCTTCATATGGGAGCTGCTCTTATGAAATCTAGTTGGCTTGTGACGTACTGTATTTTCTGTTTACCATTCGTTGACACTAGCATACACCTCTCTTAAAATATAGACACTCCTCCACGGTATGTGATTGTTGGCAGGCACCCGAGGATTAGGTTAGACATGGTTTGTGTTAGATGGATGGGAGGAGTGTCACGTTTTTAATACCTCTCTTTAATAAAATAAAATCTCTAGCACATGAGTTGATCCCTGCTTCCCTCTAGGAAGGGACTTTCTTTTACTTTTATGCTGAGTCTCCATCTTCTAACTTTATGTACAGTTGAGAGAGCATTTTTTCCATTCTGAGCTTTATGTGCATTTGTCCCAGAAATATTATTAATTGATTCATGCTTGTTCTCCAACTATTTGTTCTAGTCTTCCTCATGAACTTTAAAGGTGTCCTGTCATTTATGTTTTGTCCCACTCTTAAGGACTTGCGAAATACAACTTTGCCATGCTTCCTTTATACTTCAAACAAACATATATATTTCTTTGCATTGTTATTCATGATCTTTTATTTGAGTTACTTCGCATGTTGCAAAGTGATTGCTATGCTTTATTATTAAAGTTCTATTATCATGTTTGTGTTTAAGTTCTATGATCTCAGCTTACATATGATTTTACATATTATGATCAAGATTGTGTGGTAGCATGTCACCTCAGATTTTTTTTAATCGTTTACCTACTCGAGGACGAGAAGGAACTAAGCTTGGGGATGCTTGATACGTCTCCAACGTATATATAATTCCTGATGTTCCATGTTGATATTATGTCAATTGCTACAAATTTTCTCCCTTCTTTATAGCATTTTTACACGTTTTCCGGGACTAACCTATTAACAAGATGCCACGTGTCAGTTCCCTGTTTTCTACTGATTTTTATTTCAGAAAAGTTGTTCTAGAAATATTCTCGGAATTGGACCCCACGAATCCCGAAGTTCCTATTTTCCAGGGACCATGCAGAAGTCCGAAGAGGAGTCGAAGACGGGCACTAGGGGGCCCTCACCATAGCCAGGCGCGGGGCCCCCTTGGCCTCGCCTCGGGGTGGTGAGGCCACCCTGGTGGCCCACCGACGTTGCTCTTCCGCCTATTTAAAGCCTTCTTCCCAAAAACCCTAATAGAATCGGCGAAATTCCACGAAACCTTCCGCAGCCGTCGTCATCGTCAACCCAAGTTTCAGGGGACATATCTCTGTTCTGGCACCCTGCCGGGACGGGTAAGTGCCCCAGAAGCCATCTCCATCAATTCCACCGCCATCTCCATCGCCGTTGATGTCTCCTATGGTGAGGAGGTAGTAGTTCTCCTCCGAGGCTGAGGGCTCGACCGGTAGCTATGTGGTTCATCTCTCTCTCCCATGGTGTGATCTATATGTGATCGTGGGCTTTGTAAGCTAGTTGAATAAGTATATGTTACTCTTCATCTATTGTGCTACTCAAGTGTATTATTAATATGAACTTTGGAGTCACCTTGTCCTGCGGTGTGAAGGTGACAGTGTGCACATCGTGTGCATCTCCTCTATGAATTGTGGTGTTTGTCTAGTACCTTCTAGAGCGCTCAAGTTGACAGTGTGGGGCTAACCAACCATTGGAATGCTTACTTTAAGGAATGCTTTTTGCAGCACTACACAATGATTAGTGTTTGTTATCCAACCGTAGAGGATTAAGAGTAGCATAGTGAAGAGAAAATATTTAGTTATTAAATTATGTGATCATTGTTGAGAGTGTTCACTAGTGAAAGTACGATCCCTAGGCCTTGTTTCCAAGCATTGAAACACCGTTTTCGCCTGTTCTGCTACATGTTTGTTTGCTGACATATTTATTTCATATTGCTATTATTACTTATAACCATCCATATTACTCGCATTTCACTATCTCTTTGCCAAACTAGTGCACCTATATACCTGACAAGTATATTGGGTGTGTTGGGGACACAAGAGACTTCTTGTATCTTAACTGCAGGGTTGCTTGAGAGGGATATCTTTGACCTCTACCTCCCTGAGTTCGATAAACTTTGGGTGATCCACTTAAGGGAAACTTGATGATGTTCTATAAACTTCTGCACTTGGAGGACCAACACTGTCTAGAAGAATAGAACCGTGCGTAGACATCATAAGGCCGCAGGGAGATAGAAGAAAGGATCATGTTGTGGAATTTACATGCTTATCGTGCTCAAAATGGAGATCTTTGTATTTTTACCATACCTTCTCTCATATTGATGTTTTTAACTTTAGATGGATAATGTTCCAAGTGTGAGAAATCAATCCAACTCAACTATCTTAAATTCCTATTCCTCGAGTATTCAGAAACGGGTTCAGTTTAACTTATTGTCGTGTAATTAATTTTTACGTGAAATTACTTTGAGTGAATTTTTACGATATTTATAAAGTTAACTATTTTGGAAAACTGGAACTTTCATATTTTTGTTCATAAAATGATGTTAAGTAGTTTTTTTTACATCTTACCATTGTTGCCCCCCTCCCCACATGATTCTAATTAAACAATGATTTATCTTTTTGACTCCGCCATACGTAAATTTAGGACGTCCTTCGCCACAAGCACTAATAGAAAATGGGCTTTCAATACCGGTTCCAGATGCCCTTTAGTACCGGTTGGATAACGGGTAGTAATTAATCGGCACGAAAGGCCCCCAGCCTTAAGTATCGGTTCCTTACGGACCGGTATTAAAAGGGACTTCACGTGGCACAGGAGGAGCCAACGGGCCCGGATACCTTTGGTACCGGTTCGTAACAAGAACTTGTACTAAAGGATAGTCTTTTTCTTTTACTATTTTTTTCGATTTGTTTTACTCTTTTTTTACTCATGTGCCCCTGATTTCTTAGTTCTGCTCACTCTTCCCCACGCTTGAAAGTTTTACTCAATTTTCCCCATCTTCTTAGGTGAAACTCTCACGAATGCTCACATCCGATGTTGTTGTGCCTTCCGTTAACTCTGACTAGTGGGGCTGTGTGGGACTGTGTCACTCGTTGGACATCACAAGTGGGACAAGTGCGACGATGTTTCTGTGACATTATCTAGTGGGCCGTTGTACGCTTCGTACGTTGTAGAACAGACCGAGTTTGTTGATAATTAAAGTCAGCCTGCTAGCATATCCACGCGCGCGATCATCCTTTTATGCGTGCCATCGTTTCAGCCTGCTATGCATGCGCGCGACATTGGCATTGATGAGCGCAACGTTGACTAGTTTGCATGCACGGCTTAAAAGGCTACGATTTAGCCGTCACCTAGCAATGCACAATTGCGATTTAGTGGCAACTCTGCCATGCACACCATTCACGCAGCCACCTAGGAACCTAGGCATGCACACCATGCACGCAGCCACCTAGCCACGCACGTGGGTGTGATTCGGTCGCCACCTAGTGATACGTCTCCAATGTATCTATAATTTCTGATGCTCCATGATCATATTATTCCAATTTCTACATGTTGTCTCCCTTTAGTTATATCACTTTTATACGTTTTCCAGGACTAACCTATTAACAAGATGCCAAGTGCCAGTTACCTATTTTCTGCTGTTTTTGGTTTCAGAAAAGTTGTTCTGGAAAATTCTTGGAATTGGACCCCCAGAAAACCCGAAGTGCCTATTATCCCCGGAAGCATCCAGAACGCCGAAGAGGAGTCGAAGACGGGAAACAGGGGGGCCACACCATAGGGTGTGGCCCCCCTGGCCTCCACCGCCTCTGCGCTTTCGCCTATTTATTCCCCCCGGATGGAAAACCCTAAACACCTGATCAAAAATCGCGAAAAAGTTCTGCAGCCGCTGTCGTTGTCAACCCTAGATCAGGGGGGTTCTGGAGTTGTCTCCCGGCACCCTGCCGGAGAGGAAATCAGCACCGGAGGCTTCTAGACCTCCATGCCTGCCTCCGGAGTGATGCGTGAGTAGTTAATCCCTGGACTACGGGTCCATAGCAGTAGCTAGATGGTTATGTCTACTCCTCATATGCCTCCATGTTTAGATCTCGTGAGCTGCCTATCATGATCGAGATTGATCTTATGTAATTCTATATGATGTGTTTGCTAGGATCCGATGAATATTGACCTTATGCCAAGTTGATTATAGTCTTTATTGCATATGTTATTTGTGATTTTGCATGCTTTCCGTTGCTAGTGGTTGCTCTGGACAAGTAGTTTCTAGTGACTCCAAGAGGGAGTATTTATGCTAGATAGTGGGTTCATGCCTCCTTTTCGCCTGTGCTCGAGTGACAGAAACGTGACGAGGGAGGATGTGTTGTTGCCACTAGGGAGAAAACAGCAGTGAGAGTGCCCGCATGTATATCATTGCTTACATTACATACATTGTTTAATGCAGTTATCTGTTGCCTGCAACTTAATACCTAAGGGGTTTCGGATGATAACCTGAGGGTAGATTATTAGTCATAGATGCAGATGCATTTCGGTCTATGTATTTTGTTGTAATGCTTGCACTAAATATCATAATAGTCATCGTATTATACTGTGCACTACGATGCAACCTTTATTTGTTAATTGCCCAGCTGTAATTTGTTCACCCATCATGTCATTTTTATGGAGAGACACCACTAGTGAACCTATGAACCCCGGTCCATTTTCCACATTGTTAAACAAACCACAACAATTTTTCGCTCTCTTTTCTTACTTCAAGCATGCATCATTTTCCACACTATACGTCTAATCTTTGTTTTCAGCAAGACCGGTGAGATTGACAACCTCACTTTACCGTTGGGGCAACGTATTTTGGTTGTGTTGTGTGCAGGTTCCACGTTGTTGCTGACACCGGTGAAGCGCCGACACCACCGTTAGTGGCATCAACCTTCCGAAGGTTCTCTTTCTCCTGCTGGATTGATAACCCTGGTTCTTAACTAAGGGGGAAAACCCTACCGCGGTGCTCATCACACCCTCCTCTTGGGGTTCCCAACACGCATCAAGGATTTTTTTGGCGCCGTTGCAGGGAAGAAGGAAGTCTTCTGGCAAGGGGAGTATCTCACTCTCAACCTCTTTATTTTCTTTATTGTCTTGTTTTTATTTTTGTCTTGTTTTTCTTCTCTATATTAAAAAAATAAAAAACATTAGTTTATTTTATAGCTGTTATTTATTTGCTTGCTATTATTCTGCTAAAATGAGTTCCTCTAAGAATACTAAGTTATGTGACTTCACTAGCACAAACAACAATGATTTTATTTGCACACCTATTGCTCCACCTGCTCCTACTTCTGCTTTCTATGAGATTAAACCTTCTTTATTAAATCTTGTTATGAAAGAGCAATTTTCTGGTATTAGTACTGATGATGCTGCTGTCCACCTTAATAATTTTGTTGAAATATGTGAAATGCAAAAATATAAAGATGTGGATGGAGATATTATTAAACTGAAATTATTTCCTTTCTCTTTGAGAGGAAGTGTTAAAGAATGGTTGCTATCTTTGCCTAGAAATAGTATTGACTCATGGACTAAGTGTAAAGATGCTTTCATTGGAAATATTATCCTCCTGCTAAGATTATATCCCTGAGAAGTGACATAATGAATTTTAAACAACTTGATAATGAACATGTTGCTAAATCTTGGGAAAGAATGAAAGCTATGGTGAAGAATTGTCCCACTCATGGACTGACTACTTGGATGATTATACAAACTTTTTATGCAGGGCTGAATTTATCCTCAAGGAACCTATTGGATTCAGATGTTGGAGGTACCTTTATGTCCATCACTTTGGGCAATGCAACAAAGATTCTTGATGATATGATGATAAATTATTCAGAGTGGCACACTGAGAGAGCTCCATAAGGTAAGAAGGTAAATTCTGTTGAGGAAACCTCCTCTTTGAGTGAAAGGCTTGATGCTATTATGTCTATGCTTGTTAATGGTAAATCTCAAGTTTATCCAAATAATGTTACTTTAGCCTCTTTGGTTGCTCCAGAAGAGCATTTTTATGTAAACTTTATTAGAAATAATAATTTTAACAACAATGCTTATAGAAATAATTTTGGTGGAAATAATTATAAGCCCTATCCTCCTAATAATGGTTATGGTAATTCTTGTGGAAACTCTTACAATAATAATAAAAGATCTACCTCTGATCTTAAAACATGCTTAGAGAATTTATTATCACACAAACTTCTTTTAATAAATCCGTTGAGGAAAAGCTTGGTAAAATAGATGTTCTTGCCTCTAAAGTTGATAGCCTTGCTATTGATGTTGATTTTATAAAACTAAAGGTCTTGCCACAATATGTTAAACAAAGTAAAACTTTTAATTCCATCCAAGTTCGAATTGATAATAATGTTAGGTTGATGGCTGAATTACGTGCTAGGTGGGAAAGAGAAGATGAATTGGCTAGAAAGAATAATATTGCTAGAGTTTGTACTATCACAACCACTAGTAAAACTAAAGCTCCAAGTGCTAGTAAACCTCCTACTATCAATGGTAAAGTAGTTGGTGTTAACAAAGTCCCTACTCCTTTGGTGAAATATGCTAAATTGCCTCAAATTGCTGAAACTGCGTCTAGTAAAGGTGCTGAAATATTTAGAGATGTAGGAGATAATGGTCCCATTAATTTTGATGATAATAATTTTGATGAGTGCAATATATGTGAATTTATTATGTTTCTACAAAATCTTGCTAGAAGTCCCAATGCTAGTGCCATGAATATGGCCTTTACTAAACATATTACCGATGCTCTCATGAAAGTTAGGGAAGAAAATTTGAAACTTGAAACATCTATCCCTAGGAAATTAGGTGATGGATGGAGGCCTATCATTAAGATAAAAGTAAATGATTTTGATTTCAATGCTTTGTGTGATCTTTCTGCTAGTATCTCTGTTATGCCTCAAAAGGTTTATGATATGCTTGATCTACCACCGTTAGAACACTGTTATTTGGATGTTCATCTTGCTGATAATGATAAGAAGAAACCTCTTGGTAGAATTGATGATGTTCTTATTATGGTTAACAATAACCTTGTATCTGTTGATATTGTTGTTATGAACGTTGAATGCAATGCTTCTTGTCCTATTGTTTTGGGAAGACCTTTTCTTAGAACTGTTGGTGCTGTTATTGATATGAAAGAGGGGAGTATTAAATATCAATTCCACCTCAAGAAAGGTATGGAACACTTTCCTAGAAAGAGGATGAAGCTACATTTTGACTCTATTATTAGAGAAAGTTATGATGTTGATGCTTCTTCGCTTGAAAATACTTGAGTTGATCTTTTAGGCCTAGCTGAAAAGCGTTAAAGAAAAGCGCTACCGGGAGACAACCCGTTTTATTTCTCTATTTTCATTCTGGTTTCCTTTGTTTTATTTGGTGTGATTTGCACCTGGGTGTTGTCTATTTCCTTAGAAACCCCTATGTATCTTTTCTTTTGTGTTTTTGTTGATCCAAGTAAAGCCTCTAGTGGAAAGTTGACACTATATTTCGGATTTCTGCGCAGGAAATAGATTTCTGCTGTCCACTGTTAATTACGTATAGCGTTTTTGTGCTTAATCCTGGACTATATACACATCTTTACTTAGTTTACCACTTTTTGATTGGAGTAACAGAAGATTTTCGAACAAATCGATCTCTCCCTGCTGTTCTGTTTTGACAGATTTCTGCCAATTATTGCATTTGCATCTTAATCTCTTTCTATTAGTGTTCTTTTGAGAAAAAGAGTTTAAAAAAAAGTTGTGACAGTAGCTAATGTGTTTTTGAGTTCTAGTATTGTGTTTAAACTGAACCATGTGAGTTTATTATTTCGATTGCACTAAGATTGTGAGAATTTTGGTGTGAAGGAAGTTTTCAAGGGTCAAGAGAAGAGGATGATATGATGTGATCAAGAAGAGTGAAAAGCCTAAGATTGGGGATGCCCCAGTGGTACATCCCAGAAAATTTCAAGAAGACTCAAGCGTCTAAGCTTGGGTATTCCCAAGGCATCCCCTTCTTCATCAACAAATTATCAGGTCACTTCTAGTGAAACTATATTTTTATTCGGTTACGCCTTATGTGCTTTACTTGAAGCGTATTTTATTTTTGTTTTCAGTTTGTTTTAATTTTCATAATAAGCTTGTTTTGACCCCATCATTCTTTTATTGGAGAGTGACACACTCCGCTTTTTCATGAGAATACGTTCTATTCTTAGTCTCTGTCTGGCTGCTGCATTTATTTAGCTCCTGTTTTGCATGCATCTCTTATTAGAGTTGTTAGTTTTAGTAGTATTGTATGAGTACTCTCATGTTTTCTTGCTGTATAATAAAGATTATTTTTGGTAAAACATATCTTGTATGGTGCTTGTTGGGAAAAAAACTGATGCTTGATGTAGAATTTATAACAGTACTAGTAGAAGCTTGTATAGACTGTGGCTAGAACTTTTTCATGCCATGCTAAATGATATTTTAGTTTTAAACCCTTGTGGTTACTGAGTAGCATGAATCTCCTTAAATAGCTGAGAGCGTTTAATGTGTCTTGAAAGATTCATGAGTTGTTCTTGTCATAGTAAAGCATCAATATATGGTATTCTCTTTCGAATGTTTTGTTTGGTTGACTTGGCGCATGCTCACATCATGTTTATGACTACAAACCAGTCACGAATAGCCTCCATGACCACTTAGTTTTTGAATTTGTGATACCGCTTATGCTTTAATTAATGATGCGTATGTCTCTATGCATGATTATGGCTCTTATGCTCTCTTGATTTGTCGCTCCCAGTCTTTTGCTAGCCTCCACCTGTACTGAGTATGGAATTCTACTCGTGCATCCAACCTCCTTAAACCAAAGTTTTCCCATTGTGTACACCATACCTACCTACATGTGGTATTTAACTGCCACTCCAAGTAAATTACTCATGTTTTGTGTTCTTGTCTTTGCTCATGAGGACGTCAATAGAGAATGTTGATTGGATTTCACACCCTGGACTAGTGGCTTCATACGCTTATCCAAATGATACAAGAGCTGGCAGCGGGGTGCCCTGATGGCTAGGTTGAGACTCCAAGTGCAGAGTGTGTAGCTAGTGGCAAGCCTTCTTCCCCACGAGGGTGACTCGAGGGTTTATATCGAACTCTTGGGGAGCCAGTATTTCAGCAGTTGTCTTCCAAGCTTCCTCCAGGATCATGCAAACAAGTAGAGAATTTTGTGCCCTCAACCTCACCAAGTGGTTGTCAAGCACAAGGTGTGAGACTTCTAAATTGCAATGCAAAACTGAAAGTAAATGTGCAATAATTAAATCTGCTACTAAATGCAAATGAGAAAATAAATATGCAATGGATTGTTTTTGTATTTTTGTGATGCAAGTGGTGATGGAAATAATGTAAATTAGAATTGGATATGCAAGTAAAGTAAAGTGCAAGTAAAGTAAATTGCAGCAAAGTAACTAGAGTGTTTTCTTATATTTAAAATAGGACCGGGGTTCATGGTTTCACACTTGCAATCTCTCAAATAAAGTGGTAGACGGTGGACATAAAAAATTACATGTGAGATTACAATAACATGTTTAACATTGAGTACTTTCATATGGGCATCACGTCCTAGCAAAGAGATCTCTACGGTCATATTGATCCCTCTTATACTCCACCAAGATGCGAAATAAATCATAACACCTCGATAATTAAGGAAAAAACCAAAGTATAGATTTAAGCAATGTGACATGAAGTTGAAGTAAGAACTTGCTAGATCTAGTCATGCAGATTGATTAGTGTCACTTCAAATCCCCGGTAACAAGGTACTCCTTTTTATCCCTAGTGAGGTAACTAAGAAAGGTTTAACAAAACCTAAGTGGATCGCTGAACTTCTGTCACTTTCACAGCACTAGCCACCCCCCGTTACTCCAACTAATGCACCCATCACCCCACACACGCTCTCAAGAACTAGATTGATCAAAGCTAGCAAATAAGAACGGGGTACATAAGATACATATACTCAAATAACTCAAGAGAAACAATTGCAATCTCAGATTCAATAACTCATAGAAAAGATCCACCACAAAGGAATTACAACGGTGCCCGTAATCATGTGAGGCGGCTCATACGGATCTAATTAGTGAAGCACATAGAGAGAGAGATACAAGTGCTACTTCCACAAACCCATAGCCCTGGGGTGGACTACTCCCTCTTCATGGAGATGTCGATGGAGATGACGTTGGAGGGGTAGGAGATCACACCGGCGGCGCCCCGCCGGAGTTTTCCCCCTCCAATCTGGAACTCCAAGTCTCTGTTTTGGTGTTTCGGTGTTTCGGCGAGGCTCTTCTCCGTAAGGGTAAGGGGACACTTTTTATAGTCGGTTTTAGGTCAAGACGGAGTCGGTAAGTCGAAGATGGAAGGAATTGGGGCCACAGGGGCCAAAAGGGGGCCTCTCACGCGTCCAAGGAATCTGGCCGCGTGCAGGGTCCTATTTTGGGCCTCCTTGCCCAATTCTCGTGGATCCTTCGCCCGCAAGTCTTCTTCTTCCAAAAAAATGACCCCCGCAGATTTTCAGGTGATTTCGCGGAAGTTTGCCCCCTGAAACGTCAAAAATATAGAAAACGGGATTTCTGACAGGCAGGGTTAATTCCATAAAAGTTGGGGGACTTTGTAATTTAACCCCAAAATACTATAAAATATTGAATTATACCCTTATATGATGCAATATTTAATAGAAAACCATGTGAAAATATGCAAAATTCATCTATGCATTTTACATGCATCAACATCCCCAAGCTTAACCCATGCTCGTCCTCGAGTATGAAGGTGATAAAACTAAGATGGGTTTTGCATATTGAAACAATCATGGGATATCAAGGAGGATTATTCATGCTACATATAATCAAATGATTAATACTATAAATGAGTAGCAATATACAATTCATGTTGTAAGAAATATCAAATATGCAAGCAAAGATGCTTCATGAAAGTTCACAAAGTGTATAATGAAATAAAAGCACTATGGACCAAATGCATACACAAAATGAAAAATAAAATCCTATATTGGTCAAAGAATAGCATAATAGAGAATAGAAAATATGGTGGACACTTTGGAGAAAATTGAGTAGAGGTAAAACATGATCAAGTCTTATTTAGCCTCTAAATTATTCAACTAAAATTACTAATTGAAATGTGGTATCCATTGATCTAGGACTCTCATTGCCCCTTTATCACTAGCATCTTAAAATTGTGAGTATTGAAGTAATGAGAATGACAAGGTGGTTGAAAGCCTCATGCCCCGTGAGTGTGAAAACCTACTCCATGATTACTCAACTTAAGATTGCTAATAAGCTTTGTACAATCATAATAAGTATTAATGACATCATAGAGAACCGCAAAGAGGTACCGCTTGCCCCATGACATGGAAACAAGCCCATGTTACAATGACAAGATGAACAAACGGAGTAGACTCATCATCCTTTTTATTTTCATTCACTATTATGCATAGCTTCTTATTTTATTATAGGATGTGTTGCAGAGTCACTCAAGCTGTAAGTAAATTTCCACTATGATAAAGCATGGCTTGGGTTAGCGGCCCAATGCGTTTCTCTAGTCATATAGATACTTACTCATCAAAACTTACTATTCCTCTATTTCATTTCGGCATGGCAGGAGTCCAAAAACAAAAGTACATGATATCAACCAAATGTAATTTTTTTTGTGCAATGTTGAAAGCTTTTCGGTGATACACGTTTATATCTAGCTCCCAACCACACACTTGTCAAACGCAAAACTTGTGGCTCCCATTATTGGGTCATGTTTATTAGAGGCATAAAAAGTAAAGTGTGCCTTCAAAAGTTCGTGAGAGTCCTATCCCAAGTTCAACCCATGACAATTAATAAAGTGAATATCTTAATTTAGAACATAAATAACACAATAACATGGTGAACATACTCGGAATAGCAATGAAGCTAATGGGAAGATATGGTGGACTCACTGGAAATACTTGGCTAAGGAGTGTTGGAAACAAGTTTTTACTTGTTGGAATTTTTAAATTTTTGGGCTAGCAAGAGGGAGATAGTTGACCAGATACTATGCATGCATATGTCCATAGAACTACTCATTTCATGACAACCTAAATAAACCAGCAATTAACATCAAGGACATGAATAAGAGATAGCTCAAGACAACATTATTGCAAATTTCTACACATAAAAAGCCTATAAATCATGCAAACATATGTAGATCTTCAAATTAACCATGGCATCCCTATTCCAAGTCATAATACTAGCATCCAATACATTCCAACCCCAAACTCCAGTAGCTCAATCTCATATAAAATGATGGTGGTGGTCTTATCAAAACAAAAATAAAAACAAAAACTAGACGCTTCAAGTCTCTACGATAAATGCTTTGCTTAGAAAAACAAAAAGTAGACGTGTGCTAACCAAAAGAGTGTAGCTCCAGTGGGGTGTTCATCACATCCCCAAGATTATGGCTTTCACCATTCTTGGATGTTTTGAGGCGCAGCTCCTCTATTCCCTGTGAAAAAACTTCACAAAACATGTTTCTCCCATTCTTTTTCTGTGGGGTGAGATTAGCAAGGACAAACAAATCACATGCTTGCTGTGCAAAATTCCAAATCAAATTCTCCAGTAGATAGACAATAAGGTTCATTATGTTGTATGTTCACTCTATTGCTTGAAAGAATCATGGAAATTTGATTCCCAAGCCCAAAGAGTGCATAAAACAAAAGAAGGCAGAATCTGTCCAGAAAAGCAACAACAGCAAAACGAACGTTTTTCCCTAAGCTAGACTCGTCACAAAATTACGCCAATTTTTGTTCTTACATAGGACGAAAAGTTGCAGAATATACTAAAAATTTAGCTTAATCCGACATACCAATAAAAAACGTAAAATCATACGGTGAGCAGACTCGTGCTGAAACAGAAATTTCATGCACTAGGATAGCAACTTATAAGTCCAAATGGGTTTGACTTGACTATTTATTGAAAATTCCAGAACTAAAACAAAAAAAACTAATCTATTGATACATCAAGAGGACACTAGGAAAATCCAAACAAAAACAACCGGGTTGCCTCCCGTAAAGCGCTTTCTTTATAGCCATATAGCTAGGCTTTACTTACTTGATAATCAATAGGGATAAAGCTCATGAGGGAGCTTGTTCTTTAGTGTGCCCCTCTTCCTTGGGAAGTGCTCCTTGCTTTTCTTGTGAGGCAACTGAAACTTGACATTCCCTTCCTTGGAGGCTATGATTGCACCTGTAGTACGAAGAAAAGGTCTACCCAAAATAATAGGACTAGGGGATTTATCCCCCATATCCATAATAATGAAATCAACGGGTACGAAAGTCATGTGCAATTCCATCATAACATCTTTTACTTGTCTTATAGCATGTTTAGTAGAGTTATCGGCAAGGACAAATTCACTTGAGCACTTTTCTAAATTTTCTAGTTCTAGCAATTCATATAATTCTTTAAAGAGTACCGATACACTAGAACCTAGATCTAACATAGCATGGTGAATTTCTTTTCCAATTGAAACTAGCACCTTGGGGATCCATGCATCCCCAAGCTTAGGAGGTATCATGGCCTCATTCTTGTACCTAGCAAATTTTTCTTGCAAGACATGATTAGCAATATAAGATCCAAAGCCAAGTTGATTAACATTTATAGTGGGATCACTAGCAAGTTTTTGTAGAGTAGCAATAAGTTCTTGCAAGCTACCTTTTTCTATATCAAGCAATGGATCCTTAATTTCAGTAAGCATCATAATTTCCTCTACTTTACTCTCTAATTTAGCTAGCATGTTTGGTTCGTGAGGACTAATTTCATCTTTGCTAGTAAGATAAGACATATATGGAAGTAAATATTCAGGGTACTTCACTATTTCATTCAAAGTTTCTTCTAAGCTAGTAGGGACATGCTCACTTGTATTCTCAGCAATATGATCAATATTTTCAATAATAGGAGCAGCAATAGTAATAGAATTCATTCCTACACTAGGTTGTGCTTGTGGCTTTCCTGCTGACATGCTTAATAGAGTTGCTTGGTTATCAGCTATTTTTGACAATGCTTTATCTAAATTCGAAGATTGAAGTTGCAATCCTTTAATATCACTACTAATGGATGCAATAGACTTATTTAACTCATGTATCATAGCATTGTGACTAGCAACTTGTTCCAATAGCAATTTATTAGATTCAGAAATTTCACTAGAAGGCTTCCACTTATTTTCATTAGCATTAGGATATGGAACAAAAGGTTTATTTGGCACATAAGGAGGTTTACTATATGAATTGTAAGCATTACCAAAACCATTTCTACCATAATTCCTAACAAAATTAACATCCACACTTTCAGAATTACTACCAACTAGCTCCTGCAAAGGCACATTCTCCATATTTTGTTTATTAATAAAAGCAAGAATAGTGTCCATTTTAGAAGACAAATCATTGGTTTCATCAATTGAGTTTATTTTCTTAGTGGGATTGGGTGCTCTTTCATTATTCCATTGACTATAATTTTGCAATATGCTTTCTAATATGCTCTTAGCCTCACCTACAGTTTTACTCATAAAGGCACCTCCAGCAGCAGAATCAAGTATATTTCTAGACATGTAGTTTAGACCATTATAAAAAGAGTGTAGTATGGTCCATTCATTTACTCCATGTGATGGGCATGTTCTAATCATTAATTTAATTATATCCCATGCCATGGCTACATGTTCATTATCATTTTGCCTAAATGAGAGGATATTATTCCTATTTTGCAAAAATTTAACGGGAGGATAATATTTCTTAATGAAAGCTTCTTTTAAATCATCCCAAGACTTTATACTAGCTGTAGGTAGTGAATGTAACCATTCTTTAGCCTTTCCTCTAAGTGAAAAAAGAAATAATTTCAGTTTTAAAACACTACTTTCCACATTTTTAAATTTTTGCATATCACATATTTCCATGAAATCATGAAGATGCATAGAGGCATCCTCCATAGCACTACCACCAAATTGCTCTCTAGTAATTAAATTCAATAAACTAGGACTTAATTCATAGCTTTCAGCTAGTATTTCAGGTGTAGTAATTTGCCTAGGAATGAATTGGTCATTGGGTGTATTTGTGTAGTCACTTAATTTAGTTCTATCACCCATTTTAACAGTTTTTATGTAGTTTTTAATTTTTTTATGCAAAACTGAAAAGTAAAGTAACTAGGCAGATTCGAAATACTAAAATAAACTAGATAACTAAATGCAAAACTAAAATGCAAACTAAAATAAAATATGCAAGACAAAACAAAAACAAGAACAAAAACAAAAACAAGACAAGAAAAAAACAATCTACTTGAAAGAAGGTGGAGATAGAAAGGACGGTACTCACGTAGGTGCAACCTCCCCAAGCTTAGGTGTTTGTACACCTTGTTGGTGATGAAGACTTCTTGTGAGCTCCCTTGGACAACTCCTTCACCTATGGCTCCCCGGCAACGGCGCCAGAAAAACGCTTGATGGCTAGGTTGAGACTGCAAGTGCAGAGTGTGTAGCTAGTGGCAAGCCTTCTTCCCCACGAGGGTGACTCGAGGGTTTATATCGAACTCTTGGGGAGCCAGTATTTCAGCAGTTGTCTTCCAAGCTTCCTCCAGGATCCTGCAAACAAGTAGAGAATTTTGTACCCTCAACCTCACCAAGTGGTTGTCAAGCACAAGGTGTGAGACTTCTAAATTGCAATGCAAAACTAAAAGTAAATGTGCAATAATTAAATCTACTACTAAATGCAAATGAGAAAATAAATATGCAATGGATTGTTTTTGTATTTTTGTGATGCAAGTGGTGATGGAGATAATTTAAATTCGAATTGGAGATGCAAGTAAAGTAAATTGCAGCAAACTAACTAGAGTGCTTTCTTATATTTAAAATAGGACCGGGGTTCATGTATTCACACTTGCATTCTCTCAAATAAAGTGGTAGACGGTGGACATAAAGAATTACATGTGAGATTACAATAACATGTTTAACATTGAGTACTTTCATATGGGCATCACGTCCTAGCATAGAGATATCTACGGTCATATTGATCCCTATTATACTCCACCAAGATGCGAAATAAATCATAACACCTCGATAATCTCTACTACTATTAAAAGAGCAAACATATTCTTCCCTAGGTGCACCCCAACACCGTACACAGAACAATAAAGCTCAATTTTCACCACACGATTATTCTGACTTGATTAGATCTAACCGTCAATCTAACACACAAAGCCCCACCACAAAGTACGCTTAGCAATTTACACGAGCGGACGAAAACTCTGCCGCGGACGGAACGTTTAGCCTCTCCGCGGTCTCTTTTTTTCCCCGAGCGAAAAGGAAAGAAAAATGCTTCACATGATTGCCCATCCTTCCACGTGAGGGCTTCAATATTCCAGATCGGGATCTCCTCCCAGGCAATCGCCGCCCTGCCCTGCCGCAATTCTCCACGCCACCCCGCCTTTCCACACAACATCGCCTGATTCCCGATGCCTCGCCTCTGCCGTCCTTCCTCCTCGCGCGCCTCCTTGACGACAGATGGAGAGTGGTCCCTGTGGCCGTGAGACGGTGAGGAAACCTTCGCATCTACGTCGTGGATCTGAAGCAGTGTGGCGGACTGCTCAACTCTATACAACTCCTTCGTGATTAGAAGCATCCGCCTCAATTTCATTCAGCATTCTCGAGCGTCGACCAGATGTTTCTCACAAAGTAAACGATTTCGTTCTCCTGAAGTTTCAATTTCTTCACTGTATCTATACGAATTTGTGTCGTGTCTGCGAGGGCGGATCGATTATTTTCTTGGTTTTCTGGAGTGTATAGGAAGAATACGACCGCGGGGTGAACACCTTTTGCCTCATGACCGACGGCTTCATCCAGGTAAAGTACACCATTAGGGACATCTAGCTGCGGGTAATGGTTTCGTCTCGCTGAAATAAAGAGACCTTAGATTAACGTGACTATCCATTTTGTCAGTTATATAACCTACAAGCTGGATGGTTGATTTTGTAGCTTATGTCTAAACTAGAAAGTGGTGATTATGTCTAGACAGTAGATTTGCTGAGAAATATTTGATGTAACACTTATGTGCATTACTTGCTAAGGTACCCTCAAATTTTCAGATTTTGTACCACTTTTCCGGATGCAGTTTTAGTGGTTATATTGAGTACAAAATGCTCAATCTAAGTACCTGTTACTATGTTTGATCAACTATAGCTTCATCTCATTCTGTGCTTCTCATTGCAGATAATTGTTCAATACTTAATAATTAGCCACGTACGATTCTAAACATTTGTCTAGGCTTGCAGCCTGTAATGGAACAGGACAGCAATTGCTATATATGTGGATGAAAATTACTTGCCAACATTGTTCCATGTCTATATTATGTGCATCATAATCCTTTATTTACAAACTTAACATTCTTTGATCAAGGCAGTGGGATTGTGGATCCACCACACTTAGTAGAATTTAAATTAATTAATTTATTTGTACAGCTGGATGATAAATCCTGTTGTGGTTGCTAGCAGGTATCTACAGCAGGTGACACCCTTGTGTTGGTGGGGACTGATTGACTTTGCCGAGGTTGTGGCGACGACGACCTCACCAGGACGATTAGAGCAGTTGCCGTCTCCATGGTTGTAGCCGAGCACATATTGGGCAGGGAAGAAGCACAATACCCCATTGACAATCTACATATTGGGCAGGGAAGAAGCACAATACCCCATTTCTGCTGATAGAACATCTGGTTAACTTATACTATTTTCCAGAAACGATCTACATAGTTGGCCGCTTCTGGAAATAGTATATGTTAACTAGTTGTTCTATGAGCAGAAATGCAGTAACTAGTAGAGGAATTTGTTAACGAGTATGGTAATTTGCAATTGCTGAAGGAAATAATTGGTCAAAATTGTGTAGTATAACTGGTTTTTGTTCATGGTTTTTGATGCTAAGATGAATGTTCGCATTAATTTGCAGAAAACAAACATGAATAAAGGATTCATCTTATATTCGTGTCATTTGCTCCGAAATAAAACTTTCTATTTTTTTTCTTTTCTTCCGAGGTTGTTTAGAGGCTGCACGGCCTGGTTTTGTCCATAGAGTGCTCCCCTGTATATTGATCCACCCCGTGGATTTGTACCCTGCCTTTTCCCCTTGTAATAAATTTTAGCCTAAGGCCCTTCAAAGATTGCAAATGATTGATCTGACTCCAATGTTTCCTGTTTATATAATATATTAGAGCAGTAAGCGGGCATGATTCTTTTATGTTTGCTTATGAGTATTGGAATTTCAAGATGCAATAAATGAATATTTTCCTTATTAAATAAATGCGTTATCATTTGACTGCCCAAATTGATAATTTTGATTTAAATATATGTTATAGACAAACAAAAAATAACTCATACAAAGATAAAATTGAAATGATTGGGTTAATTTGGGATGACGTGCGTGCACGTGCATGTTAACTAGTTAAGGAAAAATCAGAGTATAGCTTTAAGCAATGTGACATGAAGTTAAAGTAAGAACTTGCTAGATCTAGTCATGGAGATTGATTAGTGTCACTTCAAATCCCCGGTAACAAGGTACTCCTTTTTATCCCTAGTGAGGTAACTAAGAAAGGTTTAACAAAACCTAAGTGGATCGCTGAACTTCCGTCACTTTCACAGCACTAGCCACCCCCCGTTACTCCAACTAATGCACCCATCACCCCACACACGCTCTCAAGAACTAGATTGATCAAAGCTAGCAAATAAGAACGGGGTACATAAGATACATCTACTCAAATAACTCAAGAGAAACAATTGCAATCTCAGATTCAATAACTCATAGAAAAGATCCACCACATAGGAATTACAACGGTGCCCGTAATCATGTGAGGCAACTCATACGGATCTAATTAGTGAAGCACATAGAGAGAGAGAGAGAGAGAGAGATACAAGTGCTACTTCCACAAACCCATAGCCCTAGGGTGGACTACTCCCTCTTCATGGAGATGTCGATGGAGATGACGTTGGAGGGGTTGGAGATCACACCGGTGGCGCCCCGCTGGAGATTTCCCCCTCCAATCTGGAACTCCAGGTCTGTGTTTCGGTGTTTCGGCGGCGCTCTTCTCCGTAAGGGTACGGGGGACCCTTTTTATAGTCGGTTTTAGGTCAAGACGGAGTCGGTAAGTCGAAGATGGAAGGAATTGGGGCCACAGGGGCCAAAAGGGGGCCTCTCACGCGGCCAAGGAATCTGGCCGCGTGGAGGGTCCTCGTTTGGGACTCCTTGCCCAATTCTCGTGGATCCTTCGCCCGCAAGTCTTCTCCTTCCAAAAAAATGACCCCCACAGATTTTCAGGTGATTTCGCGGAAGTTTGCCCCCTGAAACGTCAAAAATATAGAAAACAGGGTTTCTGACAGGCAGGGTTAATTCCATAAAAGTTGGGGGACTTTGTAATTTAACCCCAAAATACTATAAAACATTGAATTATACCCTTATATGATGCAATATGTAATAGAAAACCATGTGAAAATATGCAAAATTCATCTATTTATTTTACATGCATCATGCCCAGCCCCAAAATAATACAAACAAATTTTATTCACTAATTTCCCCCTGATTTATCAGTCAAAGCATAATTTTGTAAACAAAAAAGAAAGAGGGATGGCCTTCTACACTAGCTGCGTCCTTCACCATGGGAGCCGCTCTTGTGAATCCAGTTGGCTTGTGACGTACTGTATTGTCTGTTTACCATTCGTTGACTTTAGCATACACCTCTCCTAAAAAATTAGACATTCCTCCATAGTGTCAAACTTTTAATACCTCTGTTTAATAAAATAAAAAGCTCTAGCACATGAGTGATCCCTTCTTCCCTCTGTGAAGAGCCTTTCTTTTATTTTTATGTTGAGTCTCCATCTTCTAACTTTATGCATAGTTGAGAGAGCATTTTTTCCATTCTGAGTTCTATGTGCATTTGTCCCATAAACATTAATAATTACTTCATGATGTGATATTATTTGTTATTAAATTATTTGTTCTACTCTTCCTCTTGAACTTTGAAGTGTCCTGGCATTTATGTTTTGTCCCATTCTTAAGGACTAACGAAATACCAGTTTTCCATGCTTTCTCTATACCTGAAACAAATGTATATCTTTCTTTGCATTATTATCCATGATCCTTTATTTAAGATACTCTTCATGTTGCAAAGTGGTTGCTATGCTTTATTATTAAAGTTCTATTTATCATGTTTGTGTTTGAAGTTGTATGATCTCAGCGTACATATTCTTTTACATTTTAATGATCAAGATTATGATAGCAGCATGTCACCTCATAAATTATTGTTAAATTATTGTTTTATCGTTTGCCTACTCGAGGACGAGTAGGAACTAAGCTTGGGGACGCTTGATACGTCTCCAATGTATCTATAATTTCTGATGCTCCATGATCATATTATGCCATTTGCTACATGTTTTCTCCCTTATTTATAGCATTTTTATACGTTTTCCGGGACTAACCTATTAACAAGATGCCAAGTGCCAGTTCCCTATTTTCTGCTGTTTTTGGTTTCACAAAAGTTGTTCTGGAAACATTCTCGAAATTGGACTCCACAAAGCCCGAAGTGCCTATTTTCCCCGAAAGCATCCAGAACACCAAAGAGGAGTCAAAGACGGGCAATAGGGGGGCCACACCATAGGGTGGCGCGGGTCCCCCTGACCGCGCCAGCTATGGGTGTGGGCCCCCTGGCCTCCACCGCCTCTTCCCTTTTTCCTATTTATTCCCCCCGGATGGAAAACCCTAAAGACCTGATAAAAAATCCCGAAAAAGTTCCGCAGCCTCCGTCGTCGTCAACCCTAGATCAGGGGGGTTCTCGAGCTGTCTCCCGGCACCCTGCCGGAGAGGAAATCATCACCGGAGGCTTCTAGATCACCATGCCTGCGTCCAGAGTGTTGCATGAGTAGTTCATCCCTGGACTACGGGTCCATAGAAGTAGCTAGATGGTTGTCTCCTCCTCATATGCCTCCATGTTTAGACCTCGTGAGCTTCCTATCATGATCGAGATTGATCTTATGTAATTCTATATGCAGTGTTTACTGGGATTCGATGAATATTGACCTTATGCTAAGTTGATTATAGTATTTATTGCATATGTTATGTTTGATCTTGCATGTTTTCCGTTGCTAGTGGTTGCTCTGGCCAAGTAGTTGCTAGTGACTCCAAGAGGGAGTATTTATGCTAGATAGTGGGTTATGCCTCCTTTTTGCATGTGCTCGAGTGGAAGAAACTTGACGGGGGAGGATGTGTTGTTGCCACTAGGGAGAACACAACGGTGAGAGTGCCAGCGTGTATAATCATTGCTTACATTACACACATTGTTTAATGCAGTTACCTGTTGCTTGCAACTTAATACCTAAGGGGGTTCGGATGATAACATGAGGGTGGATTATTAGTCATAGATGCATATGGATTTTGGTCTATGTATTTTTTTGTAATGCCCGCACTAAATATCATAGTAGTCATCATGTTATAATGTGCACTACGGTGCAACCTTTATTTGTCAATTGCCCAGCTGTAATTTGTTCACCCAACATGTTATTTTTATAGAGAGACACCACTAGTGAATTTATGAACCCCGGTCCATTTTCCGCACTGTTAAACAAACCACAACAATTTCGTGGCCTCTTTACTTACTGCAAGCATACATCATTTTCACACTATACGTATTGTCTTTATTTTCAGCAAGACCGGTGAGATTGACAACCTCACTGTACCGTTGGGGCAAAGTATTTTTCTTGTGTTGTGTGCAGGTTCCACGTTGTTGCTGACACCAGTGAAGCGCCAGCACCATCGTTAGTGGCATGAACCTTCCGAAGGTTCTCTTTCTCCTACTGGATTGATAACCCTGGTTCTTAACTAAGGGGAAAACTCCTACCGATGTGCTCATCACACCCTCCTCTTTGGGTTCCCAACACGCATCACCTAGCCACGACGCGTGCAGCTTGATTCAGTCGCACGCTCGATTAATATTTCGCAGTGTTTCACGCGTCGAGCCACGGATCGGGGCACGGCCGGACAGAGTGATGTGAAAACAGGCAAAAAAGTACAACCGCGGCGCCTCGATGCAGTGTGAAACAACGGCGGTTCCATCCTCCCCCTCGTCTCCATTGGATACTTAAACAACGTCTCGTAACCTCCTCCTCCACATCTTCAATCTCCGCCTCCTACCCATTCTCTTCTCTCCAACCAGAGACAAAGCAAAACCGATGACTCGACGTACGTGAAGATGCAGTTCTACGCGCCCACCTTCCGCTTCCCGTGCACCGTGCCGGAGGTCCGCTACCCCCCAACAGGGTCGTCTGGGCGTTCTCACGATTGAGGGATGATACGATGTTGGCCCGTGGCTTCCTCCATGCGGGCTTTAACCACCTCCCGGCGGGGTCGCCAGTCATGTTCTGTCTGGAGGAACACCGCGCCCCCTCCAATGCTCCGGTGATAGGCTTTGTCGCCTACTTCACAAACAGGTTTGATGCGTACTACCTGCTCGGCCGTGTGTTCTGGTGTGGATGCGAGTTCATCGCATTCACCGCCTACAACATGCACACCGACTTCGAGAGCATCTTCTCCGAGGAAAATCACATGCACACCCTCCCCTACTATCTCGGCGATGACGGCCTCGAGGAGCAGTGAAGACGACATGTACGGCGGCAAGGATCTAAGAATCCCATGTAGGGATCTAAGAATCCCATATTATGTAGAGATCCCTATTATGTATCATACTATGTATATCATGTGTATCATCTGTACTATGTATATCATGTGTTACCCGTACTATGTAGGGAGCTAAGAATCCCATATGTAAGTTATTTATCGTTGGTGTGTGATGAGTTATTTTTTATCTGTATTCATATCATTTCCAAGTGGTTTGCCCCAAGTTTAGGCCTTTTAGAGTAGACGCTAGGATTAAAATCCGGCTAGTTACAATAGTTTCCAGTCTGAGTCCGAGGCGGTAATATCTTTTCTTTCTTATGCATGTCTACAAGAGACTAGCGTTGTACATGGCGAAGCAAATTTATGAACTACTCCCTCCATTCTTAAATATAAGATGTTGTGGCTATTGCTCATTTAGTCTACATACATACTAATATGCGTGAACATATACACTCTTCTTCAATTCACCCTTCAGATCTGCATCCCCCACTGTCAGAGCATCCTTCAACTCTGCATTTCTCATGTTCTTCATGGATGGAGGCAGATTGAGCTCGAGGGTTGGAGCCCCTTTTAAATCAATCAAGCCCTTCCTTTGAAACATCTCCACATACTCATCCATCCACTCAAAATGATTGCATTTTTTCACGATCTGAAAATGAAATATTGAAGCATAAATCCCAACTCCGTGGATGCAAGAAAAGAACTCAGATCTTGAAACAAAAATATCATAGCTAAAGGATGCGAGATGAACCAAGATCTACTTGCACCTCCGTCATGCTCTCGCATCTGATGAACTCACGACCCAAAGTTGCCATTTTCTCCTCCTTCGAAGTCCACCGCTTCAGTGGCGCGGTGCGCGGGCAGTCCGGACACTGCTGCATCGACAATAAACCTTACGTAGGCCATGAGGGGAAGGAGGATGAAGTGGAGGTCGACATCTCGCCGGAGAGGAAGAAGACCTGCTCTGTCTCCGAGATCCAATGGGGAGGCGAGCACGGGCTGTTGTGTGACTGCGTCGATGGGTGGAGGAGGCCACAGGCTGCTGTGTGACTGTGTTGGTGTGTCAGTGGAATACAACGGCGCGACCAATCAGGATTTAGAACCAGCCTCATGTGGATCGCCCTCCCTTCTAGAAGACTGAACTCTGATCTCAACTGTTGACACCATCCAACGACGCGGAGACGGCGCGCGGACCTGTCCCCAGAATTCCTTCTAGAAAGTCAGATCTTACGGCTGGCATTGGCGGCAGGGTATTATCGGATGGCTGACGTTCGGTTCTAGGGTTTTGGGGTTACGAGGTTATCGGGGTTTTGGGGTTATTAGGGTATGATAGAACTTCAAATGACCATAACAAATTCAAAAATAAAAATAAAAATGGAAATGAAGCGTCAGCTTATAAGATATAGTTACTAGAAAAAAACATGCTATAGGAACATTTTCAAGAAAAATCATTTTCACAAGCGAGCCATTATAATTAGGTTCAAATGACCATAACTAATTCAGAAAAAAACAAAAAAAAATGCACGACAAGCTCACATAGCCTTCATACGTGACATGGTTATGAGAAATAAATATAAACCCGGTGTCAAGACATTTTCATGAAAAAGGCTTCTCACAAATGAGCAATCATGTATAGACCTGCTCAGAGTTCGATGAAGCTTGAAGGAGGGTTTTGGTTTTGAGAAAAATAGAAAAGGATTAAAAAAATCACCAAAGCTTCCTTTTGGAGTGAATAAGACGGTTCTAAACTTACTTTTACATTTTCATATCTCAAACGTGTTTTGGTGGTTTTCAATTAAAAGCAATTTTTCAAAAAATAAATAATTAATATGGACATTAATTCAATAAATAGTGAGACTTCGATTGGACACTATTTATATGGAATATGTGTCACCTAAAAAATATTGACTCAAAAAAGTTCAACTTTAGATCAAACAAGTAGTAAAGAGCAACAGACTTGAAATTTTTGTACAATTTCAACTTTGGCTCAAATTATAATTTTGTTCCAAATTCAAATATTGCTTCAAATTTAACCTTTGTTTCAAATATGGATTCTGCCTCACATATGATACCAAAGTACAAACAATATTATTAATACTCATAAGTAATCACAAGATCTAAAGTTGACAACACAAACACCTAACTACAAATCCATCAAATTCAAATTCATAGTTCAAATTCAAATTCAAATTCAAATCTTCGACCTGCTCCTTGTGTGAGCAGATGGCTTCACCGTCGTGCTCTGGGTTTCCCTAGCCGGAGTACTCTTTGGAATCATCTTATTCCTTCCGATGTTCCCTTGGGGTTGTGGTCGTGGAGGTGGTGACTGAGTAATTCCACTCGTCGAGCACACAAAGACAAGTTGATGGTCATCTGTGTATTCAGTAATCTTTAAAGGAACAACTGGTAGAATTACTCTGTCCTCTTCTTATCTTAGCATGAGTATTGTACTAGTGTTATTGTTTTGACTTGATTCATTTAGTTGTCCATTCATTTGCGTTAATGAGAAACTTATCTAGTTGATGCTTGCTTGTGTTGTTGTTAATACCCACTCGCATGGGTATTTCTTTTGGGTGCTTGTTATTACTTTATTATTATCACCCTTGTGACCAAAGGCTATTTTTAGCTTCTTAAAATGTCTTGGTATGAGAGTGGTACACCCACTTAACCCATAACATTTAGGATGTGGGATATGGTTTCCCAACCATAAGTATCCTAGTACTAGCATTTATGCCATATGTGTTTGATGTGTGGTTTTCTCGATAAAGATTTGAGTGATTTTCTTTACTATAAGTTTGCTTGTTGTATGTGTTGATTTGTATTTATTGTTGCCTTCGTTGGTTCTGAGTGTGTGTCCTTTATTCTTTTACGATGTTAGAAAACGAAGAAGAAGAAGGTGTCATCGAGCTTTGTGTCAAGTTCGAGCTACTTCAAAGCCAGGGACCCAAGGAGTTTCAAGGAAAGCCATCCTGATGCTTTCTACTACACTTATCATTATCTATCATGCATGTTTTTCACTTCTGAAGTTTTACTAAAACTTGATTAACAAAGCTATTTTTGTCGTCGCTATTACTATTGTTAATACTATGTAAATTATTATCATGCAAGTAGTCAGAACTTGGTGGTACCAAGCCCATAGCCACCATATGGTGTTTTTACCACCAAAAACAAAATAACATGAAGTCCCTACGTGGACACCCTAAAAATGCAATTTTTGCAAAACAAAAGGCTTTATGGAAAACCCGGTGGAAAGGCGGAGCCTTATCAACGAGAGATTTGTGAGGTGATCATTTTTGGAAAAGGTGTTTTCAATTATGACACATAACCTAGCCTTCGCCGGACAAAATTTAACGTACTTCCACGCTACCCCAACATGGGCAAGGGGCTTGGCTAGAAGCTTGTTCTTGTTAGTGTGGGTTCTATCTCAAATTTCTATAAGGGATGGGATCCCTCGAACTGAAATGTCGCCAAGTTATGAAACACAAGGCATGCAAAGTGTTTGATTAATTTTCACTCCGGTCGCAGCAGTTGGGTCTCCTGACAAGGCAGTGTGGGACACGATACCGGGGAGAACAAACCCAATTGAAGAGATAGTCATATACTGGCTGGATCATAGTGGAAGGTTAGGACTAGTTATCTGATGTTCGTATACTGTCAGAGACATTCCGTGGTTGTTCACGGCGAAAGTTCTGGATCTTGTGGATTGTGTACACCTCTGCAGAGTAAAACTATTCAGAATAGTCGTGTCCTCGGATATGGAAAGTTGAATGGCCATGTAGCTAGCATTGTGTAAATGTTTTCAGAAAGGGATGTTTTTGAAAGGGGATTTTGTACCTGCGAGGTACTGGAAAGTGGAACTTTGTACCCGTGAGGTACAGATGAAGAAAAGCTGGGAGTTGTTTTACAAGAAGTTTTGCAAAGAAAAAACTTTCTTTTCTAATGAAGTCTTACAAAACCTTTTGGAGATGCAATATCTATAAGTGAAACTGTATTAGTTTCTTTTGAAGTATCTTCTTAAAAAAAGATATAGATATGTCAATATCAACCATAATGTATCTTCCATCCATCATGGGTAGTGAACCCTATGTATAGCCTAACCACTCCACTATATAACCATACTTGCATTCTATAAGCTTCATAAAGGATGTCTTGCAGAGTGCATTCAAATGTACTCACATTGGTTTCGTCCCTGGTATCTACTTGCCAGAGTTTGAGGAGCAGCCTCGGGAGGAGTTCTACGAGGAGAGTACTACACTGATGGCCCTGCGAACTAGGAACGCCTCCCGGTCGGCAGCCTATAGGTTAAGGCGTGACTTGGGCTCTACCATGTTGTGTGTTGTTTTGACTTCCGTTGTGTTTGCTAAGTTGCATGCCCTGCGTGGCAGTTGTGTTAGACTTGGTCATGTGACCATCTTTTGTAAAACCTATAGTATTCGTGTAATCGATGATGTAATCTGCATGCCAACTTGATATGTTGTTCATGACAGGTGTGATCTGGGATCGTGAATGTATGCATATCGGGGGTCCTTAGACTGTTGGTCTAGGGGCTCTACAAGGAGTATGCTTCCTTGGGAGCATCGCCGCGAGGCGCTAAATGTTGACCTAGAAGGTGTTGTTGGTGGCACATATCTTACTACCGTAGAAGTTGTTGACGACGTCGGCTGCGGCGAACGGTGGGGCAAAAGCGACACCCAACAGTAAGGCCGTGGCGAGTTACAAGAAAGTCTCATGTTGTGGCATTCCCGTGCTTACTACGCTCATCTCTCTCATGATGAAGATCTATATATTTTATCGTGTATGTTCTCATACTAATGTATTTACTTTAGACAGATAATGTTCCAAGTGCGAGAAATCGATCCAACTCAACTATTATAAATTCCTATTATCCTGGAATTCAGAAAGAGAGTTTAATTTAAGTTTTTGACATTTAATTAATCTGTATAAGAAACCACTTCAAGCAATTTTTTACGATATTTATAAATTTAATTACTTTGGAAACAGTGAAATTTTCATATTCATGTTCAAAAAGGTTAAATAGTTTTTGCATTTTACCATGGGGGATGCAGAAAATCCCCCCCACCACCAACCCACATTATTCACCACATTATTTTAATTAAACAATGATTTGTTTTTTTACTCCGCAATCCTAAATTTTGGACCGTTCTTTGCCACCATAAACAGACAACCGATTTGTTCTTGTGGATCATGTCCAAACTAAAATTCTATACATTTGAACAAAGAGGGCTCAGCTCCCACTTGAGCCTCATCAGCGGCAGCATTAGCTCTCACACCAACACGAGAAGCAGCCTTCTTAGCTGACGTCGTTGCCTACTCAACTGGAAGAAAATGTCTCTTGACTCCAGGATCTGTGACGGGATGCTGGACAATGGGACTGTCATCCTTCACGATGTCCTCCTCGGTTACCTTGAATCACTTCTTGTGGATAAGCTTCATGAGAAAAGGACCAAATATGGGGGCTCTCTTGTCAATCACTATCAACCACAACTCCCGGTGAATCCAATCCATCACATCCAGCTTCTCCCTGGTTCCTTTCTTTTCCTTGGAGTTCTTGAGCCAATCAAACACGGAACCGTGGACCTCATCCCAATTTCCCACACGGGGTGCAAGCGACTCTCTATAGATGTGGTGAAGAATCTCAAAAGGAAGAACATGGTGAGCAGTTTTACCTAGGGTACCTCCCTCCATAGTGATATGAGCTATCTCTCTCTTGTGGCTATAGAGATCCCCTTGATGGTTCCTCCATCCACTAGAAAATGCACACCCTTTTCATCATACCCTAAAGGAGCTCCAAACTCCTTCAAGGTAGCCTCGAACATCCGGTACTTTGTCATTCACCTCATAGTCCTCTTGTCATCTTCTCCAAAGTAGGCAGTGTCATAGAATGGAAGAATGTAATACCCAATGTAAGGTTGATTGAGCTTCATGAGAGGGAAAAGCCCAAACTCCTCACACATAGCCAAAGTCTCATCGTAGTACCCCCTTATGACTTGGATCCTTCATATGCTCAATGCTAATGGAGTGTTGAGCGGTGACTGGGTAATCTTTGCCCACATAGACATCTTGATATACATGCTCTTGATATTTGGTGTAGAAGTGAGGATTACCAAAGAAGGTCCTCTCTTCCTCATAGGGATCCTAATCTTCGTAATCTTGATACTGAGTGGGCTTCCATTTGTTTAAAGGCCTACGGATCTTCCTAGCAACTGTCTTGCAAATGGTACTCCTACTACCACGATCCCCACCATGGGTCCTTGCAGTTGTTGGAGCGGGCATGATCTTAGCTTCTTCCTCAAAATCTTCCATAAAATTGTCATCATCGATGGCTTGTTGTGACCCGGATGCCTTGCGCTTGTTGCGAACATATGTCACCGTATCCTTCCCGGAACCACCACCACGGCTACCTGTGAATATTAGAGATAGATATGGTGTGGGAACAAGGCAAGGGTACATGCTCAAGTAAAATGGAATAAGAATTTAGCAAGAAAAAGTGAAACCAAGTTGTTTTGGCCTCAACTTGCACATGCAGTAGTATAAGACAGTGTCCGGTAGTACTGTTTGTGAAATTTTGCAGATTCTGGCCCAAATTCAAGCACGAAATCGAGGAACAAAACAACAAGATCGCTAGAGTTCTAACATTATGCAATTCCCTACATCTAGAGATCAACCATCCAACTTTTAACCGATCAAATATGGAGCTACCTAGTATCATCTCAAAGCATCTAGGATTAATGATGGGGAACCAAATAGAGCAAGGAATAGATCAATACTGAGGCCATTGGAGGAGATCAAGGTGGAGACGAGTCCCAAGAAGAAGATCTGGGCCGAGAATGGAGGGTTTCGGCAAAGCAAGGGCATGGCCAGAGGAGGAAGAGGAGGGGGCAGTAGTTTGGAGATGTGATCCTACGGGTGGGGAATATACCTCCACCCTGCACGACGAATAATTTTAAGATGTCCTCTGCTTATCCCGGTAGTACCGGACTCGTCCGGTAGTACCGACTGTACAAGTTTGCGTAGAAACAAATCTGCTTCAACTTGCACATGCAGTAGTACCGGGGCACCCTATTTCGTGATCATGGTTCAAGTTTTGAGCATGTACAACAATAGAAACTTGTTTCTATGAGATGGGATAGGCTTAGAATAGATTTTCAGACTGAGATGGTACACCACACCCAAACTTTTTAAAGACCAACTAACAGAACAAGAAAACAAGTTAGGGTGTGTTTTCCAGTGAAAAACAACAATGACAAAAGATACACAATGAAATCCAATACGATCCAAATAAGAACCAACTCTTCAAAGAGAAGAGGTTGGTGGCCTAAGCCACCATGTTAGAGAGCAGATGGTATGTCACCGCGAAGATGTATCTTTGGTGCATTGCCAATTCTCCACATTTTAGCTCAATTCCTCAATTGAAAATAGAGATATAAATGATTTTTTCTTTGGGAATAATGGGGGGGGGAGGGAGAGTCCAATAGGAAAACACTCCCCTATGTCCATGCCTATACCTAAACCCAAACATATAGTCAACTATAGGCATGTGTGCAAGATCCTCAAGTCAAACTCCTTCAATCGATGATATTTAGCTTATTCCTCAAGAACATGAATCTTGTATCATCAAGAGGCTTCGTGAATATATCTGTGAGTTGATCGTTGGTTGGGAGATAGGCTAGCTCAATATCACCTCTTTCATGTGATCCCTAATGAAGTGTTGAAAATTTCAATATGCTTCGTACTTGTATGTTGCACCGGGTTGTAGGCGATCTTAGTGGCACTCTCATTGTCACATAGGAGGGGCACTTTGTCACAATAAAAAATTTGAGGGTTTGCCTCATCCATAGAAATTGAGTGCAAGCACTAGCGGACGCCACATACTCGGATTCAGGCGAGTGAGAGAGATATACAATTTTGCTTCTTAGAAGACCAACTCACAAAAGACCTACCAAGGAATTGGCAAGCCCAGAAGTAGATTTCCTATCATCTTGATCACTGGCCCAATCCAAGTCCGTGTACCCACTAAGAGAAAATAGTGCCCCCTTTGGGTACCAGAAACTAAATCTTGAGATGTGAAAATGGATTTCCATAGGAGCCGCTTGATACCTTGCGCACACTCCTACACTCAACACAATATCGAGTCTATATGCACATAGATAAAGAAAATAACCAATCGTAGAACCATATAGCTTTTGGTCCACATCTTTACCATCTAGATTGTGCTTGAGATCACACTTGGTTTGCATTGGTGTGACATTCTCTTTAGCACCTTGAAAGTTTAACCTGTTCAGCATGTCTTGAGTGTACTTGGCTTGAGAGATGAATGTTCCTCTCGCCAATTGCTTGATCTCATAGCCAAGAAAGAATCTCAACTCTCCCATCATGGAGATCTCAAACCTGTCAGTCATAAGATTTAAAAATTCATCATTGAAAGCTTGATTAGTTGATCCAAAGATAATATCATCATCATATAGTTGGCATATGAAAAGTTCCCCTTTATCCCTCTTTGTAAAAAGGGTGGGATCAATTTTCCCAACATCAAATCCACAGTATTTCAATAACTCTCTAAGGTTCTCATACCACACACGTGGTGCTTCTTTAAGTCCATGGAGCGCCATATCAAGCTTGTAGACATGGTTAGGGAAGTTGGGGTTACGAAACCCCGGTGGTTTCTTAACATATACCAAATCTTTCAAGGTACCATTATGAAATTCACTTTTCACATCCATTTGTTGCAATTTAAAGTTGGCAGAATATGCATATGCAAGAAGGATACACATGGACTCAAGGTGATCCACGAGAGCATAGGTTTCATCAAAGTCAATGCCTTCCACTTGGGAGTACCCTTGAGCTACCAATCTTGCCTTGTTCCTTATGAAAATTCCATGTGCATTTTGCTTGTTCTTGAATATCCACTTGGTGCAGTAACATTGCGACAATATTTGGGCTTCTCAACTAGCTTCCACACTTTGTTGCGCTCAAAGTTACTAAGCTAATCATGCATATATTCCACCTAATACAAATCCTGAAGAGATTCAAACAATTTCTTTGGTTCCACCATGGAGATATGTGCTTCATGCTCACTAAAGCTTGCCAATTGAGATCTTGTAGTTCTCTTGCCTATTAAGTCTGCTAACACTTCTTCATCGGAGAAGTCAATTTGCTTCAAGGCTTTGGCAACTCTAGCGACACGATGGACTTTGATCTCCTCATTGTTGCGAGAAGGAATAACTTTATCATATTGATCATTTGGGTCCCCGTGTTAACCATAATGTTGGCATTGATCGTCATTAGGGCTTGCTTCAACTTTGAGAAGAAGAAGTTTGATCTTGGACTTAATATTGGCTAGCATGAATGGCAGCAGAACTTGGTCCTTGCATAGAAACTTGATCAACAGATAGAGGGTCTTGAACCTGTTCTTGGTTAGGTGCACCACTTTCTCCATTTACACGTGAATCTAGTGTAGACGAGGGTCCACTTGAGTAGAGCATAGTTCTTCTCGATCCATCACAAGATGTCCCTCAATGGGGCGGAAAAATCCTACACCCATTCTTCCTATGGCATCTTGAGGTATTTCAACATCTACATTAGAAACATGAAATTATGCCACTTGGGGCCATCATTTTCCTTGAAAACCACAATACTATTTTCCATGATAATTTGTGAGGACTTGTCAAAGGCCCTATAAGTGTGGGATTCGGCACCGTAACCAACAAAATTACCATCAAGAGATTTAGATTGAAATTTAGACAAGCGAACTCCTTTTATCAAATATAAATACTTACAACTGAAGACATGGAAGTAGGAGACATTTGGTTTGTTGCTGGTGAGGATCTCATATGGAGGCTTCAATAAGCCTTTGCGGAAGTAGAGCCGTTTGATGAGTGACAAGACGTAGAGATAACTTTGGCCCATAGATAGGGAGGAGATTTATACTCCGCCAACATAGACCTCGCCATGTCCATGAGTGTTTGTTTCTTCATCTCAGCTACACCATTTTGTTGGGGAGGATATACGCACCGGAATATTGATGACGAACTCCCTCTTCACAAACAAATTCATTTAGACTGTAGTTCTTGAACTTAGAGCCATTATCACTCGTAATGACCAATATAGGAACATTGTGTTGATGTTGCACTGGGTTGGAGAAGTTGATGACGGCTTATTGGGTCTCACACTAGTACATAAAGCCTTATCTGTGGCGAACCATTTTTCAATTCTGTGGCGCACCTAGGGGCCAGAGAGGTGGTGGTGGTGGTGGTGGAGGAGGAGAGGTGGTGGTGGAGGAGGAGGAGAAGGAGAAGGATAGGTGGTGGTGGTAGTAGGTGGAGGAGTGAATCCTGCCCAACAATTCTATGGCGCACAAAATAGGGGTGCGCCACAGAAACCCACAATTCTATGGCGCACCTAGTAGGGGTGCGCCACAGAAAAAAAATCATTTTTTTTATTTTCTAGTCAAAAATCTTCAAATGGCCATAACTTTTGTTCCTTTTGGAATTTGGCGATTATAAAAAAAGCTCACAGGCCGAAGGCGAGTGAGGTTTGGTTCCTTTTTCTCTCTATTTTTTTTCGATTTTTTTCGACATCGTATGCAAAAGTTATGCTCATTTTACTTTTTTCAACGAACTTTTGCTCAGAAAGTCAAAATTCATATTTCAAAATTTGATAAAAAAAAGTAGACCTTAAACTCTCCGTGCATCTATAAGGGATTTATTTTTTGATACTTTTTAGACCGGAAACTCTTCCGTCAAAAACTAGAAAAGGCATTCCAAAGGGGGGGGTTGAGTTCGTGCGTGGACAGAAATTTTTGGGATAGGAATTCTGTGGCGCATGTGGTAGTGGTGCGCCACAGAAATGTCATATTTCTGTGGCGCACTAACCACCATGCGCCACAGAATAGGAGTGTGGCAATGGTTGGTGTGGGCCCCAGCATATTTCTGTGGCGCACAGGTGACCCGTGCGCCACAGAATTCCTCTTTTCTGTGGCGCACCCTTGTCCCGTGCGCCACATAATTCCGCTTTTCTGTGGCGCATTTCCCCCGTGCGCCACAAAAATAAATTTCTATGGCGCATGGTTACATGGTGCGCCACAAAAAGCTATCCATAGAAAGGCACTTCTCTACTAGTGTCACTCTTCAACTTGAAGAAATAGACCAAAGTTGACATCTTTGGAAAAGAAAACATTTTCTTTTAGTCCGAGGATGTGGCCACCTTTGTGAAGACTTTGCAATGCTCTCATGTTGACATGGGATAGGCGGCAATGACACAACCACCCCACATCCTCCTTTCTGAAGAGACACGTCGCTTGAGTGTTGGTAGACCCCAAAAATTCTACCTCATACAACTCATTTTCGACATGCCCTATGAAAGCGACGTCTAGAGTCTTGCTCCACAAAATAGTACCACGATATCAATTTAAAAGAAGACGGGTAAACCCATCTTCCCCGTGGCACGAACGGAAAGTAAATTGTAACCGAGGGATTCGACAAGCATGGCATTAACGAGGGCGATGTAAGGAGCAACAACAACCTTGAAAAACCCAATACCTTAGATCTTGACTTATCTCCAAAAGTGACGGTTGCATGATTTATATTTTGTTCCAACTCTGACACTAGCTTCTTGCTTCCTGTCATATGGCTTGTACACCCACTATCAAGTATCCATTTTTATCCACCGGAAGCATAGTCCTACATAAGATCATTGATTGAGTTAGGACCCAAATTGGCTCCTCTCACATTAGGAACAAGGGTCTTGGGAACCCAAATAGTATAGTCAATGTAATCAACATAAGGAAAAACATATTTAGCTTTCACACAACCATAATAATCAACAAATAGAAAGTGGTGAGGGTTGTTAGATCCCACAAAGTGGTTATGTGTTGTTTCATCTCTAATGACAACACCACTCGCACCAAAAAAAATCTTAGCTTGTGCACGCTCGTCCTTCTTCTTGTTATTTTTCTTCTTGTTCTTCTTCTTGGCTAGATAGTGAATACCATGCTTGCCATTTTGTGGCCTAGGAAATGCCACACTTGGCAGTTGCACAACCACTTTCTCAACACAGGGTCCTTTCCCTTTATTCTAGCAAGCTCTTCCTTCAACCTAGCATTTTCCTCAATTATATTTGCATGATCACAAGAATAAGTAGAGGTACTAGGCACATTAAATTCAGCTAGTTGAGTTTGAAGTTGTTCATATGACTTGGCGAGGGTAGAGTGTTCACTCTCTAAGGCCTTGTGATCCTTGGTGAGCTTCTCTAGCTCCTCGGTTAGTTTATCATGACAAAAACCAAACTAAACCTTTTTATTTTTAGAAAATTTTTATTTAGCAATGGCATGGTTATGTTTCTTAGTGAGTTTAGAAATTAATTAATTATCTGACTCCTCAAGAGTCTCAAGTTTCTCCTCAAGAAAAAACGGAAGCTCATGCTTTTACTCAAGAGAAATGTTAAGATATGTCATTTCAAGAGCATCACCCCTCTCACCTTCACCTGTCTTCTCAAGAAGCTCATGATCCTCACCTAATTGGCTCATGAGAAGAACAAAGTTATTTTTGTTCTCACCTTGTAATTTAAACATAAAGAGTTCCAAGGCGGAAATTTCTTCTTCTACACTAAGACTAGCAAGATCATTCTTTTCATTTGGAGTCTTAGATATGGAGTAAGATGATAACTCGGTGGCCTTAGCCATGAATCACTTTGCGGATTGGCGAGGAAGATTATCATTGGGGGATTCAAAGAGGAATGAAGATGACAGAGATGCAATTGCAAGAGCTGAAGTTCACTTGTGGATTCATCATCTTCTTATTATTCTTCTTCATCATCATCATCACCGGATGCATACTCTTCTTGAGTCACCAACACAATCCTGGAGGTTAGCTTCTTGTTGAAAGTGTTCTTCTTGATGCAAGGTTTCTTGCGAATGACCTTAGACTTGTCCTTAACAAGTTTTCCTCCTTGACTTTCCCTATTCTCGAAAGGACAATCGGCCACAAAGTGAAACTTATCTTGGAAACTTAAGCATGACCTCACTTCTCGAGCTCCTACCTTAGCATAGCTTTACTTGGTCTTTCCCTCAACATAAGCATTGTCTTTGTGAGGGTTCTTCCAAAATCTTTTGGCTTGGAGGGCCATGAAGTCTTTCAGAACTGTATCATACTCTTTAGGCTTTAGAGGAGACAATTCTCTATCCGATTCAACATCATCTTCTTATTTGTCCACCATCTTGTTCACAACCTTGGCCTTCAAAGCAACATAGGCTCGTTTGTGCTGTACAATAGAACGAGCACGAGAGTCTTGAGCAAGCTTGGTTTGAACTTGAAATGATGACATCTTTTGCATAACCTCATTTGAAGTCATGATATGATAGTTGTGTCTTCCTTGGATACTCTTCAAGTCCACTGACTCAAATGGCATAAGGGCACTCACATACTTCCTCTTTATCCAAGCATCATTGACATGAGTGGCACCACACACCACTAAAGGCGGTAGCAAGGGTCTTGAGTCTTTGATACATGTCCTCATGAATTTAACCATCAATCATATAGAACCCTTCGGCCTCATTGATCAAGGCATCAAACCTATTCCTCTTCATACTATAATTTCCTTCATGCATGGATATAAGAGCATTTCATGTTTCTTTGGCGGTGGAGTATTGTTGAAAATGTGGCATGATCTTGTCACCCGAGGCTTGTTGGATCATGCGCAAAGCCTTGAGTTGACAATCAATCACTTCTCTTCTTGTCAAGTTCTTTGGATCAACAGGCTTGTATCCATCTTCAGTGATTCTCCATATCTCAATACAAGAATAGTTCAAGTGAGTTTTCATGAAATATTTCTATTGAGAAAAAGAGTGTGCTTTAACTTTGGGTGGATCACCCCTATTGTTTATATGAGGGTGAGGGATGATAGGATTGTGAGAGAACCAAGGAGGGGGAACCGAATGGTATTCCACCTTTCCATTAGATTCTTTAGGTGGATATTTGTTTCCATTATCTTTGCCCGCTTCATCATCCCTTGTCCCTTTGTATGCCGAGGTGTTATTCCCGGTAGACACGGAGGCAGAAGGATCCGAGTACTTGGCTTTGATGACTTTCGTCAACATGTTACGCAACACTTTCATTTGTGCTTCCATGGAGGAAATCAAAGATGTTTCCATCTACTTCAGATCATCCATAGTAGCCATAACCCCGGACTCGGTGGATTCGTCACCCATGCTTTCTCTTAGGCGGTTAAGCCCGAAATAAGAGAAGAGGCTCTGATACCAACTGAATGGATCGCATTGGCACCTGGGGGTGAATAGGTTCTACCTCCAAATTTTAATAATTTTTGGATTTTTTTTCGACATCGTATGCAAAAGTTATGCTCATTTTACTCTTTTTAACAAACTTTTGCATAGAAAGTCGAAATTCATATTTCAAAATTTGATAAAAAAAGTAGACCTTAAACTCTCCGTGCATCTATAAGGGATTTATTTTTTGATGCTTTTTAGACCGGCAACTCTTCCGTCAAAAACTAGAAAAGGCGTTCCCGGGCGGTGGTGGAGTTCGTGCGTGGACAGAAATTTTTGGGATAGGAATTCTGTGGCGCACGTGGCAGTGGTGCGCCACAGAAATGTCATATTTCTGTGGCGCACTAACCACCATGCGCCACAGAATAGGAGTGTGGCAATGATTGGTGTGGGCCCCAGCATATTTCTGTGGCGCACGGGTGTCCCGTGCGCCACAGAATTCCTCTTTTCTGTGGCGCACCCTTGTCCCGTGCGCCACAGAATTCCGCTTTTCTGTGGCGCATTTCCCCCGTGCGCCACAAAAATAAATTTCTATGGCGCATGGTTACATGGTGCGCCACAAAAAGCTATCCATAGAAAGACACTTCTCTACTAGTGGCACTCTTCAACTTGAAGAAATAGACCCAAGTATATGTTGAATAGTCATCAACGATCACCAAGCAATACTTCTTCCCACCAAGACTCGCCTCGGGCACGGCATCAAAGAAATCACATGAAGAAGTTCCAATATCCTCTTTGATGAAATTATGGTCTTTCTAGGGTGGGCATAATCATTCATATTTCCTTAAACACAAGCCCTGCAAACATGATCTTTGGAAAAGGAAACATTTTCTTTTAGTCCAAGGATGTGGCCACCTTTGTGAAGACTTTGCAATGCTCTCATGTTGACATGGGATAGGCGGCAATGACACAACCACCCCACATCCTCCTTTCTTAAGAGACACATCGCTTGAGTGTTGGTAGACCCCGAAAAGTCTACCACATACAACTCATTTTCGACATGCCCTATGAAAGCGACGTCTAGAGTCTTGCTCCACAAAATACCACGATATAAATTTAAAAGAAGACGGGTAAACCCATCTTCCCTGTGGCATGAACGGAAAGTAAATTGTAACCGAGGGATTCGACAAGCATGGCATTAACGAGGGTGATGTAAGGAGCAACAACAACCTTGAAAAAACCCATTACCTTAGATCTTGACTTATCTCCAAAAGTGACGGTTGCATGATTTATATTTTGTTCCAACTCTGACACTAGCTTCTTGCTTCCTGTCATATGGCTTGTACACCCACTATCAAGTATCCATTTTTATCCACCGGAAGCATAGTCCTACATAAGATCATTGATTGAGTTAGGACCCAAATTGGTTCCTCTCACATTAGGAACAAGGGTCTTGGGAACCAAAATAGTATAGTCAATTAAATCAACATAAGGACAAACATATTTAGCTTTCACACAACCATAATAATCAACAAATAGAAAGTGTCGAGGGTTGTTAGATCCCATAGAGTGGTTATGTGTTGTTTCATCTCTAATGACAACACCACTCGCACCAAAAAAATTCTTAGCTTGTGCATGCTCGTCCTTCTTCTTGTTATTTTTCTTCTTGTTCTTCTTCTTGTCTATATAGCGAATACCATGCTTGCCATTTTGTGGCCTAGGAAATGCCACACTTATCAGTTGCACAACCACTTTCTCAACACCAGGGCCCTTGCCCTTTATTCTAGCAAGCTCTTCCTTCAACCTAGCATTTTCCTCAATTATATTTGCATGATCACAAGAATAAGTAGAGGTACTAGGAACATTAAATTGAGCTAGTTGAGTTTGAAGTTGTTCATATGACTTGGCGAGGGTAGAATGTTCACTCTCCAAGGCCTTGTGATCCTTGGTGAGCTTCTCTAGCTCCTCGTTAGTTTATCATGACAAACACCAAACTAAAACTTTTTATTTTTAGAAACTTTTTATTTAGCAATGGCATGGTTATGTTGCTTAGTGAGTTTAGAAATTAATTAATTACCTGACTCCTCAAGAGTCTCAAGTTTCTCCTCGAGAAAAACTAGAAGCTCATGCTTTTACTCAAGAGAAATGTTAAGATATGTCATTTCAAGAGCATCACCCCTCTCACCTTCACCTGTCTTCTCAAGAAGCTCATGATCCTCACCTAATTGTCTCATGAGAAGACCAAAGTTATTTTTGGTCTCACCTTGTAAGTTAAACATAAAGAGTTCCAAGGCGGAAATTTCTTCTTCTACACTAAGAATAGCAAGATCATTCTTTTCATTTGGAGTCTTAGAGATGGAGTATGATGATAACTCGGTGGCCTTAGCCATGAATCACTTTGCGGATTGGTGATGAAGATTATCATTGGGGGATTCAAAGAGGAATGAAGATGACGAAGATGCAATTGCAAGAGTTGAACTTCACTTGTGGATTCATCATCTTCTTATTATTATTCTTCATCATCATCATCCCCGGATGCATACTCTTCTTGAGTCACCAACACAATCCTGGAGGTTAGCTTCTTGTTGAAAGTGTTCTTCTTGATGCAAGGTTTCTTGCGAATGAGCTTAGACTTGTCCTTAACAAGTTTTCCTCCTTGACTTTCCCTATTCTCGAAAGGACACTCGGCCACAAAGTGAAACTTATCTTGGAAACTTAAGCATGACCTCACTTCTCGAGCTCCTACCTTAGCATAGCTTTACTTGGTCTTTCCCTCAACATAAGCATTGTCTTTGCGAGGGTTCTTCCAAAATCTTTTGGCTTGGAGGGCCATGAAGTCTATAAGAACTGTATCATACTCTTTAGGCTTTAGAGGAGAAAATTCTCCATCCGACTCAACATCATCTTCTTATTTGTCCACCATCTTGTTCACAACCTTGGCCTTCAAAGCAACATAGGCTCCTTTGTGCAGTACAATGGCACGAGCACGAGAGTCTTGAGCAAGCTTGGTTTGAACTTGAAATGATGACATCTTTTGCATAACCTCATTTGAAGTCATGATATGATAGTTGTGTCTTCCTTGGATACTCTTCAAGTCCACGGGCTCAAATGGCATAAGGGCACTCACATACTTCCTCTTTATCCAAGCATCATTGACATGAGTGGCACCACACACCACTAAAGGCGGTAGCAAGGGTCTTGAGTCTTTGATACATGTCCTCATGAATTTAACCATCAATCATATAGAACCCTTCGGCCTCATTGATCAAGGCATCAAACCTATTCCTCTTCATACTATAATTTCCTTCATGCATGGATATAAGAGCATCCCATGTTTATTTGGCGGTGGAGTATTGTTGAAAATGTGGCATGATCTTGTCACCCGAGGCTTGTTGGATCATGTGCAAAGCCTTGAGTTGACAATCAATCACTTCTCTTCTTGTCAAGTTCATTGGATCAACAGGCTTGTATCCATCTTCAATGATTCTCCATATCTCAATACAAGAAGAGTTCAAGTGAGTTTTCATGAAATATTTCTATTGAGAAAAGAGTGTGCTTTAACTTTGGGTGGATCACCCCTATTGTTTATATGAGGGTGAGGGATGATAGGATTGGGAGAGAACCAAGGAGGGGGAACCGAATGGTATTCCACCTTTCCATTAGAATCTTTAGGTGGATATTTTTTTCCATTATCTTTGCCCGCCTCATCATCCCTTGTCCCTTTGTATGCCGAGGTGTTATTCCCGGTAGACACGAAGGCAGAAGGATCCGAGTCCTTGGCTTTGATGACTTTCGTCAACATGTTACGCAACACTTTCATTTGTGCTTCCATGGAGGAAATCAAGAATGTTTCCATCTACTTCAGATCATCCATGGTAGCCATAACCCCGGACTCGGTGGATTCGTCACCCATGCTTTCTCTTAGGCGGTTAAGCCCGAATTAAGAGACGAGGCTCTGATACCAACTGAATGGATTGCATTGGCACCTGGGGGTGAATAGGTTCTACCTCCAAATTTTAATAATTTTTCGATTTTTTTTCGACATCGTATGCAAAAGTTATGCTCATTTTACTTTTTTTAACGAACTTTTGCTCAGAAAGTCGAAATTCATATTTCAAAATTTGATAAAAAAAAGTAGACCTTAAACTCTCCGTGCATCTATAAGGGATTTATTTTTTGATGCTTTTTAGACCGGCAACTCTTCCGTCAAAAACTAGAAAAGGCGTTCCCGGGGGGGTTGGAGTTCGTGCATGGACATAAATTTTTGGGACAGGAATTCTGTGGCGCACGTGGCAGTGGTGCGCCACAGAAATGTCATATTTCTGTGGCGCACTAACCACCATGCGCCACAGAATAGGAGTGTGGCAATGATTGGTGTGGGCCCCAACATATTTCTGTGGCGCACGGGTGTCCCGTGCGCCACAGAATTCCTCTTTCGTTTCCCCCGTGCGCCACAAAAATAAATTTCTATGGCGGATGGTTACATGGTGCGCCACAAAAAGCTATCCATAGAAAGGCACTTCTCTACTAGTGTCACTCTTCAACTTGAAGAAATAGACCCAAGTATATGTTGAATAGTCATCAATGATCACCAAGCAATACTTCTTCCCACCAAGACTCGCCTCGGGCACGGCATCAAAGAAATCACATGAAGAAGTTCCAATATCCTCTTTGATGAAATTATGGTCTTGCTAGGGTGGGCATAATCATGCATATTTCCTTAAACACAAGCCCTGCAAACATGATCTTTGGAAAAGGAAACATTTTCTTTTAGTCTGAGGATGTGGCCACCTTTATGAAGACTTTGCAATGCTCTCATGTTGACATGGGATAGGCGGCAATGACACAACCACCCCACATCCTCCTTTCTGAAGAGACACGTCGCTTGAGTGTTGGTAGACCCCGAAAAGTCTACCACATACAACTCATTTTCGACATGCCCTATGAAAGCGATGTCAAGAGTCTTGCTCCACAAAATAGTACCACGATATCAATTTAAAAGAAGAAGGGTAAACCCATCTTCCCTGTGGCACGAACGGAAAGTAAATTGTAACCGAGGGATTCGACAAGCATGGCATTAACGAGGGCGATGTAAGGAGCAACAACAACCTTGAAAAAACCCATTACCTTAGATCTTGACTTATCTCCAAAAGTGACGGTTGCATGATTTATATTTTGTTCCAACTCTGACACTAGCTTCTTGCTTCCTGTCATATGGCTTGTACACCCACTATCAAGTATCCTTTTTTATCCACCGGAAGCATAGCCCTACATAAGATCATTGATTGAGTTAGGACCCAAATTGGCTCCTCTCTCATTAGGAACAAGGGTCTTGGGAACCCAAATAGTATAGTCAATGTAATAAACATAAGGACAAACATATTTAGCTTTCACACAACCATAATAATCAACAAATAGAAAGTGGTGAGGGTTGTTAGATCCCACAGAGTGGTTATGTGTTGTTTCATCTCTAATGACAACACCACTCGCACCAAAAAAAATCTTAGCTTGTGCATGCTCGTCCTTCTTCTTGTTATTTTTCTTCTTGTTCTTCTTCTTGGCTAGATAGCGAATACCATGCTTGCCATTTTGTGGCCTAGGAAATGCCACACTTGGCAATTGCACAACCACTTTCTCAACACCAGGGCCGTTGCCCTTTATTCTAGCAAGCTCTTCCTTCAACCTAGCATTTTCCTCAATTATATTTGCATGATCACAAGAATAAGTAGAGGTAATAGGCACATTAAATTGAGCTAGTGGAGTTTGAAGTTGTTCATATGACTTGGCGAGGGTAGAGTGTTCACTCTCCAAGGCCTTGTGATCCTTGGTGAGCTTATCTAGCTCCTCGGTTAGTTTATCATGACAAACACCGAACTAAACCTTTTTATTTTTAGAAACTTTTTATTTAGCAATGGCATGTTTATGTTGCTTAGTGAGTTTAGAAATTAATTAATTATCTGACTCCTCAAGAGTCTCAAGTTTCTCCTCAAGAAAAACGGGAAGCTCATGCTTTTACTCAAGAGAAATGTTAAGATATGTCATTTCAAGAGCATCATCCCTCTCACCTTCACCTGTCTTCTCAAGAAGCTCATGATCCTAACCTAATTGTCTCATGAGAAGACCAAAGTTATTTTTGGTCTCACCTTGTAAGTTAAACATAAAAGTTCCAAGGCGGAAATTTCTTCTTCTACACTAAGCCTAGCAAGATCATTCTTTTCATTTTGGAGTCTTAGAGATGGAGTGAGATGATAACTCGGTGGCCTTAGCCATGAATCACTTTGCGGATTGGTGAGGAAGATTATCATTAGGGGATTCAAAGAGGAATGAAGATGACGAAGATGCAATTGCGAGAGCTGAACTTCACTCGTGGATTCATCATCTTCTTCTTATTATTCTTCTTCATCATCATCACCGGATGCATACTCTTCTTGAGTCACCAACACAATCCTGGAGGTTAGCTTCTTGTTGAAAGTATTCTTCTTGATGCAAGGTTTCTTGCGAATGAGCTTAGACTTGTCCTTAACAAGTTTTCCTGCTTGACTATCCCTATTCTCGAAAGGACACTCGGCCACAAAGTGAAACTTATCTTGGAAACTTAAGCATGATCTCACTTCTCAAGCTCCTACCTTAGCATAGCTTTACTTGGTCTTTCCCTCAACATAAGCATTGTCTTTGCGAGGGTTCTTCCAAAATCTTTTGGCTTGGAGGGCCATTGTCGCACCCGGACTTCTAGAGGATACTCACCGTACGAACTGAACAGTAGTTGATTGGATTACGGGGCTTACCGGCACCCGCATCTCTTACGAGTAGGCCAACACTTATGTGTGACAACCAATCTCTACTATCCACCGTCGATGTAAACTATCCCATAGAAATCAGGATACTACCATTGACGTACTTCATACCATACACACACGGTACGTCAACGGCGTTGAACAAGATGATAACACAACAGATCTCTAAGACACAAAAGATGGAAATAAGTTGCAAATGGCCCTCACTAGAGCAGAGATAGCAAATACAATCACCCAGAGGACACATGTCCCAACAATTCATCATTACATCTCAGCGGAAGCATTCAAAGGGTCTGAGTACAGACAAATCCAAATAGGCTTAAGAAGTCGGGAATGAAAGGAAAACGGAGCCCATCCTCCTAGTCTCGGATCCTGCCCGGGTCCGCTATCTACTCGTCAGCAGCCTCGTCAAACTCCACGTAGTAGCCGTCACGGGGATCCTCGTAAGCGTAGTCTGCGGAAACCACAGCCCCAAAGGGGTCAGTACAACAACGTACTGGCAAGCAAGACTCACAGTTTACCAAAGTGTAGCCCGTCAACACCAAGCACAGATGCCTTGGGTTCAACGGAAGAAAGGGGATATAAAAGATGCTGCAACTGGCTGCTCTAACCAACTACAGAGTTACTACCACTTCCGGCTAACAGAAAGAAGATAAGATAGCGTATCGTAACCAACTATAACTAACCACCAAACAAACCCATCTTGGATCTCGCCCCTTATCCAAAGAAGCAATCCGAGGATAACTCACACAGTTGGATTAATGATGGATCAAGTTATTGTGGCAATAAGGCTATTACTAGTCAAATTATCATTAGTTAGGTGTAAGTTGTTCTGAGTACTTGTTAGCCAGTACTTTCACCAAGTAGTCCATAACCGCGGATAACATGGCTTCTCGAGAATATTTATCCCTGCAGGGGTGCACCAATTTGGCCGTACACGTAAGAATATCCCGCCAGACGGGAATCAAACCCACCAAGCGAGGCACTCTACACAACTCAACTCTTCTTCGCATCAAGCCCAAAGCACCACGTGCTGTGTGTGCGCGGCTAATCGAGCCCCACGAAGAAAAGGGGACCCTCATAGCACTCTAAGACCACGCCGCCCTAAATGCCGACTACAAAAATTCCACCCTGGCCTCGGGTTCGTACCTGCATATGAGTGCATCAAATGGAAAGCCCAAACTAAGTGTGGCGATTTGGACGAGATGCGAATCGAATCAAATTGAGGGGGGCGCCCATACACGCTTCCCACATGCGGTTAGTGCACTCATCATGGATCAGTAGACAAGACCCTTTTCCTATTAGGGTCGACACTAGCAGGCCTCAAAACCACGTCGGGCCTCCTGCCGGTGCCTTATCAGCAAATTATTATTACCCAAGATTAACAGGTTGTTGTTTAACATCGAGCCCCAGAATATAATAGAAATATAGTAACAGAAGGTAACGGGTAACAGACTCGAGCAAAACAACCCTGAGCATGCTAGTAAGACACGGGCACAATCAATGGGGTTATAGGAGTGGAGGTGAGGCAATATCATGGTTAAAGGGTAACAGGTGATAGGTTCGTAACAGAAGAAACGATACATATGGCTAGCAGAAATAGACAACGGAAAGTATCGGTAACCAATGTTGAAAGGAACACAGTGGTTCATGTGAGTGATAACTTGCCTGCAAACTCAGCAGCCTGGTACTGAGCTAGATCCTCAGAAGGGGTGTTGTAAGTATCGTCTGTCTCAACGTCGTCGTCTATCCGAGAAGAAGCAAACAAACAATGCAGAAACATAAACAATCAATATCATAGCATAGTGCACAATCATGGGATGATGCATGACCATTTAATTGATGCATAGAAATAACTAGTTGACATGGTAACACAATTTAAATGGACCCATATGCAATTTGGATTGCATATGGAAAAGGTCTATGAATTAAGGTTGAAACAATTGTTTTATAACTAACCAACAGGTGAAAGTGGTTTAGTATGATGCATGGATGAAGAAAACAACAAAATAACAACAATAGAAACAATCGGAAATAAGGTTTACCAATTTTGGAATTTTAGTTATTAAGTTAAGGAATTTTGGTTCCTTAGAGGTGTTACACAAGAATTTGTTGTTTTCAGCAAGTTAAATTGTTCAAAACAGTTGACAAAGTTTATATTTGAAAATAACACACAATTTTAGGTGGATTACATGTTTCAAATATTGAAAAAGGAATTAGGATGAATTTATTATGAATTAAACGAGATTAAACAAGTTTTAAATGAATTTAAAACAAGTTTGAATATTATTTGAATTTTAGTTGTTGAAAACATTAAGCCAAATTCCTATTTGAAAAGGTTATGTTTTTCTGGTTTGAAAACATATTTTGCATGTTCAAAAAATAATTTAATTTGAGCAAGTTATGAATTTAGCAAATTTAAATGATTTAAACAATATTTAAATTTTTTAAGCAATTTTAATTATTCAAATAATGAAACAAAATTTATATTTGAAAAGGTGGTTTGAAATAGCATGGAAAACATATTTTATTTGCATTATTTGGATTAAGTATGAATTATTTATGGAATTAACCAAATTTCAAATGAATTGTTTGAATTTGAAATTTGGTTGCATTTGAATTAGTCAAAACAGAAAACAAATGGTTTGAATAGATAGATAATTAAATTTGGTGCAGTGTACATATTTTATTTTTATTATTTGGGTTTATAAAATAAAAGTTATTAGGGTTTTAGTGGCAGGGACCAAACTGTAAAAGGAATAAGATTTAATTTAAAACAGAAAAGCTGAAAAACAAAATGTTACTCTGCAGTGGCTAGCTAATGCCACTGACAGAGGGCCCCAGGCGCCAACGTGGACGCACGCGTGGCAGCACTGCCACACAGCAGCTGACAGGGGGGCCACGGGCGCTTGCGTGGCAAAGCAAAAAAGGCCGGATTAATTCCGCGCCGCGGGGGCTCGAACCCCCGACCTGGGCGCGCGAGGGAGCAGTGCTACCACTGCGGTGTGCGTTCGTTTCTGTCAGATAAGGGGATGCAGGTAAGGTATTCTTCAGTTACGGTTAACTGAATTTTAACAGCGCGCGTTTCTGAAACTTGGCAGAGAGCAACGCCGGCGGCGACCTGCCGTGGTTGCTGCCGTGCTGGCTCGCTGCAGAGGGGTGGTGTGGTGCTGCGTGTGCGAGGTGGTGCATGTGCTCGTGCAGAGAAGAGGGAGGAGAGGGATGGCGCTCACTGTCGAGGTAGTCGTAGCCGCGGCTCGGGGCAGGGAGCTCGACGGCGATGTCGAGGACGGCGGCGTCGCTCCGGTGAGTCTCCGCCAACGAGAAGCAACCGAGGAGGAAGAGGGGAGTACGGGGGTTCAGTTCCCATACTTGGCCCGAGGGGAAGCGTCGTCCACCGGCGGCGATCATCGGCTGAAGGTGTGGTGGCGCTCGGGTACGGTGGCAGAGAGGGGAGAACTCCGGCAGCGAGAGAGAAACGGCGGCGGAGCGAGGGGGGTAGGGTAGACCTAGGGTTAGGGCAGCGGCGCGGGGCCTAGGGTGGCTATATAGAGGGTTAGGGGCGCTGTTGGCCGTGCGTTGCTGCTGACGGCGACGTGGCACCGCCCGATGACCGGCCGTACGCGGGGAAGAAAAGGAGAGGGGGTGCGAAACGGTACGGGCCGAGGGGAGTGGGCTGGGCCGTGTTTCTCCCCCCCCCCCCCTCTGTGAGCGTTTTCTTTTTTTTTTAAATTTTCTTCTTCTGTTTTTTTTTTGCAGAAATGGAATTGGAAGAAAAAGAAGGATTTTTGAGTTAGGAAAATTCTAGGAAAAATTGGGTTGCTTATTTATTGTGTCATTAACCATTTTACCACTTTTGTTTTCCAGAAGTTTCAAAATATCAGTGTTGTTTGTAATTGATTCAAAATTTGAATGGATTTTAATTATTAAGTGGAATGTTGAAACAAGGTTTAAATAGGGTGAACCCTAGAGTTTAAATGGAACAAAAGGGTTAGAAATGTTTGTGGTAATGTTCATAATTTTAAATTGGGTGCTGTTTGTGATTTGATTTGAATTTTGAATAACATTTGAATTAATTGATTGATTAAAAGCCACCATTTTTAATAGTTGAACCTTATAGTTTAATGGAAACAATTGGTTGTTTTTACTTGAACTTTTTATTTGAAAAGTTGTAACATAACAAGTATGAACGAAGCATTTGAAATATGATTTGAATTTCCATTGTGAAAACAAATAAAAACAGATGCAAACCCAAAATGAAAACAAAGGCAATGAGTATGATGACATGATGCAAAACTTTAATTAAACAAGAATCAAACATTCTAGGGATGGTTTTTCATACTTGGGATGTTACAAAACGCCCCCCCTTGAAGGAATCGCGCCCCGAGATTCCTTACTGAGAAGAGAAAAGGTCCGGATACTTCTTGCGAAGATCCTCTTCGGTCTCCCACGTTGCCTCTTTATCGGAATGATGCGACCACTGCACTTTCAAGAACTTGGTGCTCTTGTTGCGAGTCTTACGCTCGGTCTCATCGAGAATTCGAATAGGGTGCTCCTCATAAGATAGATCATCTTGCAGTTCAATGCAATCATGATCAACTGCACGATCTGGATCTTTGAAACACCTCTTGAGCTGTGACACGTGAAGCACATCGTGCACCTTGGATAGTTTTTCTGGAAGTTCAAGACGATAGGAATTTTCGGCACGCCTTGAGAAAATGTTGAAAGGACCAATGTATCTTGGTGCAAGCTTTCCTTTCACACCGAAACGATGAGTGCCTCTGAGGGGAGTTACACGGAGATATGCCTTGTCACCAGGTGCATAGATCATATCCCTGTGCTTGTTGTCATAGTAGCTTTTCTGACGAGACTGAGCAATCTTGAGATTGTCATGAATGATGCGAACTTTCTCTTCGGCTTCCTTAACAATGTCAGGGCCTAAGAGTGAACGTTCACCAGCTCCAGACCAATTGATTGGACTCCTGCATCTGCGGCCATAGAGAGCTTCAAATGGTGCCATGCCTAGGCTTGCCTGGAAGCTGTTGTTGTAGGAGAATTCAGCATATGGAAGGCAATCCTCCCATTTCATGCCAAAGGAGAGACCACATGCTCTGAGCATATCTTCGAGAATCTGATTGACTCTTTCGACTTGCCCCTGAGACTGAGGGTGATAAGCTGTGCTGAACAGAAGTTTGGTGCCCGATGCTTCTTGAAAGCTTTTCCAGAAATGAGAAGTGAATATGCTTCCACGGTCTGAGCTTATTTCCAATGGAACACCATGAAGAGGAACAATCTTTGCTGTGTAGAGTTCTGCTAACTGGCTAGCTGAGATTGTTTCTTTGACAGCAAAGAAGTGAGCTACTTCAGTGAGACGATCAATAACAACGAAGATTGCATCGTTGCCCTTCTTGGACTTTGGAAAACCAGTGACGAAGTCCATTTCAATCATGTCCCACTTCCACTCAGGAATTTTCAGAGGTTGGAGAAGACCGGCTGTTTTCTGATGAACTGCCTTAACACGTTGACAAACGTCGCATTCAGAAACGTATTGGGCAATTTCATGTTTCATGCCAGGCCACCAATACAGTGTTTTGAGATCCTGGTACATCTTTGTACTTCCAGGGTGGATGGAGAGAGGAGTTTCATGAGCCTCCTTGAGAATAACATCTTTGAGACTTTGAATCTTAGGAACTGCAATGCGTCCTTCGAAGAACACAGTTCCCTTGTCATCAATTGAGAAGGACTTGAATTTCTCCTTGCCTTCTTTTATGTGCTCTACCATCTTCTTGATTTCAGCATCACGAAGTTGTTCAGAACGAATCTTGTCCTCAAGAGTTGGACTGGCTGTCAAGCTTGCAAGATAACCTTGAGGAACAAGACCAAGGTTCAGCTTCTGGAATTCTTCGTGAAGTGGAGGTTGGTTTTCCATGATCATGAGATTGTTGCAATATGACTTGCGACTGAGAGCATCGGCCATAACATTAGCCTTGCCTAGAGTGTAAGAAATGGTGAGATCAAAGTCTTTAATCTTTTCAATCCATCTCCTTTGCCTGAGGTTTAGATCTGGTTGAGTGAAGATGTATTTCAGACTCTTATGATCGGAAAAGATTTCAGTGCGATTACCCAACAAGTATTGCCTCCATTTCTTGCGGGCAAACACAACTGCTGCAAGTTCTAGGTCATGAGTGGGATAATTTTGCTCATGATCATTCAACTGACGTGAAGCATAAGCCACAACTTGACGTTCTTGCATAAGAACTACACCTAGACCTTGGAGAGATGCATCGCAGAATATCTGGAAAGGTTTGGTAGTATCTAGGCCAACCAGAACTGGTGTAGCAGTGAGTTTAGTCTTTAGGAGATTGAAACTTTCATCACATTGTGGAGACCAAACGAACTTCTTGTCCTTCTTTGTGAGATCAGTGAGAGGTTTGGCAATCTTGGAAAAGTTTTGCACGAAACGACGGCAATAGCTAGCCAAGCCAAGAAAACTTCTGACTTGCTTTACCGTCTTAGGAGGTTTCCAATCAAAAATTGCCTTAACCTTTTCTGGGTCAATGGCTATGCCCTTGGCAGAGATGATATGACCAAGATAAGCAACTTCTGAAATCCAGAACTCACATTTGGAGAACTTGGCATATAGACGATGCTCACGAAGTTTCATGAGAGTGAGACGAAGATGTTCTTCATGCTCTTCCTCGGATTTTGAGTAGACAAGAATGTCATCAAGATATACCACAACGAACTTGTCGAGGTATTCATGAAAAACAGAATTCATGAGTCGAGAGAATGTCGCCGGTGCATTGGTGAGACCAAAGGACATGACGGTGTATTCATATAGACCGTACCGAGTGGTGAAAGCTGTTTTTGGAATATCTTCCTTTCTGATCTTTATTTGATGGTAACCCATCCTCAAGTCCAACTTTGAGAATATTGAGGCCCCAGCAAGTTGATCAAAAAGATCATCGATACGAGGAATTGGATACTTGTTTTTGATGGTTTTCTCGTTGAGAGGACGATAGTCAACCACGAGTCTCTTTGTTTGATCATTCTTCGCAACGAACAGAGTTGGGCAACCCCAAGCGGAGGAACTAGGTTGAATGTAACCTTTTTCCATGTACATATCGATTTGCTCCTTTAACAGTTTCAGTTCAGGAGGAGCTATCTTGTATGGATGCTTAGAGATTGGAGCAGTACCTGGTTCAAGCTCGATCACGAACTCAACTGCTCTGTCCGGAGGCATCCCTGGCAACTCTTCTGGAAAGACGTCAGGGAATTCACAAACCACCGGAACATTTTCGAGTAGAGGTAGAGGTTTAGCATCGAGGGTGTACAGCTGAACAGAACTTGATGCATGTGGAGAATAGACTATCTGGCCAGAAGGGTGGAACAGAGTTATTGACTTCTGAGCACAGTCAATCGTAGCTTTATTGGCCTTCAACCAATCCATGCCAAGAATGACATCAATGTCAGAATTGCCAAGCAGAATGAGAGAAGCAAGGAATATGTGGCCTCCAATTAGGATCTGATTCTCATGACTGATCTTGGAAGTTTGCATAGTTGCCCCAGGGGAGTTTACTACTATGGTGAACCCAAACCAACAAAGGGGACCTTAATTGATGTTGCAAAGATCATTGACACGAAAGAATGCGATGCTCCGGTATCAAACAACACTTTAGCTGGAATTAAGTTTACGGGGAATATACCGAGAACGACGTCAGCAGCTTCCTCAGCTTTGTCGGCCTTGATATGATTCACCCTCGCGGTCGTCCCGACAGGCCTGTTGTTGGAGTTGAAGGCTTTAGCCGGGGGAGCACGCACCATTGCCTGGTTGGTGTTGGGACGAGGAGGTGGTGGAGGTAGCTGCCTCTGAGTGCACTTGTCAGCGTAGTGCCCCGTCTGCTTGCATTTGAAGCAAGTGACGACACGAGGAGGATCTGGCCTTGGCTGCCCCATTGCAAACCTCTGACCATGCATCTGAGATGGGTTGGGTGGGCGGGGAGCAAAGCCTGGAGAAGCTTGGGCATATGGAGCCCGAGTGACAACACTATTTGGCACCCAGATGCGGCGCTTCTGCGGAGGGGTGGTCATGTTGGAGGAGGAACCACCCTCACGCGAGTGCTTGCGGGACTCCTCGAACGCCTTGCGCCCATTTTCTTCATTGAGCGCGGTGTTAACGAGCTCCTCGAAGTCTTTGGTCTTGATGTTGGTGAGGGCGTACTTGAGTTTTGGGCTAAAACCTCTGCGGAACCTTGCCATCTTCTTGGCCTCAGTGGACACCTCATCACCAGCGTATCGAGTGAGGCGATTGAACTCATTCTGATAGCCGATGACGTCCAGCTTGCCTTGCTTAAGAGAGCAAAAGTCTTCACGCATCCTCTCCATGAGACCATCTGGGATGTGGTGCTTCAGGAAGGCTTCCTTGAAACAACCCCAGGTGATTGGATAGCCAGCTCTCATGGTCTGGTAGTTCTCCCACCAAGTAGCTGCCTGACCCTTGAGCAGATAGGAGGCATACTTGACCTTGTCTTCCTCAGCAACGTGAGCGATGTCCAGAGCCCTGGCCATCTCACGGATCCAGTCATCAGCATCCAGAGGCTCGCGTGTTGCCACGAAAGCTCTCGGCCCCAGACTCAGAAACTCCTTGATACTGACTCGTGGAGCGTTCTGGTTGTTGTGCTGATTAGCCTGGAACTGGGCCATCTGCGTCACGACCTGAGTCATCTGAGTCAACAGCTCCGTGATCGGCGGTGGCTCAGGCGGGGTGTTCCTTGTTGGCGGCATCCTGAATGGAAATGCATTTTAGCACAACAACAGAAAAGGATAGACTTGTAACCGAAAGAGAGATTATTCCGACGCATGAATAGATAACCAACAGGTACATCATCACATGTTCAAATACATCAGAATATCCAACACACCATAAATGGTTCGAATGCCAAAGGATAACTAAACATAGCTAAGAACGGATACATCGGTACTCCCATGCTCATCACGCAGGACGGCGGTGAGTAGTACGACGAGAGGTACGGTGAGGAGGACGCCCACGAAAGTAAGTAGAACGACGATCCACGTAGATCTGACGTGGTCTGAGCCCGACTCTCGGTGTGATGAAGTACATAGCATCGGCTCCCTGTGCTCCAAAGCGGGGAATCCCAGTGTATCCAGCACCGAGGTGGAGTAGTGGACCTCTGATCGGCTCGTAACCTCCAGCATCTGGCAGAGGACGACCAACTGGCTGCTCGAAACGTGCAAAGCGCTCGTCTCCAACAAAGTCTGTGGTGTACGTCGCCAGACGAGTCAACGCGAGGTAGAGCTGCTCTCTGACTGAAGCCAACTCCTGAGAAAGTGTGGTGGCAACTGTGTCACTGTACCTCACAAACTGAGCGGTGGTGTGCAGCCTGGAGTTATCATGCTCATAAACATCCAAGTTGTCGTAGAGAGTGAAGTGAGCTCCCTCCGAAGTGATGTAACCACGGGGGATGTGGCGATAGATAGAATCGTCAAACCCCCAGTAGTCAGCACGAAGGACGGTGAGACTCACATAGGCTGCCTGCTGCACGGCCATATCCACTGTGGAACCTACTGCCTCGTAGCGGTGGACGACGCTCATGCCATCATCTGACAGAATGTAGACGATAGCCTGGTAGTAGGTCTGGTCAAACTCTCGCTGCTGCTCGTAGACCTGGTACTCTGGTGCCCAACGGAACCCCAGATAAGTGACCATTTCCCTCAGCATCTCCGGATAACCGGCGGTGCTCTCACAACGAGTCATCCGAACCACCTACGGGTAGAACCTGAGATCCATCTGCAGATGATTGGGGAAGTTTTGATTAGACGCCGGTAGAGAACTGAAGTGGAAAGCAACAACAAGGTTTCAACGGACGAAAAGGATGTTGAGAAGAACAGGATATCGAAGCAACAACGGGAAACACGAGACCAAAACTCCTGAGGTACTACGGAAGAACCCATCCGGGCTTCTAAAGGATCAATATCTACTGCTTAAGGAATAGAGGATCTCCATTCCTATGGTCTAGTAGATATAACTATCCTAGAGAAACCAGGATTCGTGAAAACCTAACTTGAAAGTTTTAGGTGAGAAGAGAAAACAACGTTGCACTTCCTTACCAGAAAAGGGTGGGTGGGTGGGGAAAGAAGAAAAATGGCAGAATTCCTACTCTCACGTTTCATTTTTTCCTATATAGCTACAAAATAGTTTCTAGACTCAACTGCGACCAGCAAAAGGGATCCTACAGGCAGACAGGCTCTGATACCATTTGTCGCACCCGGACTTCTAGAGGATACTCACCGTACGAACTGAACAGTAGTTGATTGGATTACGGGGCTTACCGGCACCCGCATCTCTTACGAGTAGGCCAACACTTATATGTGACAACCAATCTCTACTATCCACCGTCGATGTAAACTATCCCATAGAAATCAGGATACTACCATTGACGTACTTCATACCATACACACATGGTACGTCAACGGCGTTGAACAAGATGATAACACAACAGATCTCTAAGACACAAAAGATGGAAATAAGTTGCAAATGGCCCTCACTAGAGCAGAGATAGCAAATACAATCATCCAGAGGACACATGTCCCAACAATTCATCATTACATCTCAGCGGAAGCATTCAAAGGGTCTGAGTACAGACAAATCCAAATAGGCTTAAGAAGCCGGGAATGAAAGGAAAACGGAGCCCATCCTCGTAGTCTCGGATCCTGCCCGGGTCCGCTATCTACTCGTCAGCAGCCTCGTCAAACTCCACGTAGTAGCCGTCACGGGGATCCTCGTAAGCGTAGTCTGCGGAAACCACAGCCCCAAAGGGGTCAGTACAACAACGTACTGGCAAGCAAGACTCACAGTTCACCAAAGTGTAGCCCGTCAACACCAAGCACAGATGCCTTGGGTTCAACGGAAGAAAGGGGATATAAAAGATGCTGCAACTGGCTGCTCTAACCAACTACAGAGTTACTACCACTTCCGGCTAACAGAAAGAAGATAAGATAGCGTATCGTAACCAACTATAACTAACCACCAAACAAACCCATCCTGGATCTCGCCCCTTATCCAAAGAAGCAATCCGAGGATAACTCACACAGTTGGATTAATGATGGATCAAGTTATTGTGGCAATAAGGCTATTACTAGTCAAATTATCATTAGTTAGGTGTAAGTTGTTCTGAGTACTTGTTAGCCAGTACTTTCACCAAGTAGTCCATAACCGCGGATAACACGGCTTCTCGAGAAGATTTATCCCTGCAGGGGTGCACCAATTTGGCCGTACACGTAAGAATATCCCGCCAGACGGGAATCAAACCCACCAAGCGAGGCACTCTACACAACTCAACTCTTCTTCGCATCAAGCCCAAAGCACCACGTGTTGTGCGTGCGCGGCTAATCGAGCCCCACGAAGAAAAGGGGACCCTCATAGCACTCTAAGACCACGCCGCCCTAAATGCCGACTACAAAAATTCCACCCTGGCCTCGGTTTCGTACCTGCATATGAGTGCATCAAATGGAAAGCCCGAACTAAGTGTGGCGATTTGGACGAGATGCGAATCGAATCAAATTGAGGGGGGCGCCCATACACGCTTCCCACATGCGGTTAGTGCGCTCATCATGGATCAGTAGACAAGACCCTTTTCCTATCAGGGTCGACACTAGCAGGCCTCAAAACCACGTCGGGCCTCCTGCCGGTGCCATATCAGCAAATTATTATTACCCAAGATTAACAGGTTGTTGTTTAACATCGAGCCCCAGAATATAATAGAAATATAGTAATAGAAAGTAACGGGTAACAGACTCGAGCAAAACAACCCTGAGCATGCTAGTAAGACACAGGCACAATCAATGGGGTTATAGGAGTGGAGGTGAGGCAATATCATGGTTAAAGGGTAACAGGTGATAGGTTCGTAACAGAAGCAACGATACATATGGCTAGCAGAAATAGACAACGGAAAGTATCGGTAACCAATGTTGAAAGGAACACAGTGGTTCATGTGAGTGATAACTTTCCTGCAAACTCAGCAGCCTGGTACTGAGCTAGATCCTCAGAAAGGGTGTTGTAAGTATCGTCTGTCTCAACGTCGTCGTCTATCCGAGAAGAAGCAAACAAACAATGCAGAAACATAAACAATCAATATCATAGCATAGTGCACAATCATGGGATGATGCATGACCATTTAATTGATGCATAGAAATAACTAGTTGACATGGTAACACAATTTAAATGGACCCATATGCAATTTGGATTGCATATGGAAAAGGTCTATGAATTAAGGTTGAAACAATTGTTTTATAACTAACCAACAGGTGAAAGTGGTTTAGTATGATGCATGGATGAAGAAAACAACAAAATAACAACAATAGAAACAATTGGAAATAAGGTTTACCAATTTTGGAATTTTAGTTATTAAGTTAAGGAATTTTGGTTCCTTAGAGGTGTTACACAAGCATTTGTTGTTTTCAGCAAGTTAAATTGTTCAAAACAGTTGACAAAGTTTATATTTGAAAAGAACACACAATTTTAGGTGGATTACATGTTTCAAATATTGAAAAAGGAATTAGGATGAATTTATTATGAATTAAACAAGATTAAACAAGTTTTAAATGAATTTAAAACAAGTTTGAATATTATTTGAATTTTATTTGTTCAAAACATTAAGCCAAATTCCTATTTGAAAAGGTTATGTTTTTCTGGTTTGAAAACATATTTTGCATGTTCAAAAAACAATTTAATTTGAGCAAGTTATGAATTTAGCAAATTTAAATGATTTAAACAATGTTTAAATTTTTTAAGCAATTTTAATTATTCAAATCATGAAACAAAATTTATATTTGAAAAGGTGGTTTGAAATAGCATGGAAAACATATTTTATTTGCATTATTTGGATTAAGTATGAATTATTTATGGAATTAACCAAATTTCAAATGAATTGTTTGAATTTGAAATTTGGATGCATTTGAATTAGTCAAAATAGAAAACAAATGGTTTGAATAGATAGATAATTAAATTTGGTGCAGTGTACATATTTTATTTTTATTATTTGGGTTTATAAAATAAAAGTTATTAGGGTTTTAGTGGCAGGGACCAAACTGTAAAAGGAATAAGATTTAATTTAAAACAGAAAAGCTGAAAAACAAAATGTTACTCTGCAGTGGCTAGCCAATGCCACTGACAGAGGGCCCCAGGCGCCAACGTGGACGCACGCGTGGCAGCACTGCCGCACAGCAGCTGACAGGGGGGCCACGGGCGCTTGCGTGGCAAAGCAAAAAAGGCCGGATTAATTCCGCGCCGCGGGTGCTCGAACCCCCGACCTGGGCGCGCGAGGGAGCAGTGCTACCACTGCGGTGTGCGTTCGTTTCTGTCAGATAAGGGGATGCACGTAAGGTATTCTTCAGTTACGGTTAACTGGATTTTAACAGCGCGCGTTTCTGAAACTTGGCAGAGAGCGACGCCGGCGGCGAGCTGCCGTGGTTGCTGCCGTGCTGGCTCGCTGCAGAGGGGTGGTGTGGTGCTGCGTGTGCGAGGTGGTGCATGTGCTCGTGCAGAGAAGAGGGAGGAGAGGGATGGCGCTCACTGTCGAGGTAGTCGTAGCCGCGGCTCGGGGCAGGGAGCTCGACGGCGATGTCGAGGACGGTGGCGTCGCTCCGGTGAGTCTCCGCCAACGAGAAGCAACCGAGGAGGAAGAGGGGAGTACGGGGGTTCAGTTCCCATACTTGGCCCGAGGGGAAGCGTCGTCCACCGGCGGCGATCATCGGCTGAAGGTGTGGTGGCGCTCGGGTACAGTGGCAGAGAGGGGAGAACTCCGGCAGCGAGAGAGAAACGGCGGCGGAGCGAGGGGGATAGGGTAGACCTAGGGTTAGGGCAGCGGCGCGGGGCCTAGGGTGGCTATATAGAGGGTTAGGGGCGCTGCTGGCCGTGCGCTGCTGCTGACGGCGACGTGGCACCGCCCGATGACCGGCCGTACGCGGGGAAGAAAAGGAGAGGGGGTGCGAAATGGTACGGGCCGAGGGGAGTGGGCTGGGCCGTGTTTCTCCCCCCCCCCCCTCTGTGAGCGTTTTCTTTTTTTTTTAAATTTTCTTCTTCTGTTTTTTTTTTTGCAGAAATGGAATTGGAAGAAAAAGAAGGATTTTTGAGTTAGGAAAATTCTAGGAAAAATTGGGCTGCTTATTTATTGTGTCATTAACCATTTTACCACTTTTGTTTTCCAGAAGTTTCAAAATATCAGTGCTGTTTGTAATTGATTCAAAATTTGAATGGATTTTAATTATTAAGTGGAATATTGAAACAAGGTTTAAATAGGGTGAACCCTAGAGTTTAAATGGAACAAAAGGGTTAGAAATGTTTGTGGTAATGTTCATAATTTTAAATTGGGTGCTGTTTGTGATTTGATTTGAATTTTGAATAACATTTGAATTAATTGATTGATTAAAAGCCACCATTTTTAATAGTTGAACCTTATAGTTTAATGGAAACAATTGGTTGTTTTTACTTGAACTTTTTATTTGAAAAGTTGTAACATAACAAGTATGAACAAAGCATTTGAAATATGATTTGAATTTCCATTGTGAAAACAAATAAAAACAGATGCAAACCCAAAATGAAAACAAAGGCAATGAGTATGATGACATGATGCAAAACTTTAATTAAACAAGAATCAAACATTCTAGGGATGGTTTTTCATACTTGGGATGTTACAAAACGCCCCCCCTTGAAGGAATCGCGCCCCGAGATTCCTTACTGAGAAGAGAAAAGGTCCGGATACTTCTTGCGAAGATCCTCTTCGGTCTCCCACGTTGCCTCTTTATCGGAATGATGCGACCACTGCACTTTCAAGAACTTGGTGCTCTTGTTGCGAGTCTTACGCTCGGTCTCATCGAGAATTCGAATAGGGTGCTCCTCATAAGATAGATCATCTTGCAGTTCAATGGAATCATGATCAACTGCACGATCTGGATCTTTGAAACACCTCTTGAGCTGTGACACGTGAAGCACATCGTGCACCTTGGATAGTTTTTCTGGAAGTTCAAGACGATAGGAATTTTCCGCACGCCTTGAGAGAATGTTGAAAGGACCAATGTATCTTGGTGCAAGCTTTCCTTTCACACCGAAACGATGAGTGCCTCTGAGGGGAGTTACACGGAGATATGCCTTGTCACCAGGTGCATAGATCATATCCCTGTGCTTGTTGTCATAGTAGCTTTTCTGACGAGACTGAGCAATCTTGAGATTGTCATGAATGATGCGAACTTTCTCTTCGGCTTCCTTAACAATGTCAGGGCCTAAGAGTGAACGTTCACTAGCTCCAGACCAATTGATTGGACTCCTGCATCTGCGGCCATAGAGAGCTTCAAATGGTGCCATGCCTAGGCTTGCCTGGAAGCTGTTGTTGTAGGAGAATTCAGCATATGGAAGGAAATCCTCCCATTTCATGCCAAAGGAGAGACCACATGCTCTAAGCATATCTTCGAGAATCTGATTGACTCTTTCGACTTGCCCCTGAGACTGAGGGTGATAAGCTATGCTGAATAGAAGTTTGGTGCCCGATGCTTCTTGAAAGCTTTTCCAGAAATGAGAAGTGAATATGCTTCCACGGTCTGAGCTTATTTCCAATGAAACACCATGAAGAGGAACAATCTTTGCTGTGTAGAGTTCTGCTAACTGGCTAGCTGAGATTGTTTCTTTGACAACAAAGAAGTGAGCTACTTCAGTGAGACGATCAATAACAACGAAGATTGCATCGTTGCCCTTCTTGGACTTTGGAAAACCAGTGACGAAGTCCATTTCAATCATGTCCCACTTCCACTCAGGAATTTTCAGAGGTTGGAGAAGACTGGCTGTTTTCTGATGAACTGCCTTAACACGTTGACAAACGTCGCATTCAGAAACGTATTGGGCAATTTCATGTTTCATGCCAGGCCACCAATACAGTGTTTTGAGATCCTGGTACATCTTTGTACTTCCAGGGTGGATGGAGAGAGGAGTTTCATGAGCCTCCTTGAGAATAACATCTTTGAGACTTTGAATCTTAGGAACTGCAATGCGTCCTTCGAAGAACACAGTTCCCTTGTCATCAATTGAGAAGGACTTGAATTTCTCCTTGCCTTCTTTTATGTGCTCTACCATCTTCTTGATTTCAGCATCACGAAGTTGTTCAGAACGAATCTTGTCCTCGAGAGTTGGACTGGCTGTCAAGCTTGCAAGATAACCTTGAGGAACAAGACCAAGGTTCAGCTTCTGGAATTCTTCGTGAAGTGGAGGTTGGTTTTCCATGATCATGAGATTGTTGCAATATGACTTGCGACTGAGAGCATCGGCCATAACATTAGCCTTGCCTGGAGTGTAAGAAATGGTGAGATCAAAGTCTTTCATCTTTTCAATCCATCTCCTTTGCCTGAGGTTTAGATCTGGTTGAGTGAAGATGTATTTCAGACTCTTATGATCGGAAAAGATTTCAGTGCGATTACCCAACAAGTATTGCCTCCATTTCTTGAGGGCAAACACAACTGCTGCAAGTTCTAGGTCATGAGTGGGATAATTTTTCTCATGATCATTCAACTGACGTGAAGCATAAGCCACAACTTGACGTTCTTGCATAAGAACTACACCTAGACCTTGGAGAGATGCATCGCAGAATATCTGGAAAGGTTTGGTAGTATCTAGGCCAACCAGAACTGGTGTAGCAGTGAGTTTAGTCTTCAGGAGATTGAAACTTTCATCACATTGTGGAGACCAAACGAACTTCTTGTCCTTCTTTGTGAGACCAGTGAGAGGTTTGGCAATCTTGGAAAAGTTTTGCACGAAACGACGACAATAGCTAGCCAAGCCAAGAAAACTTCTGACTTGCTTTACCGTCTTAGGAGGTTTCCAATCAACAATTGCCTTAACCTTTTCTGGGTCAATGGCTATGCCCTTGGCAGAGATGATATGACCAAGATAAGCAACTTCTGAAATCCAGAACTCACATTTGGAGAACTTGGCATATAGACGATGCTCACGAAGTTTCATGAGAGTGAGACGAAGATGTTCTTCATGCTCTTCCTCGGATTTTGAGTAGACAAGAATGTCATCAAGATATACCACAACGAACTTGTCGAGGTATTCATGAAAAACAGAATTCATGAGTCGAGAGAATGTCGCCGGTGCATTGGTGAGACCAAAGGACATGACGGTGTATTCATATAGACCGTACCGAGTGGTGAAAGCTGTTTTTGGAATATCTTCCTTTCTGATCTTTATTTGATGGTAACCCATCCTCAAGTCCAACTTTGAGAATATTGAGGCCCCAGCAAGTTGATCAAAAAGATCATCGATACGAGGAATTGGATACTTGTTTTTGATGGTTTTCTCATTGAAAGGACGATAGTCAACCACGAGTCTCTTTGTTTGATCCTTCTTCGCAACGAACAGAGTTGGGCAACCCCAAGCGGAGGAACTAGGTTGAATGTAACCTTTTTCCATGTACATATCGATTTGCTCCTTTAACAGTTTCAGTTCAGGAGGAGCTATCTTGTATGGATGCTTAGAGATTGGAGCAGTACCTGGTTCAAGCTCGATCACGAACTCAACTGCTCTGTCCGGAGGCATCCCTGGCAACTCTTCTGGAAAGACGTCAGGGAATTCACAAACCATCGGAACATTTTCGAGTAGAGGTAGAGGTTTAGCATCGAGGGTGTACAGCTGAACAGAACTTGATGCATGTGGAGAATAGACTATCTGGCCAGAAGGGTGGAACAGAGTTATTGACTTCTGAGCACAGTCAATCGTAGCTTTGTTGGCCTTCAACCAATCCATGCCAAGAATGACATCAATGTCAGAATTGCCAAGCAGAATGAGAGAAGCAAGGAATATGTGGCCTCCAATTAGGATCTGATTCTCATGACTGATCTTGGAAGTTTGCATAGTTGCCCCAGGGGAGTTTACTACTATGGTGAACCCAAACCAACAAAGGGGACCTTAATTGATGTTGCAATGATCTTTGACACGAAAGAATGCGATGCTCCGGTATCAAACAACACTTTAGCTGGAATTAAGTTTACGGGGAATATACCGAGAACGACGTCAGCAGCTTCCTCAGCTTTGTCGGCCTTGATATGATTCACCCTCGCGGTCCTCCCGACAGGCCTGTTGTTGGAGTTGAAGGCTTTAGCCGGGGGAGCACGCACCATTGCCTGGTTGGTGTTGGGACGAGGAGGTGGTGGAGGTAGCTGCCTCTGAGTGCACTTGTCAGCGTAGTGCCCCGTCTGCTTGCATTTGAAGCAAGTGACGACACGAGGAGGATCTGGCCTTGGCTGCCCCATTGCAAACCTCTGACCATGCATCTTAGATGGGTTGGGTGGGCGGGGAGCAAAGCCTGGAGAAGCTTGGGCATATGGAGCCCGAGTGACAACACTATTTGGCACCCAGATGCGGCGCTTCTGCGGAGGGGTGGTCATGTTGGAGGAGGAACCACCCTCACGCGAGTGCTTGCGAGACTCCTCGAACGCCTTGCGCCCATTTTCTTCATTGAGCGCGGTGTTAACGAGCTCCTCGAAGTCTTTGGTCTTGATGTTGGTGAGGGCGTACTTGAGTTTCGGGTTAAAACCTCTGCGGAACCTTGCCATCTTCTTGGCCTCAGTGGACACCTCATCACCAGCGTATCGAGTGAGGCGATTGAACTCATTCTGATAGCCGATGACGTCCAGCTTGCCTTGCTTAAGAGAGCAAAAGTCTTCACGCATCCTCTCCATGAGACCATCTGGGATGTGGTGCTTCAGGAAGGCTTCCTTGAAACAACCCCAGGTGATTGGATAGCCAGCTCTCATGGTCTGGTAGTTCTCCCACCAAGTAGCTGCCTGACCCTTGAGCAGATAGGAGGCATACTTGACCTTGTCTTCCTCAGCAACGTGAGCGATGTCCAGAGCCCTGGCCATCTCACGGATCCAGTCATCAGCATCCAGAGGCTCGCGTGTTGCCACGAAAGCTCTCGGCCCCAGACTCAGAAACTCCTTGATACTGACTCGTGGAGCGTTCTGGTTGTTGTGCTGATTAGCCTGGAACTGGGCCATCTGCGTCACGACCTGAGTCATCCGAGTCAACAGCTCCGTGATCGGCGGTGGCTCAGGCGGGGTGTTCCTTGTTGGCGGCATCCTGAATGGAAATGCATTTTAGCACAACAACAGAAAAGGATAGACTTGTAACCGAAAGAGAGATTATTCCGACGCATGAATAGATAACCAACAGGTACATCTGAATATCCAACACACCATAAATGGTTCGAATGCCAAAGGATAACTAAACATAGCTAAGAACGGATACATCGGTACTCCCATGCTCATCACGCAGGACGGCGGTGAGTAGTACGACGAGAGGTACGGTGAGGAGGACGCCCACGAAAGTAAGTAGAACGACGATCCACGTAGATCTGACGTGGTCTGAGCCCGACTCTCGGTGTGATGAAGTACATAGCATCGACTCCCTGTGCTCCAAAGCGGGGAATCCCAGTGTATCCAGCACCGAGGTGGAGTAGTGGACCTCTGATCGGCTCGTAACCTCCAGCATCTGGCAGAGGACGACCAACTGGCTGCTCGAAACGTGCAAAGCGCTCGTCTCCAACAAAGTCTGTGGTGTACGTCGCCAGACGAGTCAACGCGAGGTAGAGCTGCTCTCTGTCTGAAGCCTACTCCTGAGAAAGTGTGGTGGCAACTGCGTCACTGTACCTCACAAACTGAGCGTTGGTGTGCAGCCTGGAGTTATCATGCTCATAAACATCCAAGTTGTCGTAGAGAGTGAAGTGAGCTCCCTCCGAAGTGATGTAACCACGGGGGGTGTGGCGATAGATAGAATCGTCAAACCCCCAGTAGTCAGCACGAAGGACGGTGAGACTCACATAGGCTGCCTGCTGCACGGCCATATCCACTGTGGAACCTACTGCCTCGTAGCGGTGGACGACGCTCATGCCATCATCTGACAGAATGTAGACGATAGCCTGGTAGTAGGTCTGGTCAAACTCTCGCTGCTGCTCGTAGACCTGGTACTCTGGTGCCCAACGGAACCCCAGATAAGTGACCATTTCCCTCAGCATCTCCGGATAACCGGCGGTGCTCTCACAACGAGTCATCCGAACCACCTGCGGGTAGAACCTGAGATCCATCTGCAGATGATTGGGGAAGTTTTGATTAGACGCCGGTAGAGAACTGAAGTGGAAAGCAACAACAAGGTTTCAACGGACGAAAAGGATGTTGAGAAGAACAGGATATCGAAGCAACAACGGGAAACACGAGACCAAAACTCCTGAGGTACTACGGAAGAACCCATCCGGGCTTCTAAAGGATCAATATCTACTGCTTAAGGAATAGAGGATCTCCATTCCTATGGTCTAGTAGATATAACTATCCTAGAGAAACCAGGATTCGTGAAAACCTAACTTGAAAGTTTTAGGTGAGAGGAGAAAACAACGTTGCACTTCCTTACCAGAAAAGGGTGGGTGGGTGGGGAAAGAAGAAAAATGGCAGAATTCCTACTCTCACGTTTCATTTTTTCCTATATAGCTACAAAATAGTTTCTAGACTCAACTGCGACCAGCAAAAGGGATCCTACAGGCAGACAGGCTCTGATACCATTTGTCGCACCCGGACTTCTAGAGGATACTCACCGTACGAACTGAACTGTAGTTGATTGGATTACGGGGCTTACCGGCACCCGCATCTCTTACGAGTAGGCCAACACTTATGTGTGACAACCAATCTCTACTATCCACCGTCGATGTAAACTATCCCATAGAAATCAGGATACTACCATTGACGTACTTCATACCATACACACATGGTACGTCAACGGCGTTGAACAAGATGATAACACAACAGATCTCTAAGACACAAAAGATGGAAATAAGTTGCAAATGGCCCTCACTAGAGCAGAGATAGCAAATACAATCATCCAGAGGACACATGTCCCAACAATTCATCATTACATCTCAGCGGAAGCATTCAAAGGGTCTGAGTACAGACAAATCCAAATAGGCTTAAGAAGCCGGGAATGAAAGGAAAACGGAGCCCATCCTCGTAGTCTCGGATCCTGCCCGGGTCCGCTATCTACTCGTCAGCAGCCTCGTCAAACTCCACGTAGTAGCCGTCACGGGGATCCTCGTAAGCGTAGTCTGCGGAAACCACGGCCCCAAAGGGGTCAGTACAACAACGTACTGGCAAGCAAGACTCACAGTTCACCAAATTGTAGCCCGTCAACACCAAGCACAGATGCCTTGGGTTCAACGGAAGAAAGGGGATATAAAAGATGCTGCAACTGGCTGCTCTAACCAACTACAGAGTTACTACCACTTCCGGCTAACAGAAAGAAGATAAGATAGCGTATCGTAACCAACTATAACTAACCACCAAACAAACCCATCCTGGATCTCACCCCTTATCCAAAGAAGCAATCCGAGGATAACTCACACAGTTGGATTAATGATGGATCAAGTTATTGTGGCAATAAGGCTATTACTAGTCAAATTATCATTAGTTAGGTGTAAGTTGTTCTGAGTACTTGTTAGCCAGTACTTTCACCAAGTAGTCCATAACCGCGGATAACACAGCTTCTCGAGAAGATTTATCCCTGCAGGGGTGCACCAATTTGGCCGTACACGTAAGAATATCCCGCCAGACGGGAATCAAACCCACCAAGCGAGGCACTCTACACAACTCAACTCTTCTTCGCATCAAGCCCAAAGCACCACGTGTTGTGCGTGCGCGGCTAATCGAGCCCCACGAAGAAAAGGGGACCCTCATAGCACTCTAAGACCACGCCGCCCTAAATACCGACTACAAAAATTCCACCCTGGCCTCGGTTTCGTACCTGCATATGAGTGCATCAAATGGAAAGCCCGAACTAAGTGTGGCGATTTGGACGAGATGCGAATCGAATCAAATTGAGGGGGGCGCCCATACACGCTTCCCACATGCGGTTAGTGCGCTCATCATGGATCAGTAGACAAGACCCTTTTCCTATTAGGGTCGACACTAGCAGGCCTCAAAACCACGTCGGGCCTCCTGCCGGTGCCTTATCAGCAAATTATTATTACCCAAGATTAACAGGTTGTTGTTTAACATCGAGCCCCAGAATATAATAGAAATATAGTAATAGAAAGTAACGGGTAACAGACTCGAGCAAAACAACCCTGAGCATGCTAGTAAGACACGGGCACAATCAATGGGGTTATAGGAGTGGAGGTGAGGCAATATCATGGTTAAAGGGTAACAGGTGATAGGTTCGTAACAGAAGCAACGATACATATGGCTAGCAGAAATAGACAACGGAAAGTATCGGTAACCAATGTTGAAAGGAACACAGTGGTTCATGTGAGTGATAACTTTCCTGCAAACTCAGCAGCCTGGTACTGAGCTAGATCCTCAGAAGGGGTGTTGTAAGTATCGTCTGTCTCAACGTCGTCGTCTATCCGAGAAGAAGCAAACAAACAATGCAGAAACATAAACAATCAATATCATAGCATAGTGCACAATCATGGGATGATGCATGACCATTTAATTGATGCATAGAAATAACTAGTTGACATGGTAACACAATTTAAATGGACCCATATGCAATTTGGATTGCATATGGAAAAGGTCTATGAATTAAGGTTGAAACAATTGTTTTATAACTAACCAACAGGTGAAAGTGGTTTAGTATGATGCATGGATGAAGAAAACAACAAAATAACAACAATAGAAACAATTGGAAATAAGGTTTACCAATTTTGGAATTTTAGTTATTAAGTTAAGGAATTTTGGTTCCTTAGAGGTGTTACACAAGCATTTGTTGTTTTCAGCAAGTTAAATTGTTCAAAACAGTTGACAAAGTTTATATTTGAAAAGAACACACAATTTTAGGTGGATTACATGTTTCAAATATTGAAAAAGGAATTAGGATGAATTTATTATGAATTAAACAAGATTAAACAAGTTTTAAATGAATTTAAAACAAGTTTGAATATTATTTGAATTTTATTTGTTCAAAACATTAAGCCAAATTCCTATTTGAAAAGGTTATGTTTTTCTGGTTTGAAAACATATTTTGCATGTTCAAAAAACAATTTAATTTGAGCAAGTTATGAATTTAGCAAATTTAAATGATTTAAACAATGTTTAAATTTTTTAAGCAATTTTAATTATTCAAATCATGAAACAAAATTTATATTTGAAAAGGTGGTTTGAAATAGCATGGAAAACATATTTTATTTGCATTATTTGGATTAAGTATGAATTATTTATGGAATTAACCAAATTTCAAATGAATTGTTTGAATTTGAAATTTGGATGCATTTGAATTAGTCAAAACAGAAAACAAATGGTTTGAATAGATAGATAATTAAATTTGGTGCAGTGTACATATTTTATTTTTATTATTTGGGTTTATAAATAAAAGTTATTAGGGTTTTAGTGGCAGGGACCAAACTGTAAAAGGAATAAGATTTAATTTAAAACAGAAAAGCTGAAAAACAAAATGTTACTCTGCAGTGGCTAGCCAATGCCACTGACAGAGGGCCCCAGGCGCCAACGTGGACGCACGCGTCGCAGCACTGCCGCACAGCAGCTGACAGGGGGGCCACGGGCGCTTGCGTGGCAAAGCAAAAAAGGCCGGATTAATTCCGCGCCGCGGGGGCTCGAACCCCCGACCTGGGCGCGCGAGGGAGCAGTGCTACCACTGCGGTGTGCGTTCGTTTCTGTCAGATAAGGGGATGCAGGTAAGGTATTCTTCAGTTACGGTTAACTGAATTTTAACAGCGCGCGTTTCTGAAACTTGGCAGAGAGCGACGCCGGCGGCGAGCTGCCGTGGTTGCTGCCGTGCTGGCTCGCTGCAGAGGGGTGGTGTGGTGCTGCGTGTGCGAGGTGGTGCATGTGCTCGTGCAGAGAAGAGGGAGGAGAGGGATGGCGCTCACTGTCGAGGTAGTCGTAGCCGCGGCTCGGGGCAGGGAGCTGACGGCGATGTCGAGGACGGCGGCGTCGCTCCGGTGAGTCTCCGCCAACGAGAAGCAACCGAGGAGGAAGAGGGGAGTACGGGGGTTTAGTTCCCGTACTTAGCCCGAGGGGAAGCGTCGTCCACCGGCGGCAATCATCGGCTGAAGGTGTGGTGGCGCTCGGGTACGGTGGCAGAGAGGGGAGAACTCCGGCAGCGAGAGAGAAACGGCGGCGGAGCGAGGGGGATAGGGTAGACCTAGGGTTAGGGAAGCGGCGCGGGGCCTAGGGTGGCTATATAGAGGGTTAGGGGCGCTGCTGGCCGTGCGCTGCTGCTGCCGGCGACGTGGCACCGCCCGATGACCGGCCGTACGCGGGGAAGAAAAGGAGAGGGGGTGCGAAACGGTATGGGCCGAGGGGAGTGGGCTGGGCCGTGTTTCTCCCCCCCCCCCTCTGTGAGCGTTTTTTTTTTAATTTTCTTCTTCTGTTTTTTTTTTGCAGAAATGGAATTGGAAGAAAAAGAAGGATTTTTGAGTTAGGAAAATTCTAGGAAAATTTGGGTTGCTTATTTATTGTGTCATTAACCATTTTACCACTTTTGTTTTCCAAAAGTTTCAAAATATCAGTGATGTTTGTAATTGATTCAAAATTTGAATGGATTTAAATTATTAAGTGGAATATTGAAACAAGGTTTAAATAGGGTGAACCCTAGAGTTTAAATGGAACAAAAGGGTTAGAAATGTTTGTGGTAATGTTCATAATTTTAAATTGGGTGCTGTTTGTGATTTGATTTGAATTTTGAATAACATTTGAATTAATTGATTGATTAAAAGCCACCATTTTTAATAGTTGAACCTTATAGTTTAATGGAAACAATTGGTTGTTTTTACTTGAACTTTTTATTTGAAAAGTTGTAACATAACAAGTATGAACAAAGCATTTGAAATATGGTTTGAATTTCCATTGTGAAAACAAATAAAAACAGATGCAAACCCAAAATGAAAACAAAGGCAATGAGTATGATGACATGATGCAAAACTTTAATTAAACAAGAATCAAACATTCTAGGGATGGTTTTTCATACTTGGGATGTTACGGCCATGAAGTCTTTGAGAACTTTATGATACTCTTTAGGCTTTAGACGATACAATTCTCCATCTCATTCAAAATCATCTTGTTATTTGTCCACCATCTTGTTCACAACCTTGGCCTTCAAAGCAACATAGGCTCCTTTGTGCAGTACAATGGCACGATCACGAGAGTCTTCAGCAAGCTTGGTTTCAACTTGAAATGATGACATCTTTTGCATAACCTCATTTGAAGTCATGATATGATAGTTGTGTCTTCCTTGGATACTCTTCAAGTCCACGGGCTCAAATGGCATAAGGGCACTCACATACTTCCTCTTTATCCAAGCATCATTGACATGAGTGGCACCACACACCACTAAAGGCTGTAGCAAGGGTCTTCAGTCTTTGATACATGTCCTCATGAATTTAACCATCAATCATATAGAACCCTTCGGCCTCATTGATCAAGGCATCAAACCTATTCCTCTTCATACTATAATTTCCTTCATGCATGGATATAAGAGCATCCCATGTTTCTTTGGCGGTGGAGTATTGTTGAAAATGTGGCATGATCTTGTCACCCGAGGCTTGTTGGATCATGTGCAAAGCCTTGAGTTGACAATCAATCACTTCTCTTCTTGTCAATTTCTTTGGATCAACAGGCTTGTATCCATCTTCAATGATTCTCCATATCTCAATACAAGAAGAGTTCAAGTGAGTTTTCATGAAATATTTCTATTGAGAAAAAGAGTGTGCTTTAACTCTGGGTGGATCACCCCTATTGTTTATATGAGGGTGAGGGATGATAGGATTGGGAGAGAACCAAGGAGGGGGGAACCAAATGGTATTCCACCTTAACATTAGAATCTTTAGGTGGATATTTGTTTCCATTATCTTTGACCGCTTCATCATCCCCTGTCCCTTTGTATGCCGAGGTGTTATTCCCGGTAGACACGAAGGCAGAAGGATCCGAGTCCTTGGCTTTGATGACTTTCGTCAACATGTTACGCAACACTTTCATTTGTGCTTCCACGGAGGAAATCAAGGATGTTTCCATCTACTTCAGATCATCCATGGTAGCCATAACCCCGGACTCGGTGGATTCACCACCCATGCTTTCTCTTAGGCAGTTAAGCCCGAATTAAGAGACGAGGCTCTGGTACCAACTGAATGGATCGCATTGGCACCTGGGGGTGAATAGGTTTTACCTCCAAATTTTAATAATTTTTCGATTTTTTTTTCGACATCGTATGCAAAAGTTATGCTCATTTTACTTTTTTTAACAAACATTTGCTTAGAAAGTCGAAATTCATATTTCAAAATTTGATAAAAAAGTAGACCTTAAACTCTTCGTGCATCTATAAGGGATTTATTTTTTGATGCTTTTTAGACCGGCAACTCTTCCGTCAAAAACTAGAAAAGGCGTTCCCGGGGGGGTGGAGTTCGTGCGTGGACAAAAAAAATTGGGATATGAATTATGTGGCGCACGTGGCAGTGGTGCGCCACAGAAATGTCATATTTCTGTGGCGCACTAACCACCATGCGCCACAGAATAGGAGTGTGGCAATGATTGGTGTGGGCCCCACCATATTTCCGTGGCGCACGGGTGTCCCGTGCGCCACAGAATTCCTCTTTTCTGTGGCGCACCCTTGTCCCGTGCGCCACAGAATTCCTCTTTTCTGTGGAGCATTTCCCCCGTGCGCCACAAAAAATAAATTTCTATGGCGCATGGTTACATGGTGCGCCACAAAAGGCTATCCATAGAAAGACACTTCTCTACTAGTGTCACTCTTCAACTTGAAGAAATAGACCCAAGTATATGTTGAATAGTCATCAACGGTCACCAAGCAATACTTCTTCCCACCAAGACTCGCCTCGGGCACGGCATCAAAGAAATCACATGAAGAAGTTCCAATATCCTCTTTGATGAAATTATGGTCTTGCTAGGGTGGGCATAATCATGCATATTTCCTTAAACACAAGCCCTGCAAACATGATCTTTGGAAAAGGAAACATTTTATTTTAGTCCGAGGATGTGGCCACCTTTGTGAAGACTTTGCAATGCTCTCATGTTGACATGGGATAGGCGGCAATGACACAACCACCCCACATCCTCCTTTCTGAAGAGACACGTCGCTTGAGTGTTGGTAGACCCCGAAAAGTCTACCACATACAACTCATTTTCGACATGCCCTATGAAAGGGACGTCTAGAGTCTTGCTCCACAAAATAGTACCACGATATCAATTTAAAAGAAGACGGGTAAACCCATCTTCCATGTGGCACGAACGGAAAGTAAATTGTAACCGAGAGATTCGACAAGCATGGCATTAACGAGGGCGATGTAAGGAGCAACAACAACCTTGAAAAAACCCATTACCTTAGCTCTTGACTTATCTCCAAAAGTGACGGTTGCATGATTTATATTTTGTTCCAACTCTGACACTAGCTTCTTTCTTCCGGTCATATGGATTGTACACCCACTATCAAGTATCCATTTTTTATCCACCGGAAGCATAGGCCTACATAAGATCATTGATTGAGTTAGGACCCAAATTGGCTCCTCTCACATTAGGAACAAGGGTCTTGGGAACCAAAATAGTATAGTCAATGTAATCAACATAAGGACAAACATATTTAGCTTTCACACAAACATAATAATCAACAAATAGAAAGTGGTGAGGGTTGTTAGATCCCACAGAGTGGTTATGTGTTGTTTCATCTCTAATGAAAACACCACTCGCACCAAAAAAAATCTTAGCTTGTGCATGCTCGTCCTTCTTCTTGTTATTTTTCTTCTTGTTCTTCTTCTTGGCAAGATAGCGAATACCATGCTTGCCATTTTGTGGCCTAGGAAATGCCACACTTGGCAGTTGCACAACCACTTTCTCAACACCAGGGCCCTTGCCCTTTATTCTAGCAAGCTCTTCCTTCAACCTAGCATTTTCCTCAATTATATTTGCATGATCACAAGAATAAGTAGAGGTACTAGGCACATTAAATTGATCTAGTTGAGTTTGAAGTTGTTCATATGACTTGGCGAGGGTAGAGTGTTCACTCTCCAAGGCCTTGTGATCCTTGGTGAGCTTTCTCTAGCTCCTCGGTTAGTTTATCATGTCAAACAACAAACTAACCCTTTTTATTTTTAGAAACTTTTTATTTAGCAATGGCATGGTTATGTTGCTTAGTGAGTTCAGAAATTAATTAATTATCTGACTCCTCAAGAGTCTCAAGTTTCTCCTCAAGAAAAATGGAAGCTCATGCTTTTACTCAAGAGAAATGTTAAGATATGTCATTTCAAGAGCATCACCCCTCTCACCTTCACTTGTCTTCTCAAGAAGCTCATGATCCTCACCTAATTGGCTCATGAGAAGACCAAAGTTATTTTTGGTCTCACCTTGTAAGTTAAACATAAAGAGTTCCAAGGCGGAAATTTCTTCTTCTACACTAAGACTAGCAACATCATTCTTTTCATTTGGATTCTTAGAGATGGAGTAAGATGATAACTCGGTGGCCTTAGCCATGAATCACTTTGCGGATTGGTGAGGAAGATTATCATTCAGGGGATTCAAAAAGGAATGAAGATGACGAAGATGCAATTGCAAGAGCTGAACTTCACTTGTGGATTCATCATCTTCTTATTATTATTCTTCATCATCATCATCACCGGATGCATACTCTTCTTGAGTCACCAACACAATCCTGGAGGTTAGCTTCTTGTTGAAAGTGTTCTTCTTGATGCAAGGTTTCTTGCGAATGAGCTTAGACTTGTCCTTAACAAGTTTTCCTCCTTGACTTTCCTTATTCTCGAAAGGACACTCGGCCACAAAGTGAAACTTATCTTGGAAACTTAAGCATGACCTCACTTCTCAAGCTCCTACCTTAGCATAGCTTTACTTGGTCTTTCCCTCAACATAAGCATTGTCTTTGCGAGGGTTCTTCCAAAATATTTTGGCTTGGAGGGCCATGAAGTCTTTGAGAACTGTATCATACTCTTTAGGCTTTAGAGGAGACAATTCTCCATCCGATTCAACATCATCTTCTTATTTGTCCACCATCTTGTTCACAACCTTGGCCTTCAAAGCAACATAGGCTCCTTTGTGCAGTACAATGGCACAAGCACGAGAGTCTTGAGCAAGCTTGGTTTGAACTTGAAATGATGACATCTTTTGCATAACATCATTTTAAGTCATGATATGATAGTTGTGTCTTCCTTGGATACTCTTCAAGTCCACGGGCTCAAATGGCATAAGGGCACTCACATACTTCCTCTTTATCCAAGCATCACTGACATGAGTGGCACCACACACCACTAAAGGCGGTAGCAAGGGTCTTGAGTCTTTGATACATGTCCTCATGAATTTAACCATCAATCATATAGAACCCTTCGGCCTCATTGATCAAGGCATCAAACCTATTCCTCTTCATACTATAATTTACTTCATGCATGGATATAAGAGCATCCCATGTTTCTTTGGCGGTGGAGTATTGTTGAAAATGTGGCATGATCTTGTCACCCGAGGCTTGTTGGATCATGTGCAAAGCCTTGAGTTGACAATCAATCACGTATCTTCTTGTCAAGTTCTTTGGATCAACAGGCTTGTATCCATCTTCAATGATTCTCCATATCTCAATACAAGAAGAGTTCAAGTGAGTTTTCATGAAATATTTCTATTGAGAAAAAGAGTGTGCTTTAACTTTGGGTGGATCACCCCTATTGTTTATATGAGGGTGAGGGATGATAGGATTGGGAGAGAACCAAGGAGGGGGAACCGAATGGTATTCCACCTTTCCATTAGAATCTTTAGGTGGATATTTGTTTCCATTATCTTTGCCCGCCTCATCATCCCTTGTCCCTTTGTATGCCAAGGTGTTATTCCCGGTAGACACGAAGGTAGAAGGATCTGAGTCCTTGTCTTTGATGACTTTTGTCAATATATGTTACGCAACACTTTCATTTGTGCTTCCATGGAGGAAATCAAGGATGTTTCCATCTACTTCAGATCATCCATGGTAGCCATAAACCCGGACTCGGTAGATTCGTCACCCATGCTTTCTCTTAGGCGGTTAAGCCCGAATTAAGAGACGAGGCTCTGATACCAACTGAATGGATCGCATTGGCACCTGGGGGATGACATCGCATTGGCACCCGGATCGCATTGGCACCAGGGGTGAATAGGTTCTACCTCCAAATTTTAATAATTTTTCAATTTTTTTCAACATCATATGCAAAAGTTATGCTCATTTTACTTTTTTTAACGAACTTTTGCTTAGAAAGTCGAAATTCATATTTCAAAATTTGATAAAAAAAAAGTAGACCTTAAACTCTCCGTGCATCTATAAGGGATTTATTTTTTGATGCTTTTTAGACCGGCAACTCTTCCGTCAAAAACTAGAAAAGGCGTTCCTGGGGGGGGGGGTGGAGTTCGTGTGTGGACAGAAATTTTTGGGATAGGAATTCTGTGGCGCACGTGGCAGTGGTGCGCCACAGAAATGTCATATTTCTGTGGCGCACTAACCACCATGCGCCACAGAATAGGAGTGTGGCAATGATTGGTGTGGGCCCCAGCATATTTCTGTGGCGCACGACATTTCTGTGGCGCACTAACCACCATGCACCACAGAATAGGAGTGTGGCAATGATTGGTGTGGGCCCTAGCATATTTCTGTGGCGCACGGGTGTCCGTGCGCCACATAATTCCTCTTTTCTGTGGCCCAGCCTTGTCCCGTGCGCCAAAGAATTCCGCTTTTCTGTGGCGCATTTCCCCCGTGCGCCACAAAAATAAATTTCTACGGCGCATGGTCACATGGTGCGCCACAAAAAGCTATCCATAGAATGGCACTTCTCTACTAGTGTCACTCTTCAACTTGAAGAAATAGACCCAAGTATATGTTGAATAGTCATCAACGATCACCAAGCAATACTTCTTCCCACCAAGACTCGCCTCGGGCACGGCATCAAAGAAATCACATGAAGAACTTCCAATATCCTCTTTGATGAAATTATGGTCTTGCTAGGGTGGGCATAATCATGCATATTTCCTTAAACACAAGCCCTGCAAACATGATCTTTGGAAAAGGAAACATTTTCTTTTAGTCCGAGGATGTGGCCACCTTTGTGAAGACTTTGCAATCCTCTCATGTTGACATGGGATACGCGGCAATGACACAACCACCCCACATCCTCCTTTCTGAAGAGACACGTCGCTTGAGTGTTGGTAGACCCCAAAAAGTCTACCACATACAACTCATTTTTGACATGCCCTATGAAAGCGACGTCTAGAGTCTTGCTCCACAAAATAGTACCACGATATCAATTTAAAAGAAGACGGGTAAACCCATCTTCCCTGTGGCACGAACGGAAAGTAAATTGTAACCGAGGGATTCGACAAGCATGGCATTAACGAGGGAGATGTAAGGAGCAACAACAACCTTGAAAAAACCCATTACCTTAGGTCTTGACTTATCTCCAAAAGTGATGGTTGCATGATTTATATTTTGTTCCAACTCTAACACTAGCTTCTTGCTTCCTGTCATATGGCTTGTACACCCACTATCAAGTATCCATTTTTATCCATCGGAAGCATAGTCCTACATAAGATCATTGATTGAGTTAGGACCCAAATTGGCTCCTCTCACATTAGGAACAAGGGTCTTGGGAACCCAAATAGTATAGTCAATGTAATCAACATAAGGACAAACATATTTAGCTTTCACACAACCATAATAATCAACAAATAGAAAGTGGTGAGGGTTGTTAGATCCCACAGAGTGGTTATGTGTTGTTTCATATCTAATGACAACACCACTCGCACCAAAAAAATCTTAGCTTGTGCATGCTCGTCCTTCTTCTTGTTATTTTTCTTCTTGTTCTTCTTCTTGGCTAGATAGCGAATACGATGCTTGCCATTTTGTGGCCTAGGAACTGCCACACTTGGCAGTTGCACAACCACTTTCTCAACACCAGGGCCCTTGCCCTTTATTCTAGCAAGCTCTTCCTTCAACCTAGCATTTTCCTCAATTATATTTCCATGATCACAAGAATAAGTAGAGGTACTAGGCACATTAAATTGAGCTAGTTGAGTTTGAAGTTGTTCATATGACTTGGCGAGGGTAGAGTGTTCACTCTCCAAGGCCTTGTGATCCTTGGTGAGCTTCTCTAGCTCCTCGGTTAGTTTATCATGACAAACACCAAACTAAACCTTTTTATTTTTAGAAACTTTATATTTAGCAATGGCATAGCTATGTTGCTTAGTGAGTTTAGAAATTAATTAATTATCTGACTCCTCAAGAGTCTCAAGTTTCTCGTCGAGAAAAACTGGAAGCTCATGCTTTTACTCAAGAGAAATGTTAAGATATGTCATTTCAAGAGCATCACCCCTCTCACCTTCACATGTCTTCTCAAGAAGCTCATGATCCTCACCTAATTGGCTCATGAGAAGACCAAAGTTATTTTAGGTCTCACCTTGTAAGTTAAACATAAAGAGTTCCAAGGAGGAAATTTCTTCTTCTACACTAAGACTAGCAAGATCATTCTTTTCATTTGGAGTCTTAGAAATGGAGTAAGATGATAACTCGGTGGCCTTAGCCATGAATCACTTTGCAGATTGGTGAGGAAGATTATCATTGGGGGATTCAAAGAGGAATGAAGATGACGAAGATGCAATTGCAAGAGCTGAACTTCACTTGTGGATTCATCATCTTCTTATTATTATTCTTCATCATCATCATCACCGGATGCATACTCTTCTTGAGTCACGAACACAATCCTGGAGGTTAGCTTCTTGTTGAAAGTGTTCTTCTTGATGCAAGGTTTCTTGCGAATGAGCTTAGACTTGTCCTTAACAAGTTTTCCTCCTTGACTTTCCCTATTCTCGAAAGGACACTCGGCCACAAAGTGAAACTTATCTTGGAAACTTAAGCATGACCTCACTTCTAGAGATCTTACCTTAGCATAGATTTACTTGGTCTTTCCCTCAACATAAGCATTGTCTTTGCGAGGGTTCTTCCAAAATCTTTTGGCTTGGAGGGCCATGAAGTCTTTGAGAACTATATCATACTCTTTAGGCTTTAGAGGATACAATTCTCCATCCGATTCAACATCATCTTCTTATTTGTCCACCATATTGTTCACAACCTTGGCCTTCAAAGCAACATAGGCTCCTTTGTGCAGTACAATGGCACGAGCACGAGAGTCTTGAGCAAGCTTGGTTTGAACTTGAAATGATGACATCTTTGCACAACCTCATTTGAAGTCATGATATGATAGTTGTGTCTTCCCTGGATACTCTTCAAGTCCACGGGCTCAAATGGCATAAGGGCACTCACATACTTCCTCTTTATCCAAGCATCATTGACATGAGTGGCACCACACACCACTAAAGGCGGTAGCAAGGGTCTTGAGTCTTTGATACATGTCCTCATGAATTTAACCATCAATCATATAGAACCCTTCGGCCTCATTGATCAAGGCATCAAACCTATTCCTCTTCATACTATAATTTCCTTCATGCATGGTTATAAGAGCATCCCATGTTTCTTTGGCGGTGGAGTATTGTTGAAAATGTGGCGTTATCTTGTCACCCGAGGCTTGTTGGATCATGTGCAAAGCCTTGAGTTGACAATCAATCACTTCTCTTCTTGTCAAGTTCTTTGGATCAACAGGCTTGTATCCATCTTCAATGATTCTCCATATCTCAATACAAGAAGAGCTCAAGTGAGTTTTCATGAAATATTTCTATTGAGAAAAAGAGTGTGCTTTAACTTTGGGTGGATCACCCCTATTGTATATATGAGGGTGAGGGATGATAGGATTGGGAGAGAACCAAGGATGGGGAACCAAATGGTATTCCACCTTTCCATTAGAATCTTTAGGTGGATATTTGTTTCCATTATAATTGCCCGCTTCATCATTCCTTGTCCCTTTGTATGCCGAGGTGTTATTCCCGGTACACACGAAGGAAGAAGGATCCGAGTCCTTGGCTTTGATGACTTTCGTCAACATTTACGCAACACTTTCATTTGTGCTTCCATGGAGGAAATCAAGGATGTTTCCATCTACTTCAGATCATCCATGGTAGCCATAACCCCGGACTCGGTGGATTCGTCACCCATGCTTTCTCTTAGGCGGTTAAGCCCGAATTAAGAGACGAGGCTCTGATACCAACTGAATGGATCGCATTGGCACCTGGGGGATGACATCGTATGCAAAAGTTATGCTCATTTTACTTTTTTTAACGAACTTTTGCTCAGAAAGTCGAAATTCATATTTCAAAATTTGATAAAAAAGTAGACCTTAAACTCTCCGTGCTTCTATAAGGGATTTATTTTTTGATGCTTTTTAGACCGGCAACTCTTCCGTCAAAAACTAGAAAAGGCGTTCCGGGGGGGTGGAGTTCGTGCATGGACAGAAATTTTTGAGATAGGAATTCTGTGGCGAACGTGGCAGTGGTGCGCCACAGAAATGTCATATTTCTGTGGCGCACTAACCACCATGCGCCACATAATAGGAGTGTGGCAATGATTGGTGTGGGCCCCAGCATATTTCTGTGGCGCACGGGTGTCCCGTGCGCCACAGAATTCCTCTTTCATTTCCCCCGTGCGCCACAAAAATAAATTTCTATGGCGCATGGTTACATGGTGCGCCACAAAAAGCTATCCATAGAAAGGCACTTCTCTACTAGTATCACTCTTCAACTTGAAGAAATAGACCCAAGTATATGTTTAATAGTCATCAATGATCACCAAGCAATACTTCTTCCCACCAATACTCGCCTCGGGCACGGCATCAAAGAAATCACATGAAGAAGTTCCAATATCCTCTTTGATGAAATTATGGTCTTGCTAGGGTGGGCATAATCATGCATATTTCCTTAAACACAAGCCCTGCAAACATGATCTTTGGAAAAGGAAACATTTTCTTTTAGTCCGAGGATGTGGCCACCTTTATGAAGACTTTGCAATGCTCTCATGTTGACATGGGATAGGCGGCAATGACACAACCACCCCACATCCTCCTTTCTGAAGAGACACGTCGCTTGAGTGTTGGTAGACCCCAAAAAGTCTACCACATACAACTCATTTTCGACATGCCCTATGAAAGCGATGTCTAGAGTCTTGCTCCACAAAATAGTAACACGATGTCAATTTAAAAGAAGACGGGTAAACCCATCTTCCCTGTGGCACGAACGGAAAGTAAATTGTAAGCGAAAGATTCGACAAGCATGGCATTAACGAGGGCGATGTAAGGAGCAACAACAACCTTGAAAAAACCCATTACCTTAGATCTTGACTTATCTCCAAAAGTGACGGTTGCATGATTTATATTTTGTTCCAACTCTGACACTAGCTTCTTGCTTCCTGTCATATGGCTTGTACACCCACGATCAAGTATCCTTTTTTATCCACCGGAAGCATAGCCCTACATAAGATCATTGATTGAGTTAGGACCCAAATTGGCTCCTGTCACATTAGGAACAAGGGTCTTGGGAACCCAAATAGTATAGTCAATGTAATAAACATAAGGACAAACATATTTAGCTTTCACACAACCATAATAATCAACAAATAGAAAGTGGTGAGGGTTGTTAGATCCCACAGAGTGGTTATGTGTTGTTTCATCTCTAATGACAACACCACTCGCACCAAAAAATCTTAGCTTGTGCATGCTCGTCCTTCTTCTTGTTATTTTTCTTCTTGTTCTTCTTCTTGGCTAGATAGCGAATACCATGCTTGCCATTTTGTGGCCTAGGAAATGCCACACTTGGCAGTTGCACAACCACTTTCTCAACACCAGGGCCCTTGCCCTTTATTCTAGCAAGCTCTTCCTTCAACCTAGCATTTTCCTCAATTATATTTGCATGATCACAAGAATAAGTAGAGGTAATAGGCACATTAAATTGAGTTAGTTGAGTTTGAAGTTGTTTATATGACTTGGCGAGGGTAGAGTGTTCACTCTCCAAGGCCTTGTGATCCTTGGTGAGCTTCTCTAGCTCCTCGGTTAGTTTATCATGACAAACACCAAACTAAACCTTTTTATTTTTAGAAACTTTTTATTTAGCAATGGCATGTTTATGTTGCTTAGTGAGTTTAGAAATTAATTAATTTTCTGACTCCTCAAGAGTCTCAAGTTTCTCCTCAAGAAAAACGGGAAGCTCATGCTTTTACTCAAGAGAAATGTTAAGATATGTCATTTCAAGAGAATCACCCCTCTCACCTTCACATGTCTTCTCAAGAAGCTCATGATCCTCACCTAATTGGCTCATGAGAAGACCAAAGTTATTTTTGGTCTCACCTTGTAAGTTAAACATAAAAGTTCCAAGGCGGAAATTTCTTCTTCTACACTAAGCCTAGCAAGATCATTCTTTTCATTTTGGAGTCTTAGAGATGGAGTGAGATGATAACTCGGTGGCCTTAGCCATGAATCACTTTGCGGATTGGTGAGGAAGATTATCATTGGGGGATTCAAAGAGGAATGAAGATGACGAAGATGCAATTGCGAGAGCTGAACTTCACTCGTGGATTCATCATCTTCTTCTTATTATTCTTCTTCATCATCATCACCGGATGCATACTCTTCTTGAGTCACCAACACAATCCTGGAGGTAATTAGCTTCTTGTTGAAAGTATTCTTCTTGATGCAAGGTTTCTTGCGAATGAGCTTAGACTTGTCCTTAACAAGTTTTCCTCCTTGACTATCCCTATTCTCGAAAGGACACTCGGCCACAAAGTGAAACTTATCTTGGAAACTTAAGCATGATCTCACTTCTCGAGCTCCTACCTTAGCATAGCTTTACTTGGTCTTTCCCTCAACATAAGCATTGTCTTTGCGAGGGTTCTTCCAAAATCTTTTGGCTTGGAGGGCCATGAAGTCTTTGAGAACTTTATCATACTCTTTAGGCTTTAGACGATACAACTCTCCATCCGATTCAAAATCATCTTCTTATTTGTCCACCATCTTGTTCACAACCTTGGCCTTTAAAGCAACATAGGCTCCTTTGTGCAGTACAATGGCACGAGCACGAGAGTCTTGAGCAAGCTTGGTTTGAACTTGAAATGATGACATCTTTTGCACAACCTCATTTGAAGTCATGATATGATAGTTGTGTCTTCCTTGGATACTCTTCAAGTCCACGGGCTCAAATGGCATAAGGGCACTCACATACTTCCTGTTTATCCAAGCATCATTGACATGAGTGGCACCACACACCACTAAAGGCTGTAGCAAGGGTCTTGAGTCTTTGATACATGTCCTCATGAATTTAACCATCAATCATATAGAACCCTTCGGCCTCATTGATCAAGGCATCAAACCTATTCCTCTTCATACTATAATTTCCTTCATGCATGGATATAAGAGCATCCCATGTTTCTTTGGCGGTGGAGTATTGTTGAAAATGTGGCATGATCTTGTCACCCGAGGCTTGTTGGATCATGTGCAAAGCCTTGAGTTGACAATCAATCACTTCTCTTCTTGTCAAGTTCTTTGGATCAACAGGCTTGTATCCATCTTCAATGATTCTCCATATCTCAATACAAGATGAGTTCAAGTGAGTTTTCATGAAATATTTCTATTGAGAAAAAGAGTGTGCTTTAACTTTGGATGGATCACCCCTATTGTTTATATGAGGGTGAGGGATGATAGGATTGGGAGAGAACCAAGGAGGGGGAACCAAATGGTATTCCACCTTTCCATTAGAATCTTTAGGTGGATATTTGTTTCCATTATCTTTGACCGCTTCATCATCCCTTGTCCCTTTGTATGCCGAGGTGTTATTCCCGGTAGACACGAAGGCAGAAGGATCCGAGTCCTTGGCTTTGATGACTTTCGTCATCATGTTACGCAACACTTTCATTTGTGCTTCCATGGAGGAAATCAAGGATGTTTCCATCTACTTCAGATCATCCATGGTAGCCATAACCCCGGACTCGGTGGATTCACCACCCATGCTTTCTATTAGGCAGTTAAGCCCGAATTAAGAGACGAGGCTCTGGTACCAACTGAATGGATTGCATTGGCACCTGGGGGTGAATAGGTTCTACCTACAAATTTTAATAATTTTTCGATTTTTTTTCGACATCGTATGCAAAAGTTATGCTCATTTTACTTTTTTTTAACAAACACTTGCTTAGAAAGTCGAAATTCATATTTCAAAATTTGATAAAAAAGTAGACCTTAAACTCTCCGTGCATCTATAAGGGATTTATTTTTTATGCTTTTTAGACCGGCAACTCTTCCGTCAAAAACTAGAAAAGGCGTTCCCGGGGGGTGGAGTTCGTGCGTGGACAAAAAAATTGGGGATATGAATTATGTGGCGCACGTGGCAGTGGTGCGCCACAGAAATGTCATATTTCTGTGGCGCACTAACCACCATGCGCCACAGAATAGGAGTGTGACAATGATTGGTGTGGGCCCCAGCATATTTCCGTGGCGCACGGGTGTCCCGTGCGCCACAGAATTCCTCTTTTCTGTGGCGCACCCTTGTCCCGTGCGCCACAGAATTCCTCTTTTCTGTGGCGCATTTCCCCCGTGCGCCACAAAAATAAATTTCTATGGCGCATGGTTACATGGTGCGCCACAAAAGGATATCCATAGAAAGGCACTTCTCTACCAGTGTCACTCTTCAACTTGAAGAAATAGACCCAAGTATATGTTGAATAGTCATCAACGATCACCAAGCAATACTTCTTCCCACCAAGACTCGCCTCGGGCACGGCATCAAAGAAATCACATGAAGAAGTTCCAATATCCTCTTTGATGAAATTATGGTCTTGCTAGGGTGGGCATAATCATGCATATTTCCTTAAACACAAGCCCTGCAAACATGATCTTTGGAAAATGAAACATTTTCTTTTAGTCCGAGGATGTGGCCACCTTTGTGAAGACTTTGCAATGCTCTCATGTTGACATGGGATAGGCGGCAATGACACAACCACCCCACATCCTCCTTTCTGAAGAGACACGTCGCTTGAGTGTTGGTAGACCCCAAAAAGTCTACCACATACAACTCATTTTTGACATGCCCTATGAAAGCGACGTCTAGAGTCTTGCTCCACAAAATAGTACCACGATATCAATTTAAAAGAAGACGGGTAAACCCATCTTCCCTGTGGCACAAACGGAAAGTAAATTGTAACCGAGGGATTCGACAAGCATGGCATTAACGAGGGTGATGTAAGGAGCAACAACAACCTTGAAAAAACCCATTACCTTAGATCTTGACTTATCTCCAAAAGTGACGGTTGCATGATTTATATTTTTTTTCCAACTCTGACACTAGCTTCTTGCTTCCTGTCATATGGCTTGTACACCCACTATCAAGTATCCATTTTTATCCACCGGAAGCATAGTCCTACATAAGATCATTGATTGAGTTAGGAACCAAATTGGCTCCTCTCACATTAGGAACAAGGGTCTTGGGAACCCAAATAGTATAGTCAATGTAATCAACATAAGGACAAACATATTTAGCTTTCACACAACCATAATAATCAACAAATAGAAAGTGGTGAGGGTTGTTAGATCCAACAGAGTGGTTATGTGTTGTTTCATCTCTAATGACAACACCACTCGCACCAAAAAAAATCTTAGCTTGTGCATGCTCGTCCTTCTTCTTGTTATTTTTCTTCTTGTTCTTCTTCTTGGCTAGATAGCGAATACCATGCTTGCCATTTTGTGGCCTAGGAAATGCCACACTTGGCAGTTGCACAACCACTTTCTCAACACCAGGGCCCTTGCCCTTTATTCTAGCAAGCTCTTCCTTCAACCTAGCATTTTCCACAATTATATTTGCATGATCACAAGAATAAGTATAGGTACTAGGCACATTAAATTGAGCTAGTTGAGTTTGAAGTTGTTCATATGACTTGGCGAGGGTAGAGTGTTCACTCTCCAAGGCCTTGTGATCCTTGGTGAGCTTCTCTAGCTCCTCGGTTAGTTTATCATGACAAACACCAAACTAAACCTTTTTATTTTTAGAAACTTTTTATTTAGCAATGGCATGGTTATTTTTCTTAGTGAGTTTAGAAATTAATTAATTATCTGACTCCTCAAGAGTCTCAAGTTTCTCCTCAAGAAAAACTGGAAGCTCATGCTTTTACTCAAGAGACATGTTAAGATATGTCATTTCAAGAGCATCACCCCTCTCACATTCACCTGTCTTCTCAAGAAGCTCATGATCCTCACCTAATTGGCTCATGAGAAGACCAAAGTTATTTTTGCTCTCACCTTGTAAGTTAAACATAAAGAGTTCCAAGGCGGAAATTTCTTCTTCTACACTAAGACTAGCAAGATCATTCTTTTCATTTGGAGTCTTAGAGATGGAGTAAGATGATAACTCGGTGGCCTTAGCCATGAATCACTTTGCGGATTGGTGAGGAAGATTATCACTGGGGATTCAAAGAGGAATGAAGATGACGAAGATGCAATTGCAAGAGCTGAACTTCACTTGTGGATTCATAATCTTCTTATTATTATTCTTCTTCATCATCATCACCGGATGCATACCCTTCTTGAGTCACCAACACAATCCTGGAGGTTAGCTTCTTGTTGAAAGTGTTTTTCTAGATGCAAGGTTTCTTGCGAATGAGCTTAGAATTGTCCTTAACAAGTTTTCCTCCTTGACTTTCCCTATTTTCGAAAGGACACTCGGCCACAAAGTGAAACTTATCTTGGAAACTTAAGCATGGCCTCACTTCTCGAGCTCCTACCTTAGCATAGCTTTACTTGGTCTTTCCCTCAACATAAGCATTGTCTTTGCGAGGGTTCTTCCAAAATCTTTTGGCTTGGAGGGCCATGAAGTCTTTGAGAACTGTATCATACTCTTTAGGCTTTAGAGGAGACAATTCTCCATCCGATTCAACATCATCTTCTTATTTTTCCACCATCTTGTTCACAATCTTGGCCTTCAAAGCAACATAGGCTCCTTTGTGCAGTACAATGGCACAAGCACGAGAGTCTTGAGCAAGCTTGGTTTGAACTTGAAATGATGACATCTTTTGCATAACCTCATTTGAAGTCATGATATGATAGTTGTGTCTTCCTTGGATACTCTTCAAGTCCACGGGATTAAATGGCATAAGGGCACTCACATACTTCCTCTTTATCCGACCATCATTGACATGAGTGACACCACACACCACTAAAGGCGGTAGCAAGGGTCTTGAGTCTTTGATACATGTCCTCATGAATTTAACCATCAATCATATAGAACTCTTTGGCCTCATTGATCAAGGCATCAAACCTATTCCTCTTCATACTATAGTTTCCTTCATGCATGGATATAAGAGCATCCCATGTTTCTTTGGCGGTGGAGTATTGTTGAAAATGTGGCATGATCTTGTCACCCGAGGCTTGTTGGATCATGTGCAAAGCCTTGAGTTGACAATCAATCACTTATCTTCTTGTCAAGTTCTTTGGATCAACAGGCTTGTATCCAGCTTCAATGATTCTCCATATCTCAATACAAGAAGAGTTCAAGTGAGTTTTCATGAAATATTTCTATTGAGAAAAAGAGTGTGCTTTAACTTTGGGTGGATCACCCCTATTGTATATATGAGGGTGAGGGATGATAGGATTGGGAGAGAACCAAGGAGGGGGAACCGAATGGTATTCCACCTTTCCATTAGAATCTTTAGGTGGATATTTGTTTCCATTATCTTTGCCCGATTCATCATCCCTTGTCCCTTTGTATGCCGAGGTGCTATTCCCGGTAGACACAAAAGCAGAAGGATCCGAGTCCTTGGCTTTGATGACTTTCGTCAACATGTTACGCAACACTTACATTTGTGCTTCCATGGAGGAAATCAAGGATGTTTCCATCTACTTCATATCATAATGGTAGCCATAACCCCGGACTCGGTGGATTCGTCACCCATGATTTCTCTTAGGCGGTTAAGCCCGAATTAAGAGACGAGGCTCTGATACCAACTGAATGGATCGCATTGGCACCTGGGGGTGAATAGGTTCTACCTCCAAATTTTAATAATTTTTCGATTTAAGGCTTGACACAAAGATAAATTGTCTAGATATGCAACTATGGAGAATTTAGCTATATGACAAGAAATGTTAAACAAGATACAAGCACAATGTAAAAGCTAAAGGATAGAAGTATCCAAAGTGGAAGGACACAGCTCTAAGGATGTATTCCCGAGTTCCTCCTTTTTAGGGGAGTACGTCTCGTTGGAGGGGTGTGAGTTTCGCCACGAAGGCCTACTCAACGCCATAAACACCATAAAGTCCGCGTCATCTTGTGGTGTGGTGCCCCTGGGCCCCACCTCCTTTGCCCTTTCGTATATTTATTCCCCCCGGATGGAAAACCCTAGGCACCTGATCAAATATCCCCGAAAAGTTCCGCAGCCACCGTCGTCGTCAACCCTAGATCAGGGGAGTTCTGAAGCTGTCTCCCGGCACCCTGCCGGAGAGGAAATCATCACCGGAGGCTTCTCCATCACCATGCCTGCCTCCGAAGTGATGCGTGAGTACTTCATCCTTGGACTACGGATCCATAGCAGTAGCTATATGGTTGTCTTCTCCTCATATTCCTCCATGTTTAGATCTCGTGTGCTGCCTATCATGATCGACATTGATCTTATGTAATTCTATATGTTGTGTTTGCTGGGATCCGATGAGTATTGGATTTTTGCGCAGTTGATTATAGTCTTTATTGCATATATTATTTGTGATCCTGCATGCTTTCTGTTGCTAGTGGTTACTTTGGCCAAGTAGTTGCTAGTGACTCCAAGAGGGAGTATTTATGCTAGATAGTGGGTTCATGCCTCCTTTTCGCCTGTGCTCGTGTGACAGAAACGTGACGGGGGAGCATATGTTGTGGCCACTAGGGAGAAAACAACGGTGTGAGTGTCCGCGTGTACAATCATTGCTTACGTTACACACATTGTTTAATGCAATTATCTGTTTCTTGCAACTTAATACCTAAGAGGGTTCGGATGATAACGTGAGGGTGGATTGTTAGTCATAGATGGAGTTGGATTACGGTCTATGTGTATTGTTGTAATGCCCGCACTAAATATCATAGTAGTCATCATGTAATGAATGTGCACTACGGTGCAACCTTTATTTGTCAATTGCCCAGCTGTAATTTGTTCACCCAGCATGCCATATTCTATGGAGAGACACCACTAGTGAACCTATGAACCCCGGTCCATTTTCTTACACTGTTAAATAAAACCACTACAATTTCCTGCTTTCTTTACTTACTGCAAGCATACACCATTTTCCACACTATACGTATAATCTTTGTTTTCAGCAAAACCGGTGAGATTGACAACCTCACTATACCGTTGGGACAAAGTATTTTGGTTGTGTTGTGTGCAGGTTCCGCGTTGTTGCTGGCACCGGTGAGGCACCATCACCACCGTTAGTGGCATCAACCTTCCAAATATCCTGTTCCTCCTACTGGATTGATAACCTTGGTTCTTAACTCAGCGAAATTCTCACCGCTTGCTCATCAAACCCTCCTCTTGGGATTTCCAACACACCATCGCAGGCATCAAGGAATTTCTGGCGCCGTTGCCGGGGAGGAAGAAGTCTTCTGGCAAGGGGAGTCTCTCACTCTCAACCTCTTTATTTTTTATTGTCTTGTTTTTATTTTTGTCTTTTTTTACTTCTCTATATCGAAAACACAAAAATAAATAGTTTACTTTATAGTTGTTATTTATTTGCTTGCTATTATTTTGCTAAAATGAGTTCCTTTGAGAACACTAAGTTTTTTGACTTCACTAGCACAACCAACAAGGATTTTATTTGCACACATATTGCTCCACCTGCTCCAACTGCTGCTGTATATGAAATTAAACCTGCTATATTAAATCTTGTTATGAAAGAGCAATTTTCTGGTGTTAGTACTGATGATGCTGCTGCTCACCTTAATAATTTTGTTGAACTATGTGAGATGCAAAAATATAAAGATGTGGATGGAGATATTATTAAACTGGAATTATTCTCTTTCTCTTTGAGAGGAAGAGCTAAAGAATGGTTGCTATCTTTGCCTAGAAATAGTATTGATTCATGGACTAAGTGTAAAGATGCTTTCATTGGAAAATATTATCCTCCTGCTAAGATTATATCCCTGAGAAGTGACATAATGAATTTTAAACAATTTGATAATGAACATGTTGCTAAAGCTTGGGAAAGAATGAAAACTATGGTGAAGAATTGTCCCACTCATGGACTGACTACTTGGATGATTATACAAACTTTTTATGCAGGACTGAATTTCTTCTCAAGGAACCTATTAGATTCAGCTGCTGGAGGTACCTTTATGTCCATCACTTTGGGCAATTCAACAGATCTTCTTGATGATATGATGATAAATTATTCAGAGTGGCACACTGAGAGAGATCCACAAGGTAAGAAGATAATTTCTGTTGAGGAAACCTCCTCTTTGAGTGAAAGGCTTGATGCTATTATGTGTATGCTTGTTAATGGAAAGCTCAAGTTGATTCAAATAATGTTCCTTTAGCCTCTTTGGTTGCTCAAGAAGAGCATGTTGATGTTAAATTTATTAGAAATAATAATTTTAACAACAATGCTTATAGAAATAATTTTGGTGGAAACAATTATAAGCCCTATCCTCCTAATAATGGTAATCATAATTCTTATGGAAATTCCTAGAATAATAATAAAATCTCTACCTCTGATCTTGAAAACATGATTAGAGAATTTATTAGCGCACAAACTGCTTTTAATAAATCTGTTGAGGAAAAGCTTGGTAAAATAGATGTTCTTGCCTCTAAAGTGGACAACCTAGCTATTGATGTTGATTTTCTGAAACTGAAGGTTTTGCCACATGATGTTAAAGAAAGTAAAACTTTGAATGCAATCCAAGTTCGAATTGATAATAATGTTAGGTTGATGGGTGAATTACGTGCTAGGTGGGAAAGAGAAGATGAATTGGCTAGAAAGAATAATATTGCTAGAGTTTGCACTATCACAACCACTAGTAAATGAAGGGGAACGTAGCATAGAAAACAAAAAATTTCCTACACGCGATAAACCCGAAAGGCCAAGATCTAATCTATGAGATGAAAGGCAACGGGGAGAAAGAGAGTCTTGAGATAACATACCCTCGAAGACTCTAAGTGATACGAGAAAAGATCTCGTTGTTGGCGTAGTCGTTCTCACGCCAATCCCGAGCGAGAAGAAGAGCACCGCAATCCGGCGGTGCCTCCGTAATCGGTCACACGTTCAGCTCGATGAAGACTTCCGTTCCCTCGTTACAGCGGGTTGCGGAAGTAGAGGATCCCTCCGGAATTCCAGCAGCACGACGGCGTGGTGGTGGTGAAGAATCCCACAGTCAGGGCTTCGCCAAGCCGGAGACCATGGAATGGAGCAGCGGGTGGAAGGGAAAATGTGTGAGCAAGTGTGTGTAGAAGAGAGAGCCCTCACCCTCCTTTTATAGGGGAGGGGGAGGCAGTCCAAGGGGGGGTGCGGCCAGCCATGGGTGCCCCCACCCCTTCCTCTCTTCATGTGAGTGGAAGCTCCACTCAAACCCACTCAAAAATTCCTTAATTTCCCACTTGGAAAATCCAAAGGTTTTTCTTTAATAAATAAATAAAACATTTTTATTTCTTTATTTATATTTGTTAATTCCATTAACAAACATTTGCATGCAGCACCTCGAACCATTTGTTAATTCTATTAACAACCGTTCGACGAAAAACCCCTTGAACTATTTCAATTTTCCCCGAAACAATTCCGGAGCTGCCCAAAATATTCTTCGGTATTCCGTATCCTCTCTAAACGCTTCATCGAACTTTAAGTGTGTCTCCCTACGGTTCGTGAATATTATAGACATGATCGAGACTCCTCTCCGATCAATAATCAACAGCGGGGTCTGGAAAACCGTGATGACTCCTATATATTCAACGATGACTCTCGTGATCGTGTGAACCTTTCAACGTCGTAATGATTTCCCTTTGTCTCGCGATATATTACTTGTCCGAGATCCGATCATCGGTATCCACTATACCTTGTTCGATCTCGTTATCCGACAAGTACTCTTTTCTCGTTCCCGTGATATAACATCCTAGTGATCAAATCACTTGCTTGCAAGCGGTGTTGATGTGATATCACCGAGAGGGCCCTGATTATATCTATCCGTCATATTGGATGGAAAAATCCCATTCTCGATCCATGAGCTGCAACCAATACTTTTCGAATATCCAATGCCACCTTTATAGTCACCCTTTTACGGTGTGACGTTTGATGTCATCAAAGTATTCTTTCGGTATTAGTGATTAACATGATCTCATGGTCTAAGGAATAATGTTACTCCGAATGTAAGACATAACAACAAAACTAAATGACTTGATCGTATTGTTATACTTAGTTTAGGGTTTAAGTTCATCATGTCATTCTCCTAATGACATGACCCCGTTATCAACAACATCCAATGTTCATGATCAGGAAACCTTGATCATCTGTTTAATCAACGGGCTAGTTAAAAGAGAGGCTTCACTAGGAACGTTGGTTTGTTTATTAATCACACATGTATCAACGTTTCCGGTTAATACAATTCTAGCATGAGAAATAAACATCTATCATAAAAAGGAATAACATAATAAACACTTTATTATTGCCTCTCGGGCATATTCCCTTCAGTCTCCCACTTGCACTAGGGGCAATAATCTATATTACATAGTGATGAATCTAACACCCATTGAGTTCTGGTGTTGATCATTTTTTGCCCTTGAGAGAGTTTTAGTCAACGGATCTGCCACATTCAGATCCGTATGTACTTTGCAAATCTTTACATCCACATCTGCGACATGTTCACGGATGGAGTCAAAACGGCGCTTGATATGCTTGAAATTCTTGTGAGACCTTGGTTCCTTAGCATTGGCTATGGCACCATTGTTGTCACAATAGATAACCATTGGATCCAACGCACTCGAAACCACGCCTAGTTCGGATATGAACTCCTTCATCCAAACTGCTTCCTGTGTTGCCTCCGAGGCAGCAACATATTCCGCTTCTGTTGATGATCCCGCCACCACGGATTGCTTGGAACTCCTCCAGCTTACAGCTCCTCCATTCATAATAAATACGTACCCGGACTGAGACTTAGAGTCATCCGGATCAGTGTCGAAGCTAGCATCGACGTAACATCTTGCGACGAGCTCTTCTTCACCGCCATATACGAGAAACATGTCCTTAGTTCTTCTTAAGTACTTTAGGATATTCTTGACCGCAGTCCAGTGTTCCAAACCTGGATTGGATTGGTACCTACTAGTCAAACTAATAGCATGTGCCACATCTGGTCTTGTACATAGCATAGCATACATGATAGAACCTATGGCTGAAGCATATGGAGTCTTATTCATCTTTTCTCTATCTTCTGCTATAGCTGGACATTGAGTCTTACTCAACATCTTGTCTTGCAACATAGGTAGGAACCCTTTCCTACTATCTTCCATTTTGAACTTCTTCAAAATCTTGTCAAGGTATGTACTTTGCGAAAGTCCAATTAAGCGTCTTGATCTATCCCTGTAGATTTTGATGCCCAATATATAAGCTGCTTCACCGAGGTCTTTCATCGAAAAACTATTGTTCAAATAACCTTTTACGCTTTGTAAAAGTTCTATATCATTTCCAATCAACAATATGTCATCCACATATAGTACCAGAAATGCTACAGAGCTCCCACTCACTTTCTTGTAAATACAAGCTTCTCCGTATGTTTGGACAAATCCAAAACCTTTGATCACCTTATCAAAACGGAGGTTCCAACTCCGGGATGCTTGCTTCAGTCCATAAATGGAACGTTGAAGCTTACTGTAACATCCCTGATTTTTGGAGAAACTGGAAAATCACAAAAATTTAAAACTTTTGTTTTTCACTATATCCACCAAAACCAAATAAAATTAAAACAAAAATCAAATATAGTATATTTTCCAATGTTATGCAAAGTAATATCCAAACATGCCTCTAACTCCATAAATCTTAAACCTTATTCAAAATAAGTTTTATTATTTCAAAGAAATTGTTTCTCTATAGCAAACTTTATTTAATCAAATGTTTTCAATTCAACTATTTCCTAGAAAAATGTTTTCATGACTTCTTCAAAATATGGAGCTAAAATTATTTTATTCAATATTCCTATGCATTTTCGAAACTTAGAAATAATTCTGGATCGTCTAAAACCATATAAAATATTTTGAAGAATTAATTAGACCCATATTATGGTGTAAGATATTGTTTATATTTGAGCGGGAAATTAATTTATATACAAATATTTTGTTTTGTTATAACTTTATAGATTTTTTTTATGGAAAAGTTCTAGTCCTTGTTTTTTTTCCTATCCGTAACAATTCTTGGCAAAGAAAAGAACAAAGAAAAATAAAAACCATCGTGAGCTAGCAGCCTTCATTCCAATCGATCAAATACTCAAACAATTCCTCACGTGCACAGCCAGGTTCACGTACATGCCCACCTTTTGGTCCAGCTAGCACTCCAAAGATAACAACAACCACGCACACAATTCAGCCCACGACAAGTCTGGCCCGGCAAGCACCCAGTACGTACGTAACAGCCTTCAGCACGTCTCCTACCTCGAGTCGATAACGAACATTGGAACAAACTGAACCCAGATCAAATCCCGTTGATTTATCTCGAGTTGGCCGATCTCGTTGCCCCTACTCCACGCCAACCCGTCCATAAATAACCCCTCCTCCTTCCTGTTCGGCTTTCGCAAAAAAATCTTAACCCTACACCACCGTTCCGCATGTTTCCGATCTCGCCGGAGGACCACCACGGCCGGAGCTCGAATCGAAGGCTCCAGTAGCCCCAAACCATCTCTTTCGCTTTATCCTATCTGTACGCAGCTGCCGCCTCCCTCACCTATTTTCCCCCATGCGCAGGAACATTGCAACCACCTCAGGAGCTCGTCGGAGTTGGAACGTTGCCGTCGCCACGGGACTGACCGCCACCATCCGTAGGATCTTCTCCACTGTCTGTCAACCACAGGGACGACCCCGCGAAGACGAGCTGTACCTTTGGGACACTTTCGCTAAGCCCAAGCATCATCGCCGTGGTCGTCCGCGTCCACGACCAACGCTACCGCCGCCATTGTTCTGTAGAACGAGCTAAACCTCGTGCTGCTACTGGTAACGCTCCCAGCGCGTTCATCTTTTTTTTTTGTTTCTCATGGATAGATTGGATCGTTTAGGGCCGTTAGATCTTTATCGTGTGGCGTAGGATAGATCACTTATTGGAAGGGTACTGACAAATCATGTCGCGCCACATGGACTGAGCTGAGCCAGGAGCCAAGCTGCGAGCCGAGCCAAACCTGCAGCTAAGCCGTGAAGCCGCGAGTCCAGATTCAGATCGGACGGCCAGAATCGTCCGCGCCACCTCGTTAAATCTTAAAAACGTAACTACTTTGAAAATCAATAACTTTTGATTTATAACTCCGAATTAGTTGATTCTTTTTGCGTTAGTTTCGTAATTAAATTCTCTATCCAGTAGTACCATTATTTCCAACTATCACACTTTCGAATTTGGTATGTTCAAATTTTGATTTTGGACTCCGTTTAGCCATATATTTAGATATATAGTCGTTTTGAGTAATTTCTTTTGCATTGTGCTCATATAGCTAATGCATATTCCAGTAGAACCTCTATATAAATATTTCATCATGTCCCTAGAATCTCTTACTCTTTTGGCCATAACAATGTGTATTCATATGATTCGTTTATGTAAAATTTATCTCAATGAGCCAAGTCCATTTTACATCAATCCTTGCTAAATTCCTTGTTGTATCTCACATTTGAACTATAATATCTTTGACCATATTTCCAAGACCCTGTAGCCACACTTAGCCAAGTTTAAACTATTATTTTCCTATAGCCTAACAATGACTAACGAAGAAAAATCAACGTGTTGGTATAAAATTAAAATAACCAAGTGATAGTAATGTATGTTTGGTTTTCCGCGTGACTTGCATTTATTGAATTTTTTTATGTTGTTGTTTTGTATCTTTGTTTGGGATTTTGATTTTTTATGTTTGCTCTAGCAAATTTGTGCTAAGGACTAACCTTAGGTCAGAGAGACCAAAACAAAAGACCTTAGAATATTTATAAGTTATTTTTCCTAGTTGGCCCTCCTAGTTGAAAACCACTAAGTCTGGATTAGTGAAAATCCATGGAGATGATACTACAATTACTCAAAGATTTTCAACATGAAGCAAGAAGACAAATAAAGGACTTAGCCAAGAAAATAGACTTCAGAAGCATCTCCAAAGAAGTAGAAGCACTTAGAAGAAAATCAAGAAGACAAGAAGACCAGCCACATCTCTCTCTTTTTCTCTAAGTCTTTTCTCCCATTATTTTCTGTGCTCTTAGACTTTCTGCTATGGCTAAGTTAGATTTAACCAGCCACTAGTTTGTATCAAAACCAAAGTGTTAAAAGATTCAATGAAGTCCCCACACCAAGGAGGAAGCTACAAAGGATCCTGAAGATTTTCTAAGACCAAGGCTGTGAAGACTTAGGATTTGTTTTCCAATACTTAGAATTTGTTTTCAAGGTGATTAGTGTTTTTTTTCCAAAACTTAGAATTTATTTTCCAAGTAAGATGAGAGTTTTTGACCAAGACTTCAACAAGAAGACTTTCCTCAAGAAGAGCAACTTCAACTCAAGAAGAATACTCTCCCAGAAGATTAACAAGATGAAGAATTTTACAAGTCCTTTTAGGGGGGACTCTTAACAATCTCTACTACCTCTCTTATTCTATATGACTAAGTTCCTATAATTAATAAGGAGGACTACACGCAAGGCCATTGAAGAAACATGCAAAAATACTTAGACATCAGAAGCAACTCAAGGAAGCAAAAGAAGACTTGGAGAAAACAAGACATAAATTGATTTGATCTTTGTGTGATCTTTTCATAAAAAACTAACCCTTGGTCACAAAGAGAAAACCACTAACAAGAATTTCTTAGTTCTCTTTGTTTTCATTTTGCATATTAGAGTAAAGGTGATAATCCTTAGTGAAACATTTGTTCAATAAGTTTGGAATCCAAAAGACACAATCCTTAGCCTTTTGCCATACACTAAACCCAAATAAAATAATTCCTTTGTAGAATAAATTTTTGTGTTAAGTTTGTTGGTTGTTTTGCTTGTGATTGTTTGTTTATTGTTGTTTACTTGTGTTGTTTAGATTGTACGGAGAGAACATTCCATTCTGTGAAGAGAAAGTGATTGTTCTTCATCAACTTCAAAGGCAAGTGACACACCATCAAATCTCCCATATTTTCACTATGCATTACTAGTGTTTTGAGTAGTATGCACGATAGGGAATTTTTAATAAGTTATTATATGCTATGCAAAATCCCAAGTAGTATGTAGACATCCTTTAGACTTGATATTTTGGAGACTTAGTACTTAGTAGATGCTTAGCCTTGCTACAAAATTGTTTTACTCAATGTTGTGGAAAATTCTAAGTACTAAGCTTAATGGATTGGGCTTGATTGGCTGTCAGAGTTGAGTGTTTATTCACTTGTGGATTGCCACCCAGGAACAAAGAGATTACTATGTTCTTCTAAGTTTAGTAGCTTCCCGTGCAGCCTTTAGTCATATGGGCTCTGGCTAGATGGATTAAGTTGCGTGGACTTGTCCCGACTTGACAGGTGGTGGTAAAATGGTTAGAATGGGAGCGCGTCAAGTCAGTATGGGATGAGGAAATGCTTCTGAAAGATCTCGTCTCAATCTTCTCCTTTCCTTAATGCACTCAGCGTGTATGGGATGTTTGGGCTGATTTGAGTCTGAAGGTGAAAGTGCACAAACTCTGCAGAGTCAACAAACTAAGATCTTAGCCGTGTCCCCGGTCATGGACAATTTGAGCAGCTGGACAAGGAATGACGGAAGAATCTCATCATGCCAACTTCATAATAAAATTTGATGGGTGAACATGGGAAGGAGATTTACCCTGGTCTCTATCAGTGGTACTCCTTAATTTAGTTCTGGTTCATTGGTTTCTATCAGTGATACCTTTTATAGATGAAAATGTTTTATGATAAAAGATAGGAGAAAACTGGCTTTATATGCAAAACAGCCTTAAACTCCACCAGCCAAATATGCATGTAGTATTAGTCTTGCCATTTATATCCACCATAGTGTTACTTGCCAATACATTAAATTGTATTGACTCCCTTGTGGCTGCATATTCCATATTGCAGATGAATCTGAAGACGAGTGAGGTTTCGTTAAGGATCTCGAGTCTATCGCCAACATGCTTTGCCTGTGGCACATGAAGAAGATGGGCTCAATGTTGCTATGTTTTCCGTTGTAATTCTGTTTCCTGCTAGTCTTATGAGACTATGCAAGTTGTAAAGTTATTTTGTAAAGACTGGATCATGCGATGTAATAGATTTTTGACGCATTTGCATGATATTTCATTTTGAACTGTGGTGCTAGCAATTGATCCAGGGACTAGCACATTAACACAGAGTTCTTGTCTTTGTTTAAAAGATGGGATCGCTACACTTACACACCTTGTCAGCATCCTTAGGATCAACAAAACCTATGGGTTGCATCATATACAACTCTTCCACAATGTCACCATTAAGGAACGCCGTTTTGACATCCATCTTCCATATTTCATAATCGAAAAATGCAGCAACTGCTAACATAATTCTAACTGACTTAGGTATCGCTACTGGTGAGAAAGTCTCATCATAGTCAACTCCTTGAATTTGTCGGAAATCTTTTGCGACAAGTCGAGCTTTATAGACGGTCACATTACCTCAGTTTTCTTTTTAAAGATCCATTTGTTCTCAACGGCCTTGCGGTCATTAGGTAAATCTACCAAAGTCCAAACTTGGTTTTCGTACATGGATCCTATTTCGGATTTCATGGCTTCAAGCCATTTGTTGGAATCTGGGCTCATCATCGCTTCCTCATATGTCGCAGGGTCATCACCTCCATCTACCATGAAGTTTAATACGGGATCTCCGTATAGTTCAGGAGCTGTACGCTCCCTAGTTGACCTGCAAGGTGCGGTAGTTTCCTCTATTGGAGTTTCATGATCTTGATCATTAACTCTCTCTTCATCTGACGGGGTCGGCTCCGGAGCAACTTCCGGCGCTGCGCTACTCGCCATTCCAAGAAGAGAAGGTTCAATAACCTCGTCGAGTTCTACCTTCCTACTATTCACACCTTTCGAGAGAAACTACTTCTCCAAAAAGGATCCATTCTTGGCAACAAAAATCCTTCGGATCTGTGATAGAAGGTGTACCCTATTGTTTCTTTAGGGTATCCTATGAAGACGCATTTTTCCGCTTTGGGTTCGATTTTATCAGGTTGAAGCTTCTTCACATAAACATCGCATCCCCGAACTTTTAGAAATGACAGCTTAGGTTTGTTTCCAAACCATAATTCATACGGTGTCGTTTCAACGGACTTAGATGGTTCCCTATTTAAAGTGAATGCAGCGGTCTCTAGTGCATAACCCCAAAAAGATAGTGGAAAATCTGTAAGAGACATCATAGATCGAACCATATCTAATAAAGTACGATTACGACGTTCGGAAACACCATTACGCTGTGGTGTTCCGGCAGGTGTGAGTTGTGAAACTATTCCACATTGTTTCATATGCATGCCAAATTCGTAACTTAGATATTCACCTCCACGATCAGACCGTAGAAATTTAATCTTTCTGTTACGATGATTTTCAACTTCACACTGAAATTCTTTGAACTTTTCAAACGTTTCAGATTTGTGTTTCATTAAGTAAATATACCCATATCTACTCAAATCATCTGTGAAAGTGACAAAATAACGATATCCACCGCGCGCCGATACACTCATTGGTCCACATACATCCGTATGTATGATTTCCAGTAAGTCTGTCGCCCGTTCCATAGATCTAGAAAACGGGGTTCTAGTCATCTTGCCCATAAGGCATGGTTCACATGTTTCAAATGATTCATAATCAAGTGATTCTAAGAGTCCATCAGAATGGAGCTTCTTCATGCGTTTAACACCAATATGACCTAAGCGGCAATGCCACATATAAGTAGCAATATCATCATTTAACTTAATTCTTTTGGCATTCACATTGTGAATATGTGTATCAACATTATCAAGATTCAAAAGAAATAAACCATTCTTCTCAGGTGCATGACCATAAAAGATATTATTCATATAAATCGAACAACCATTGTTCTCGGACTTAAAGGAATAACTGTCCCGCATTAAGCAAGATCCAGAAACGATATTCATGCTTAATGCGGGCACCAAATAACATTTATTGAGGTTTATAACTAATCCCGATGGTAGACGTAGAGGTAGCGTCCCGACGGCGATCACGTCAACTCTTGATCCATTGCCGACGCGCATCGTTACCTCATCCTTTGCTAGTGGTCGCTTATTCTGCAGCTCCTATTTTGAGTTACATATGTGAGCAACCGAACCAGTATCAAATACCCAGGTGCTACTGCGAGTACTAGTAAGGTACACATCAATAACAAGTATATCATATATACCTTTGTTCACTTTGCCGGCCTTCTTATCTGCCAGATACTTGGGGCAATTGTGCTTCCAGTGGCCAGTACCCTTGCAATAGAAACACTCAGTCTCAGGCTTAGGGCCATGCCTGGTTTTCTTCTCAGCAGTAGCAACAGATTTGCCACCCTTCTTGAAGTTTATTCTTGGCTTGCCTTTCTTGCCTTTCTTGAAACTAGTGGTCTTATTGATCATCAACACTTGATGTTCTTTCTTGATCTCCACTTCAACAGTTTTAAGCATCGAGAGAAGCTCAGGAAGAGACTTCTTCATGCTCTGCATATTATAGTTCATCACGAAGTTCTTGTAACTAGGTGGCAGAGATTGGAGAACACGATGTATCCCTAGCTCAATGGGAATCGATATTCCCAAGGCTATGAGCTTATCAGCGTACGCAGACATTTTGAGTACGTGCTCACTAACGGAGCTGTTCTCTTCCATCATGCAGCTAAAGAACTTTTCTGAAGCGTCATAACTCTCAACTGCGGCATGGGTATCGAAAATCATTTTCAATTCTCCCATTGTGGCATAAGCAGTGCTGTTCTCGAAACGTTTTCGCAGCTCTGGCTCTAATCCATAGAGGATGCCGCAGTGAACTATAATGTGGTCTTCTTGTTGAGTCAGATAAACATTTTTATCTTCATCAGAAGCATCAGCAGCAGGCTGGTCACCTAGAGGTGCATCAAGCACATAGAGCTTCTTGCAAGCGGTGAGGAGAATCCTCAGGTTAAGTGCCCAATTGGTAAAGTTGCTTCCATTGTTCGCTAATTTCTCTTTCTCCATGAACATATTGAAATTGAAGGTAGGTGGTGCCATGATCTACAACATATTTGCAAAGAATATTTAGACTATGTTTATGATAAATTAAGTTCAAGTTAATTCTAAAATTATCCCATGAACTCCCACTCAAAAACAACATCCCTCTTAGTTGTCTTTAGTGATTACACGAACCAAATTCACTACACCGAAACCGATCATCATGTGAGACGGTGCAATTGCAAAGGCGAACATCAACATGTTCATCATATCATTCATATGACTCATGCTTTACCTTTCGGTTACGTGTTCCGAGGCCATGTCTGTACATGCTAGGCTCGCCAAGTAGAACCGTTGTATTGCATGTGTTTCAAGGCCATGTCTGTACATGCTAGGCTTGAAAACACCCGTTGTATGCGAACGTTGAGTCTATCACACCCGATCATCACGTGGTGTCTCGAAACGACGAACTTTCTTAACGGTGCATACTTAAGGAAGAACACATTATTATCTTGATATTAAGTGAGAGGGATCATCTTATAATGCTACCGTCGCGATCTAAGCAAAATAAGATGCATAAAAGGATAAACATCACATGCATGGATAATGTGATATGATATGGTCCTTCTTGCACTTGATCTCCATCTTGTGCATCATGGTATGATCTCCATCATTCCACCGGCGTGGCACCAAGGTCCGTGGCACCTCCATCTTGATTGTCCATTACAACATATCACATGGATATGACATACAGCACGCAGGCCATAAAATAAGACAACCATATGGCTCCAGCCGGTATGTCAATAATTTACAAAAGATATCATCTCATACATAACGTTTGTAACATTGACCATATCACATCACATGCCCTGCAAAAACAAGTTAGACGCCTCTAATTTATTTTTGCATGTTTTACGTGGCTTTGGGCTTACGAGGATAGAACCGTTCATACCTACGTACAAGAACCACAACGTTGATAAAACATATTTTTAACAACCCTTTGTAGATTAGATCTTAACTATAGTAGGAGAAACGGACACCCCCTTAGTCACATGTGAGACAATTCTCGCGTACATAGTACACGTAAACTTAGTCCGGGGCAGCTTCATCCTACTATGCCACTAAGATCATAAAATACTCAAAGAGACAAAAACATGATCATCAACGCCCACATACTCCTATGTGTTCTACCCGTACAATGCATCTACGCATAGATCCGGCTCTAATACCACTGAAGGGGAACGTAGCATAGAAAACAAAAATTTTCCTACACGCGATAAACCCGAAAGGCCAAGATCTAATCTATGAGATGAAAGGCAATGGGGAGAAAGAGAGTCTTGAGATAACATACCCTCGAAGACTCTAAGTGATACGAGAAAAGATCTCGTTGTTGGCGTAGTCGTTCTCACGCCGATCCCGAGCGAGAAGAAGAGCACCGCAATCCGGCGGTGCCTCCGTAATCGGTCACACGTTCAGCTCGATGAAGACTTCCGTTCCCTCGTTCCAGCGGGTTGCGGAAGTAGAGGATCCCTCCGGAATTCCAGCAGCACGACGGCGTGGTGGTGGTGAAGAATCCCACGGTCAGGGCTTCGCCAAGCCGGAGACCATGGAATGGAGCAGCGGGTGGAAGCGAAAATGTGTGAGCAAGTGTGTGTAGAAGAGAGAGCCCTCACCCTCCTTTTATAGGGGAGGGGGAGGCAGCCCAAGGGGGGCTGCGGCCAGCCATGGGTGCCCCCACCCCTTCCTCTCTTCATGTGAGTGGAAGCTCCACTCAAACCCACTCAAAAATTCCTTAATTTCCCACTTGGAAAATCCAAAGGTTTTTCTTTAATAAATAAATAAAACATTTTTATTTCTTTATTTATATTTGTTAATTCCATTAACAAACATTTGCATGCAGCACCTCGAACCATTTGTTAATTCTATTAACAACCGTTCGACGAAAAACCCCTTGAACTATTTCAATTTTCCCCGAAACAATTCCGGAGCTGCCCAAAATATTCTTCGGTATTTCGTATCCTCTCTACACGCTTCATCGAACCTTAAGTGTGTCTCCCTACGGTTCGTGAATATTATAGACATGATCGAGACTCCTCTCCGATCAATAATGAACAGCGGGGTCTGGAAAACCGTGATGACTCCTATATATTCAACGATGACTCTCGTGATCGTGTGAACCTTTCAACGTCGTAACGATTTCCCTTTGTCTCGCGATATATTACTTGTCCGAGATCCGATCATCGGTATCCACTATACCTTGTTCGATCTCGTTATCCGACAAGTACTCTTTTCTCGTTCCCGTGATATAACATCCTAGTGATCAAATCACTTGCTTGCAAGCGGTGTTGATGTGATATCACCGAGAGGGCCCTGAGTATATCTATCCGTCATATTGGATGGACAAATCCCATTCTCGATCCATGAGCTTCAACCAATACTTTCCGAATATCCAATGCCACATTTATAGTCACCCTTTTACGGTGTGACGTTTGATGTCATCAAAGTATTCTTCCGGTATTAGTGATTAACATGATCTCATGGTCTAAGGAATAATGTTACTCCGAATGTAAGACATAACAACAAAACTAAATGACTTGATCGTATTGTTATACTTAGTTTAGGGTTTAAGTTCATCATTTCATTCTCCTAATGACATAACCCCGTTATCAACAACATCCAATGTTCATGATCAGGAAACCTTGATCATTTGTTTAATCAACGGGCTAGTTAAAAGAGAGGCTTCACTAGGAACGTTGGTTTGTTTATTAATCACACATGTATCAACGTTTTCGGTTAATACAATTCTAGCATGAGAAATAAACATCTATCATAAATAAGGAATAACATAATAAACACTTTATTATTGCCTCTCGGGCATATTCCCTTCAGTAAAACTGAAGCTGCAAGTGCCAGTAAACCTCCTACTATCAATGGTAAAGTAGTTGGTGTTAACAAAGTCCCTACCCCTTGGGTGAATCGTGCTAAATTGCCTCAAATTGCTGAAACTGCTTCTAGTAAAAGTGATGAAATTTTTAGAGATGCAGAAGATAATGGTCCCATTACTTTTGATGATAATAATTTTGATTTTGTTTATTGCAATATCTCTGAAGTTATTATGTTTTTACAAAAGCTTGCTAGAAGTCCCAATGTTAGTGCAATGAATATGGCCTTTACTAAACATATTACCAATGCTCTCTTGAAAGTTAGGGAATAAAAGATGAAACTTGAGACATCTACGCCTAGGAAATTAGATGACGGTTGGGAGCCTATCATTAAGATAAAAGTAAATGATTTTGATTGCAATTCTTTGTGTGATCTTGGTGCTAGTATCTATGTTATGTCTCAAAAGCTGTATGATATGCTTGATCTACCACCGTTGGAGCACTGTTATTTGGATGTTCATCTTGCTGATAATACTAAGAAGAAATCTCTTGGTAGAATTGATGATGTTCTTATTATGGTTAACAATAACCTTTTCCCTGTTGATTTTGTTGTTATAAACACTGAATGCAATGCTTCTTGTCCTATTGTTTTGGGAAGACCTTTTCTTAGAACAGTTGGTGTTGTCATTGATATGAAAGAGGGGAGTATTAAATATCAATTCCCCTCAAGAAAGGTATGGAACACTTTCCAAGAAAGAGGATGAAGCTACCTTTTGAATCTATTATTAGAGCAAGTTATGATGTTGATGATTATTCACTTAAAAATACTTGAGTTGCTTTCTATGCCTAACTGGAAGGCGTTAAAGAAAAGCGCTACCGGGAGACAACCAGTTTTATTTCTCTGTTTTAAACCAGTTTTCCTTGTTTTATTTTTTGTGCTTTGCACCTGGGTGTTGTCTATTTCCTTAGCAACCCCTCTATATCTTTTCTTTTGTGTTTTTGTTTACCCAAGTAAAGCCTCTAGTGGAAAGTGGAGACCATATTTCGGATTTCTGCGCAGGAAACAGATTTCTGCTGTCGACTGTTAAATTCGTATAAAATCACAAAAAATTCAAAATGACATGAGACATTTTGTGCGTAATCCTAGGCTTCATACGCAAATTTTCTTAGTTTACTACTTTTAGATTTGAGGAACATAAGGTTTTCGAAAAAAAAAATCATCTTTACCTGTTGTCCTGTTTTGACAAATTTATGCCATTAATTGCATTTGCATCTTAATATCTTTCTTTTGGTGTTCTTTTGAGAAAAAGAGTTCCAAAAGAAGTTGTGACAGTAGCTAATGTGTTTTTGAGTGTTAGTCTTGTGTTGAAACTGAACCATGTGATTTTATTATTTCGATTGCACTAACGTTGCTAATGAAGATTGCGAGAAGTTTGATGTGAAGGAAGTTTTCAAGGGTCAATAGAGTTTGATATGACGTGATCAAGAAGAGTGAAGAGCCTAATCTTGGGGATTCCCCGGTGGTACATCCCAGCAAATTCCAAGAAGACTCGAGCATCTAAGCTTGGGGATGCCCAAGGCATCCCCTTCTTCATCGACAAATTATGAGGTCACTTCTAGTGAAACTATATTTTTATTCGGTCACATCTTATGTGCTTTACTTGGAGCGTCTTTTATTTTTGCTTTCATTTTATTTTTATTTTTTCAATAAGCTTGGATGGACCCAGTATTCTTTTATTAGAGAGTGACACGCTCCAATTTTTCATGGGAATACCTTGTATTATTAATCGTTGTTTGGCTGCTGCATTTATTTAGCTCCTGTTTTGCATGCATCTCTTATCAGAGCTGTTAGTTTTAGTAGTTTTATATGAGTACTCTCATGATTGCTTGCTGTATCATATAGAGTATTTTTGTTAACACAAATCTTGTATGGTGCTTGTTGGGAAAATAAACTACTGCTTGAAGTAGAATTTCTAACAGTGCAAGTAGAAGCTTGTATAGACTGTGGCTAAAACTTTTTCATGCCATGCTAAATGTTATTATAGTTTTAAAGCCTTGTGGTTATTGAGTAGCATGAATAGCATCAAATAGTTGAGAGTTTTTAACATGCCATTGAAAGATTCATGAGTTGTTATTGTCATAGTAAAACATAAATTTCTGGTATTCACTTGCGAATGTTTTATTTGGTTGACTTGGCGCATGCTCACACCATGTTTATGACTATAAACCAGTCACGAATAGCCTCCATGACCACTTAGTTTTTGAACTTGTGATACCGCTTATGCTTTAATTAATGATGTTTATGTCGCTATGCATGATTATGGCTCTTATGCTCTCTTGATTTGTCGCTCCCGGTCTTTTGCTAGCCTCCACCTATACTGAGTATGAGAGTATGAGCTCTACTCGTGCATCCAAACTCCCTTAAACCAAAGTTTTTCCCATTGTGTCCACCATACCTACCTACATGTGGTATTTCACTACCACTCCAAGTAAATTGCTCATGTGTTACTTTTAAATCTTTCAAAATTACTCTTGTTTTGTGTTCTTGTTTTTGCTCATGAGGACGTCAATGGAGAATCTTTATCTCACTTGTTGATTGGATCTCACACCCTGGACTAGCGGATTCATCCGCTTATCCAAATGATAGAAGAGCTCGCAGCGGGGTGCCCAGCCCCAAATTAATACAAACAAATTCTCTTCACTATTTTCCCCCTGATTTATCAATCAAAGCATAATTATGGAAACAAAATAGAAAGAGGGATCTACCCAGATGCTTCTTTTTATATGTGAGCCTCTCCTGTGAATCTAGTTGGTTTGTGACGTAATGTATTTTTTGTTTACCATTCGTTGACATTAACATACACCTCTCCTAAAATATAGATACTCCTCCATGGTATGTGATTCCGGGCAGGCACGCGAGGATTCCGTTAGCCATGGTTTGTGAAAGATGGATGGGGGGAGTGTCAAACTTTTAATACCTCTGTTTAATAAAATAAAAAGCTCTAGCACATGAGTGATCCCTGCTTCCCTCCGTGAAGGGCCTTTCTTGCTTTTATGTTGAGTCTCCATCTTCTAACTTTATGCACAGTTGAGAGAGCATTTATGCCATTCTGATTTCTATGTGCATTTGTCCCATAAATATCAATAACTGATTCATGATGTGATATTTTTTGTTCTTAAATTATTTGCTCTAGTCTTCCTCATGAACTTTGAAGGTGTACTGGCATTTATGTTTTGTCCCACTCTTAAAAATTAGCGAAATACCACTTTGCCATGCTTTCTCTATACCCGAAATAAACGTTTATCTTTCTTTGCATTATTATCCATGATCCTTTATTTAAGATAATCTTCATGATACAAAGTGATTGCTATGATTTATTATTAAAGTTTTATTTATCATGTTTGTGTTTGAAGTTCTATGATCTCAGCGTACATATGCTTTTACATTATAATGATCAAGTTTATGATAGTAGCATGCCACCTCAAAAGTTATTGTGTTTTATCGTTTACCTACTCGAGGACGAGTAGGAACTAAGCTTGATGATGCTTGATACTTCTCCAACGTATCTATATTTTCTAATGATCCATGATAATATTATGCCAATTGCTACATGTTTTCTCCCTTCTTTATAGCATTTTTACACGTTTTCTGGGACTAACGTATTAACAGGATGCCAAGTGCGAGTTCCCAGTTTTCTGCTGTTTTTTATTTCAGAAAAGTTGTTCTGGAAACATTCTCGAAATTGGATCCCACAAAGCCCAAAGTGCCTATTTTCCCCGGAAGCATCCAGAAGACCGAAGATGAGTCGAAGACGGGTACCAGGGGGACCACACCATGGGGTGGCGCAGCCTCCCCCTAGCCGCGCCAGCCAGTGGTGTGGGCCCCCCAGGGCTCCACCGCCTTTGCTCTTTCGCCTATTTATTCCCCCCGAATGGAAAACCCTAAGCACTTGATCAAATATCCCCGAAAAGTTTTGCAACCACCGTCGTCGTCAACCCTAGCTAAGGGGGGTTCTGAAGTTGTCTCCCGGTACCCTGCCGGAGAGGAAATCGTCACCGGAGGCTTCTCCATCACCATGCCTGCCTCCGGAGTGATGCGTGAGTAGTTCATCCTTGGACTACGGGTCCATAACATAAGCTAGATGGTTGTCTTATCCTCATATGCCTTCATGTTTAGATCTCGTGAGCTGCCTATCATGATCGAGATTGATCTTATGTAATTCTATATGATGTGTTTGCTGGGATCCGATGAATATGGAACTTATGCCAAGTTGATTATAGTCTTTATTGCATATGTTATTTGTGATCTTGCATGCTTTCCGTTGCTAGTGGTTGCTCTAGCCAAGTAGTTGCTAGTGACTCCAAGAGGGAGTATTTATGCTAGATAGTGGATTAATGCCTCCTTTTCGCCTGTGCTCGAGTGACAGAAACGTGACGGAGGAGGATGTGTTGTTTCCACTAGGGAGAAAACAACAGTGTGAGTGCCCGCGTGTACAATCATTGCTTACTTTACACATATTGTTTAATGCAATTATCTCTTGCTTGCAACTTAATACCTAAGGGGGTTTGGATTATAACCTGAGGGTGGATTATTAGTCATAGATGCAGTTGGATTACGGTCTATGTATATTTTTGTAATGCCCGCACTAAATATCATAGTAGTCATCATGTCATGAATGTGCACTACGGTGCAACCTTTATTTGTCAATTTCCCAGTTGTAATTTGTTCACCCAGCATGCTATCTTTTATGGACAGACACCACTAGTGAACCTATGAACCCCGGTCCATTTTCTTACACAGTTAAACAAACCACTAGAATTTCCCGTTTTCTCTACTTACTGCAAGTATACACCATTTTCCACACTATACGTATAATCTTTGTTTTCAGCAAGACCGGTGAGATTGACAACCTCACTGTACCATTGGGACAAAGTATTTTGGTTGCGTTGTGTGCAGGTTCCGCGTTGTTGCTGACACGGTGAGGCGCCATCACCACCGTTAGTGGCATCAACCTTCCAGAGATCCTCTTCCTCCTACTGGATTGATAACCTTGGTTCTTAACTGAGGGAAATTCTTACGGCTTGCTCATCAAACCCTCTTCTTGTGTTTTCCAACACACCATCGCAGGCAACAGAAACATGATCATCTCACAAAGCATAAGCTAATCTTAGAGACAAGAATAAGAACTCATGTTTGTTTATTTCTTCACACCCTCACAAAGATTTTTCTTTGAAAACTCACTTTTCAAGTGCTATAGAGGTTGTAGCATGATGACGTAAACTTAATTTTCAACTTAGAGATAGAATAATAACTAAATATTATTGCCTCTACTGCATATTTCCAACAGTATTTTCCTCATGTCCCACCGCAGGGGACATAGACGACGGCTAAAACCATCATGATGCCATTGTAGACTATTCCTTTAGAAAATAAATGGTTGTAAACAAATCTAATGCAAAAATGAATCGGATCCAAATAATATAAGAGTGCATTCTAAACATAGTAAACAGTAAGGTGCTACTAAGATACTAAAACGGGAAAAACTAAAGACATTCCAAGGAAGGAACATTGTTTATGAATACATGCGTGGTACTAAAGTAGAAGGTAAGCTTGACCGTCATAGCCCATGAAAGCCCCTCTTCCAACCTTTGCAATGCCAATTTGAGACATGTGAAGTCCTAGAAATCACATATAGCATCATCCTTATCGATATCACTCAAGTATACAAAAACAACAACAACTAAGCCTTTTAGTCCCAAACACGTCGGGGTAGGCTAGAGTTAAAACCCATAAGATCTCGAAGCCAAGTCATGTTTCTGGAACGTGGACAGCTAACTTGCACACACTTAATATCACTCAAGTATGACACCATAAAACGATCAAAGTGCAAATCAAAACACCAAGAAAATAAATACATAGTGAAATACTCTTCCACGGATAGTAATAGATATCTCTATATATAGCAGACCAACCAACCAAAACAGAAGCAATATATGGATTATGAGATGTAGGAATGAAACAAGGAAAAGATAATTTTTGGTAAAGACAAACAGTTTGGGTAGGTTGGCTTAGATATTATCAGTTGAGAAGGTTTATAAAATGTATTTGCATACAATTATCTAAACTACATTATACTCACTAAACAACAAGGAAAAAAATAAATAACAACCATCAACTCCATAATAAGTACTACACGTCGCTTTGCAATTTCTGCTGGTGGATATGAAGATAAAATACTCCCATGCACACATTTGCTGCCTTGGTAAGTTTGACTAGGATGCATTGTGCAATTCTAAATAGTATTTTGAATGCTATAAGGTAACCAGTCCTCTTTCACCATGAAGTTTCACGTTCAGTGTGCATGCAAATACGCAGCCAGGGAGCATAAAGTAGCAAAAAACATGGTTGCCGACACCGACGAGTGTGGAATAAGCTTCCAGAGGCACCACATACGAATTTCTATATTGAAATACTTTTTAACCTGGAGATAATAGAAGACATAGCATCGGTTATCTTTCCTTAAACTTAATAATTTAATTCCAAAAGGCTTCAATCCGAAAAATAAATGGCCAGAGCACATCAAACAAGAAAATAAATGACCCAAGTATATCAAATGAGTAAATGATAATCCCTCCATTTCTTAAAGACATATGTTTTTAGTCAAAACTCAAAATAGTGTAACTTTGACCGGTTTTACTGATAAAAATACGAATGTTTCAAATGCAAAATCAATATCAATAGACTCACCATGGTATATATTTTCAGGTTTATCAAATTTTATATATGTTCATATTATTTTCTATAAGATTGATTAAAGTGACTATGTTAACTTTTGACTAAAAATATAGACCTCTTAGTTTAAGGATCAAAGGTAATATTCCTAAATTACGCATGCAGATAGGACCGTTTGGAATTACATATTTCATTCGTCAAACATTTTCAAGCTTCTATGTGGACCACAAATCAAATTATAAGACCTGGGCACGTGCTTACCTCGTTCATAATAGGGATGTGCATAATTGATGTGAGACCAATCGAGATGCATACAAGAGAAAAGTTGTGTGCTAAATAGGTTCATTATGAGACAAAAAGTGGACAAGCTGAGATGGAAAAATATAACTTAGTCATCCTTTAAACACCACATATGTCATAGTATATCATGCTTCAAATAACACATATCCCGTAAACTCTCCCGGGCTTACAAACACTTAGCACACCGCTACTTTATGCACCGACTAATTAGCATCGATAGCGTGTACTGGTCCTCTAATTCTATCGGTTGGCCTTCTTTGATTTCGATCCTAAAGAACCGAATCATAATTAGTCAATCGGGGTTAAGATCGCAGCTTCATTTCTCATGATATGACCAACACAGAAATTGGAACATAATATGAAAGTTCATCATATCATGATCTGACCAAAGATTCAAAAATTGCAAGAACCATGTATCTCGTCAGTGTAATCCTAACCCAGTAACCATAGAAGAGAATATCCTTACTTTTGTACCGCAGCCATATGAGTTTTATCGATGTCCGGGTAAAATGAGTGTGTGCACTGCTGTAAAATTGCACCTGAAGCAATTTAGCTTTCTTTATACTCCCTCCGCCTCAAGTTAAGTGTCATGGATTTGTCAAAACTTAGATATGTCTATACACTAAAATATGTTTAGATACATCTATATTTTGACAAATCTATGACAACTATTTTGGGACGGACGGAATATATTATGTGTTGGTTTTAGACCAAACACAGGGAGCTGGTAATCCAGTCCCTGGAACTACTCCGGTATTCTTCAAGGGATATATCTTGTCTGTTTTTTGTTTATGTTTTTGTTTTTGAGAATTAGGATATCTTGGCAGCAGTTTTTGTTTTTTTTGAGAACTATCTTGGCAGCAGTTTTTTTTTTTTTTTGAGCAAAACCACACACTTTATTAAACTGAAATCAAGTTCGGGATACAAAGGCCTTCAGGCGGCTGGAGGAGCCAAACCTGACGCCCAAAATCTAGAGAAACAGCAAATTTAGCCAACGTATGAGCTTCAGAATTCGAAGCTCGGTTTTCATGTTTGAACGACACCTCCGTGAAGCCAGTTCGGGTGATGTTGATCTCCTCCAAAATCGTTCTGTAGCTCCCATCAAAAGGTTGAGACATCGAGTTGATCACTGTCAGACAATCGGTGGCCATTGTAATATTCTGCAGGTTTAAATCTTGAGCCAACGCGAGTGCTTCTCTGCAAGCTAGAGCTTCCATGACAGTTGGATCAGTAATCCCCTCTAGGGTAACCGACGAGGCTCCAATGAAGATGCCCGTAGCGTCTCGGCATATCACTGCCACAGCTCCGCCCGGTTCATTCTTCTTCATAGCAGCGTCTACATTGAGTTTTGCACACCCAGGTTGTGGCCGAATCCACTTCGGGTGAATGCTAGCTGTCCTTCCCGGCGCCTTGCGGGCAGTAGCTTTTGGCAAGTCTCGTAGAAAATTCTGCACGAAAGTGTGAGTGGACAGCGGGCTCTGATACTCACCTTCGAAGATAATTTTCCTCCGAGCGTACCATATGGCCCACATCGTTGTCCCCATACACGCAAACTCCTCTTGCGATAGGGTTTCCATCATCGTCATAAGCCAGAGTTTAGCTGATGGTTCCGGGATGAGCACATGTGTTCAACCATACCTGCATCGCTTAGGGCCCAAACACACCTGGCCACCGAGCAGTCAAGCAACGCATGTTGCCACGAGTCCTCCGCCCCACAGATGGTACAAGCTGGAGACTCGGCCATATGCCGATGATGGCGTACATCCGCCGTAGGGAGCGAGTGACGCGCCAGTCTCCATAAGAACAATCGTATCTTTGATGGTACTTTTGTTCTCCAGAGGTGGATCCAGCCCTTCTCATTCCTGGCAGTATTCGAAGCAGCGGAACGCTCCTCGATCCAATCCTCTCTTCTGCTTTTAGTATGTGCTAGAAGTCTATATACTGAACGTACCGAAAGGATACCGTTTTTCTCATAGTGCCATGTCCATCTATCTGTTAGCTGTCGAGTGCTCAGAGGGATGGATTTGATCACTTCGATATCCATGGGTAGGAAATATTGTGCGAGTTTATCCGATCGCCAACTCGCCGAAGACCGATCAATGAAAGAGGCAACACTGGCGGGTGGGTTATCCTCCAAGCAAGCCAACGGCCGTAGCATAAAATCACGAGGTAACCAATTCTGGTTCCACGCATGTGTGTCATTGCCTGATCCAATCCGTCTGATCAGGCCCTGTTTCATTGCTGTCACTCCTTCCAAAATCGCCCTCCAAACCTGCGAGGGATGAGAGCCCAACGAAGCATCGAGGAAATCATTGTTGGGGAAGTAAATAGCCTTCAACATCCGAGCGCTAAGAGTATCCGGATTTTGAAGGATTCGCCACGCCTGACGAGCGAGCATTGCTATGTTGAACAGCTCCACGTCACGGAAACCCAAACCACCTGAAGATTTCGGTGTACACATCGACTCCCACGCCACCCAACATGTCTTGCGCTTGTTGTCCTTGTTTCCCCACCAGAAGCTGCGTAGCATTGAATTGATTGCCGCACACAACCCCTGCGGGAGTTTAAAACATGACATCGAGAAAGTAGGGATAGCCATGGCCACTGCTTTGATCAAGACTTCCTTTCCTCCTGCAGACAAAGCCTGTTCCAACCACCCTTGTATACGTTTCCATATTCTATCCTTGATGTATTTGAAGGATCCACTCCTTGATCTTCCTACATCTGAAGGCATCCCGAGATATTTCTCGTTAAGAGTCTCATTAGGGACGTTGAGAATAACTTTAACTGCTTGCTTCCTGTTCTCCGGGCATCCCTTGCTAAAGAAAACTGAGGACTTATCAAAGTTCACTCGCTGACCTGAAGCGTTGCAGTATTGTTCCAAGATTTGGTTTACTTCCCTTGCTCCCTCTTCACTAGCTTTCACAAACAGCAGGCTGTCATCGGCAAAAAGGAGATGATTAACCGCAGGAGCTGCGGCTGCCACCTTGATTCCTTCAAGTTGTGATGACTGACGAGAGTTTTTTAAAAGGCCAGACAGGCCCTCTGCTGCGAGCAAAAACAAGTATGGGGATATCGGGTCACCTTGACGGAGACCCCTCGTAGGCTGAAACTCATCCAGTGGTTCTCCATTGAACAGAACTGAAAAGGAGACCGAAGAGATTAGCTTCATAATTAAACTTACCCACCTTCCATCGAAACCCATCTTAAGCATGATCGCCTTTAGATAGGGCCACTCTACACGGTCATATGCCTTGCGCATGTCCAGCTTGAGCGCACAATGCTGATGCTTCTTTGCGCTGTTCCTTTTCATGAAGTGAAGGCACTCGTATGCCGTGATTATGTTATCCGTGATGAGTCGTCCAGGGACGAACGCCGATTGCTCCTCCGATATGATCTCTGGTAGTATTACTTTCAGTCTGTTTGCCAACACCTTTGAGGCTATCTTGTATATGACATTGCAAAGACTGATAGGACGGAATTGTCCCAGTTCCTCCGGTGAAGCCACTTTCGGAATGAGAACAATAAATGTCTTGTTGATTTCTCGCGGATCCTCCTGTCCTCTCAAAATCCGCAAAACAGCATTTGATACCTCATCACCGCAAACGCCCCAATGTTTCTAGAAAAATTGAGCTGGAAACCCGTCCGGACCCGGGGCCTTTAGCGGCGCCATCTGAAAGAGTGCTTGTTTGACCTCCTCTGTCTTATACGGTTTCAGAAGCTGCTCGTTCATTAGCTGGGTTACTGTTATCGGTACCGACTCTAGTACCTCAGCCAAACCTTCCGTCGTTTCCGACGTGTAAAGATCTCTATAGAAAGACCTAGCCAGGAGACTCAACTCCTTTGCATCCTCAGTAAAATCGCCATTGGGGCGGCCACATCGTCTCTTCTCGATGTTGTAGTTCCATTATACTCTCAACGATTTTTAGCTCTTGATGGTTCGGACCCATGCGATCCTGCTGGTTCCGCAAAGCCTCCAAGAGAGCCCTCAGTTTCCTTAGCTCCGATCGCACATGGCCAAACGTGTGCCGTCCCCAGACCGAGAGGGAAGTGGATAAACCCTTTAGCTTGTTCTTTAGGTCTCCCACCGTAGTGATCGGTGTCTCCTGCCACAGCTGCTGCATCATCGGCGCGAAACCATCATGTGACTCCCACATTGATTCGTACCGAAAGAGTCTTGATCTTAGATTCGGTTCCTCCTTTGGCTCAAGGAGTAGTAGGATAGGTGAATGATCCGACGCAGCCGCCGAAAGATGTTGGACACCTGCTAGCGGGTACCGCGTCGCCCAGCCTGCCGTGGCGAGAGCCCTATCGAGGCGAACTCGACAATAAGAACCACCGACCACTTTCTTTTCAAACGTCCATGGAACGCCTGTATATCCCAGGTCCATTAGCTCAGAGATGTCGACTGTTTCACGGAAAGCCTGGATATGTGAGTTACTTCTTTGATTAACTCCCACGTGTTCCTCCCTAAGGAGTACTTCATTAAAATCTCCAATACACATCCAGGGTAGATGCGATGAGCTCTTAATGAATTTCAGCATGTCCCATGTCTTATGGCGTTCATTTGCTTGAGCCTCTCCATACACACATGTAAGACGCCATGGTTCTTCCGAGGGGGGGGGGGAAACAATAGCGTCAATGTGATACTGAGAGTACGGTAAAAGATCCAACTTTATTTCATTGTTCCAGAAAATAGCTAATCCTCCACTTCGGCCATTACTACTGACAGCAAAAACATTATCATAACCTAATGTAGATGCTAAGCACTCTACCCTCAGTTTATCCACTTGTGTCTCCACCACACAGAGAATTGAGGGGGCAAATTCCTTCGCAAAAAAGCGAAGTTCATGAACCGTCGCGGCGTTGCCAAGTCCGCGGCAGTTCCACATGAGTATACTCATTGTGCCCGGCGGCACTCCTCGTCGGAGCCCGCCGATATTGCATGTTTGTCCTTCTTTGGTGTTGACTGTTTCTTGGATCTCTTCACCTCCCTAGCCGAGGGAGGAGGGGGTGGAGTACCCGAACGGGGCAAGTAGTTTTTGGCTCGAGCTTCCTCCTCAAAGTTTAGCTGCTTCTGCGCCCCTGGGATCGCCTCAATTACCCCTTCTTTCTTCCACTCAAGCATAAGAGGAGCAGCCCTGATAGCTTGTGTCTCTTTAGCCGGGCTCACCTCAGTTAGTTTAGCTTCCACCGAATTCCTCTTTCGATTCTCTACATTGCTATCCCAGTGTCCTCTACCACGGGCACCGTCACGGCCACCCCCTCTCCCCGCTGTGCCTCGACCTCTACTCGCACCAGTGCGCTGAGGAGGCACCGCAGTTTGATCCTGGTGTAGAGATCGGTTCCACGACGTGTCAGCAAGCATCCACAGCCCAAAACCCTCCTTGCTAGCTTGATGAACTCCATTGCCGCACTCCTCCTTGACATGTCCCAGCTTGCCACAAACCGCACAGAAACGCGGTACTTTCTCATATTTAACGCGCATGATAACCGCGCTTTGACCCTCCGGTGTAATGGAGACGAACCGCGTAAGCGCCTCCCTGACATCTAGCCATACTCGAGCACGAACAAAATCGCCTCCAACCATCGAGCTAGTCAGATCAATCGTGATGACTTCACCAATGCTACCTGCCAGGCTGGTTATGATTGCTTTTTTGCGGAACATCTCTGGAACATCATGGATTTGCACCCACGCTTGTATCCTGTTCAGCTCAACTGACGACGCCTTGCTGCTCCCGTCATACTTCTCAATTAGGAGACCATGATCCCTAAAAATCCACGGACCTTGTTCAGTAATTTTCTGCCAATCACCCAAACAATTAGCCTGTACCATGAACTTTCCATCATCGAGATCTCTGAACGTGACCTCCTGTGCGGGTGCCCACGTAAAACGAAGTGTCTTCTTCAGAGAGATGGCGCTAAACGGCTTCGGCGACAGTAACTTCATTACTGCCATCCACTTCGCTCCTTCCTTGAGCGATGCAACCTCCTCCTTTGGGACAGAAATTCCCTTGATGTCATCTTCCCTGAGATTCAGAGTACGGAGGAGTTCTTCGAGCGGCGGCGTCAATCGCCCTCCCGAGCCGCTGCCCTCTCCTATCTCCTCCGATGCCGCCATGCTCAACCGCCCCTGAGCCAGGGAGCGATTGATCGGATCACTTGTGCCTCTGCCTTCCCGATCACCGGAGAATCAATCGCCGATGAGGGTATGAAACCCTAAGTCGCCGAGTCGCCGTATCGCTCGGGCAGCCTAGGTAGCTACACGGCCGATGGAACTGAAACTGAAACTGCACATGGGTTCCTGAACCTGGCGATGGCAGAACGGTGATCGATGCCGGCGAGGGGCCGTCGCGGCTGCTGCGTGCGGCTGCGGCGTGGGGTGGCCGTGGGGTGCGGTTGATGGAGGAGAGGGAGGAGAGCGAGCGGGGGGAGGGAATCTCACCGAGGGGCGCAGCAGGAGGAGGTCGGGGCGGAACAGAGGTGGCGACCGGCGGCGAGGACCTCGATGGCGGCGGCGCCTCGGGGCCTCCCGGTGCCCACCGAGTGGTGGAGGAGGGAGAGGGCACCGGGGAGGTTCCATTCCCGGCGTTAGCGTGGCCGGAGGAGGACCTCCCGGCGGCGATCACCGGAGGGGAAGGTGGAGGCTCGGTACAGGTTCAGTTACAGAAAGAAAGAGACAGAGAGAAAAGGGATGGAGGTGGGAAGGAGTGGGCAGCAGTTGGCACCGTCTCTTTCTGTGCACAATGCAGATCAGAACTGAGGCCTATATGAAAAGCCCAGCCCAAGAGTACCGCCGGTTTTCCCCCCATCCGCACCGCACCGCAACTGCGTCAGAGCGCCACAGTGTTCTGGTTCCCGGGACGGAATCCCCATCGGCGACCATGGCGACGCCTCGCCGCGGCAGCAGCATCCCGGACGAGATCGTCGTCTGGGAGATCCTCGTCCGCCTCCCCCCAAAATCCCTCCTTCGCTGCCGCGCCGTCTGCCGCGCCTGGCGCCGCGTCACCTCCGCCCGCGATTTCCTCCTGGCCCACCACGGCCACCAGCCCAGCCTTCCGATTTTCTCCGGCAACGACCCGTGGATCCTTGGTGTCCACTGCCCCAACATCCTCTCCTTCGACCGCCGGGCCGCCACCGAGGAAGACCAGCTCCATGCCCTCGCCCTGCTTGACCATGCCTTCCGTCCGGAGGCCTCCTGCGACGGCCTCCTCGTCCTCTCCAAGGTGACCAGAGGTGGCACTCGCCGTTCCATCTGCAACCCAGCCACGCGTGAGCACGCTCTGCTCGGGCTACCGTGGGACTTCGGCATTATGGGGATGTACCTACACCGCCCTACCGACGAGTACCGGCTGTTACTGCAGCGGAGGAGGTGCATCAGAGCAGATCTGGTACCTGAAGGCCAATTTGGTTGCTACATCTTATCCTTGGGCCCGACCAGCTGCCGAGGTACATTGGGTGGACGGAGACGGCGCTGGGGATCTTCAGCGTACCTGTCCGGTTACATGATTGTCTCCATTGGTGCCCGGTGTATTATCGGAGCAAAGTCAGCCATGGGTGGCAAAGCAAACTAATAGTGTTCGACACCATAGGCGAGTCGTTCCGGCAGATGCGCAAGCCGATTGTTCCTGGCGACTCATATATCTTTGAATTGGATGGCACACTCGGCATGGATACCCGTAACCATTCCACTAAAGCTATTGATATACGGGTGTTGCAGGATTACGAAAGGGAGGTTTGGGATTTGAAGTACCGAATCGAGTTGCCGTTTGCAGAATTCAGGATGAAACTTGAAGGCTGTGATGACTATAGAAAGCTCGATGTTGAAGACTGTGATGACTATAGGGAATTCAATGTTTTCTGGGTGGATAGTGGCATGCTCTTGCTGGTGTTTTCTCGGTGGCTGTTTTATGTTGATAGTGATGGTAAACTGGTTAATAGCTACTATCATGGTCGCCGAGGCCTCCGTATGTCTGGTAGGTGGCTCAAGCAAAGTCTTGTTCAGCATACCTTCTTCCCAGCCCTAGAAGGTTATGTTGTGAATGCTTCGTCTCTTGATTGGACCTGTTGAGTGGGTGGTGCTTATTAACGGCCTAGCTCGTATCCTTTTGAGCTGCAATATGTATTAATTGGATGAATTATGAGCTCCTGGACTCCTCTTTTTGTGTATATAGAGTTTTGATTAGAAGTTCTGAATATTATGTGGTTGCACGGAATCTATGCTTGTCTAGGTATGATCAAAATCTCTGAACGTCATGTGGTTGCATGAAATTTATGCTTGTCTCCGTACCCCCTTTCAGTCTGAAGCGTCTACTGTCTGTGTTGATGCTAAACACAATAAGTCATTTTGCATTGCTTTTGAAAAATTTCCTCTTTGTTGACTTGCAAGCTGCATCAGCTTAAATGGTTGCATTATAGTCAGCTTATACCATTGAAATGTTACAATATAATTGATTTTAGATAGGGATACGATCATTCTGCATTCTGCATTCTTCCTTTTACAGAGGCCTTCACCTCTACATGAGTTGTGTTTTTGGTGCTGTTTGCATTGCCTTTTAAGACTGTACCTTTGTACTAGGTTTAGCATTCCTGCATTTCATCGTTTGTTGTTTGTGCCATATCAAACATTGTTACTTTTGTATCTACCTTTTCCTTAGCAGTCTTTCGGATGGGTACTTGTGGTCTTTTTACTGGAACTTATTGTCACGAGTGCAGGTTTAACATAGCCTGTAGTCTGGTTCCTTCGGTACAGGTTCCTCCTCTTGTTTTGTTTATTGTGGTATATCAAACATTGTTGCTGTTGTATCTACTTTTTTGCTCAGCATTTTTTGGGGAAGGGTTTACCTTTGATCACCAGGCACTGCACTATGGATATGCAGCTTCCTTAGCTGGAAGCAACTTTACTTTGTGCTTCTTCTCACTCCCACTCTACTTAATTTCATCCTTGCTAGATGGTATGCTAATAAACGTAAGTTGACAAGCTCCAACTAGATAAGAATTATATAGTCTCCATGGTAAGAATTATGTCCCTTCCAGTTCGTTAAAGCTCCACCTAGAGCAATCCTCTGTTTACAAAACCTGAGTAAGTTCCAATGTCTGCTTCAGTTCTTAAAAATGATAACTGAGCACACTCCTTGTCCTGAATGTCTCTATTTTTTTAACTGAAGGATTGGCTTTACCTTTTCAATTTGGGTCTTCTTTTCCTGAGAGATTATCTAGTGGCCTTGTTAATAATCAAACATTTGGCGATCTACATGTGTTTCCTGTTTTGTTCTTGCTGTTGATGAAAGTTGGCTTGCAAGGTGCACCTGATTTGTGTAACTGCTTTGGGCGCTACTTGCATCAGAGTCTATTTCTCTCCGTGGACAATTGCATCTGGTTAGTTATGGAGACTAAGCTGGCCACTAAGGAAGAGACCATGCTAGCAGACATCGTTATATTTGTTTCCCTGCTAGCACTTGTATTTTTCATACCTTGGAAAAAACTGTTTCACCTGTCTCAGCCGGAAACCATATTAAGGAATGCTACAGGTAATTGTTACATGGATCATGCTACATGCATGCCACAGATGTTCTGGTCCCACATCGTGTTCATTGTGAGATACTGTGGTTGCCTCCCATGAGCCGTGTTCATTTTCATCTGCATGTGGCGCAAGTTGACCGCCAGTTTGGTTGCACTTTTTCGATCGCCCCTTTGATCTCCTTTTTTATCGTCAGTTTCATATCCTAGACCATTTCGATTACTGGAAGCAAAATTATAAGGCAATGCAGTTGTAGAGAAAGATAACTGATCATGTGTTACAGCAGGGGCATACTATTGCTCAGTTGCTCAAATTCAGGCTATTCAACAGGCAATTTTTTTTTCTATTGTATATGCGTCCAGATTATGAGTGTATACCAGTATGTCTGTAACATAATTTTGGGCTCTTTTGGGTGCATCGTTGCAGATCTAGCAGTGCTGAGCTGGTTGCATCACAAGAACATGACTTGTTAACCACTGGACCGCCACTGAACCACCGAGGTTTACCAGTGTTTGTGAATTGTGATGTTCGTATACAAATGTGACCAGAGGTTGCTATTTAGTTATATATGTGTATTTTTTTAGACAGAACATATTCTATATTTCAGTGACCAACAAGAACACCATGATCGTCAGCTATAACATTGCCCAAATCCCGCTGTCTTGGTTTAGGCGAAATAAAAATAATTATATAATCAGGTATAGGGAGTGTATGCTTCCACCCTGACACCATTTTTCTGTTGCATTTTTTTTTTTTTGGATGGTCTCTTGTTATTTCACTTTACCTGCTAACCATGCTAAGGGTTAATGTTTCATGTGACATGATAAGCAAATAGAAGGTTTGTCATGATCAGGCGCAAGTCCCACGTTGTGTGCATGTCTAAAGGAGGGACAAGCACCAGGCCAAATGGCCAAATGTGTGACAATATAGTTGTAGAACCAAGCAGTCTGATACTTTCTTAGTGCATACTGTATTTTGTGCCTTTTCATTGTAGGTAATTGCCCACATTTAGGCTTGAGGAGACTAATAAGCTCCACACTGCATACTGTATTATGTGCAACCAACCTGAACATCTATGCATAGCTTTTTGTGTGTGCTTCCATTCTGACACTGTTCATTTGTTGCATGTTTGGAATGATCTATTATTGTTTCACTTGCTAACCATGTTAACGGTTAGTGCATGATGTGATGTTCGGTCTTAACATAACTTAGTAACAAAACTTTATGCCTTGAACAGGACAGCGCCATACGAATTGTGTGACAGTGTGGTGCTAGAAGTAAGCAGTCTGATCATTTGTTGCTGGCTTGTTAATATCTCCATCACTACAATTACGCGAATATCTCAAGCACCCAGATCAAGAAACAAACTTTTACTAATGTGCATAAAAAATGGTTTTCCGTGGTCTGTCTCAGGTCCCAGATTGTGTTCTTGTCTCAAGTCTAATTGTGTGACCGTATGTCTGTACAAAAGTAAGTTGAACGTCCCTTGATCATTTGCTTCAGAATGTGGAAGTAGGTTTTTCATGGGATATGACAAGCACACAGAAGGTTTGTCATGCAGTCTTACATGGTTACCAGGAACTGATGTTATTTCAGTGACTGGACACAGCTAGCAGGGCGTGGATGTGAAATCAATACAAAGGATATACAGGCTTTGAACCACAGTGGATCATTATTTGGTGACTAGATATCATGTTCCCTTTTGCAAAACCGCAGAATCCGAACAAATGGTTTGATCATAGGAAAATTGTGTACATGTTTTTGTGATGAAGTCATACATACATACCATCTCTCTGCGTGGTAGTCATGCTCTATTCTATCAGCTTTATCATCATCTTCCAACCTACAAAACGGAAGCAAAATATTGTTTCACGCCAGAGGGGTTTTCCAGAAATAAAAGGGGATCTTGGGTAATGAAACAATGTAAGCTCCACTATTTTACGAGGACCTAGGTCCTTTTTGTTGGTGGTGAGTGGTGAGTGATGAATATCTTCTGTGACCTGGTACTAGTGCAAAAAGGAACATTTGTATTTGGAAACCCAAGTGATGTAGAAAAATTTAACCAGAGATGTAGTAAAAGTTTTATCAACACGACAACCAAGGAACATGACATGTTTAAGAACCTCTGAACCTGACGTTCTTTTGCCTTACATGAACGGATATAAACCCCAGAGTACATGAGATGCCTTGATGAT